>ML685817.1:3413356-3432465 GCA_007922175.1 Pelusios castaneus | reverse complement strand
TGACTAATAAGTTTGCCCACCACTGCACTAGAAGATGCTAAGACCAAATGATCCTGACTGATGAAATGTCCCCTCCTCTGCAACTTCCCTTCCTACCAGGAACAAGTGTCCAACATACAGATGTCCAACCCCAAAACCTGTTTTGGCAACAGTATAAAGACATTTCACCTGAGTGGAAGCCCTGGTAGCAGCATGCACCTTCACACCACTAGTGGTTAAAGGGGTACATGTAACTAAAGTAACACACATTACTAACACATCTATGTTTATTCATTAAACTGTTCATATTATTTTGACATTTGATGTACACAACAAAAATTCTTTCAGGAATCATCACTTAGCGGAATCCTGTGCTGCCACGTTATGCATTTTATTGCTTAATAGAAAAGAATGCACTTTAGTGATTTTAAATTACTGCAAAACAACAAGGAGTCCTGTGGCACTTTTTTAAAAGACTAACAAGTTTATTTATCACATGAGCTTTCGGGGGAGAAAATCCCACTTCACTGAAGTGAGATTTTCTCCCCCGGAAGCTCATGTGATAAATAAATAAGTTAGTCTTTAAAAGTGCCACAAGACTCCTTGTTTGTTTTGCTGAACTAGACTAACACAGCTACCCCTTCTGAACTTAAATTACTAGTGATCTTCAATGCTGTTGCACTTTAAATTGCCCCCCAAAAATGCCTAGCAGAATGGCATCAACAGCACAATGTGATATGGAGCATGATAAAGAGTCGAAAAACTAGAACTTGGTTAGTCTTCACCTTTAGCCCAGCTTCCAGGGGGAGGATAGATAGCACTTGGCAGTTTTAGGAGCATTGCAGAAGGACTCCAAAGGAAGTCAACCCTGCTTTATCAGAAAAACAATCAAGTGTATAAGAATCTTACTGTGGAAAAGCATTGGAATTAAAAAGATTAAACAAACAGGAGACTCCAAGGGGTCAGAGGAGTGGAGAAATATTTAGAAAGTTATAAACTTTTCCTGCCTTTTAATAGAAGAGAAGAAACAAATATGAGAGTCCTTTGAGTTCTTATTTATATTTTACTTCTTTATGTCGCCATAGGGCATTCACCTTGCAATATACCAGAAATGTGAGAGCTCATCTTTAATGTGGAGGTGACTGGGAATATTTCATTCACCTCATTTCATGCCCCAAAGACTGCAAGTTATTTGGATTTATTCTGCTTTCAATTTGCAAAGTAGCAGTTTCAAATACTTGGCAATTACACAAAGCCGTCTTATGAATCTGTACTAGTGCCAAGACTTTAATGATTGGCACTACCAATCTCTATTTCAAAATGATGAAGTGACTGAGAATGCAGACAGTTTTAAATCCTTTAACTTCATTACAAGATGCTGCCGAACTAAAATAGCATCAGACACCAGAAACACATGCCTCTGTTGTTTTCTGAATCTGGATACGTTTTAGTCCTTCAGTGATTAGTTAGAAATCTGTGTGTGATGCTGTCTGGGTTTAGGGAATCACTTATGATTGTTTTTCATACTAATATTGCATAATTGCAATAATCCAGAAGAGATATGACATGTTTGGTACCAATAGAAAGGTCATGATTCTCTAGGAATGATTATATTGTTTATGTGTAGGTATCATATCTGTATTAGAAGTTATGAATGTGTTGGTTATATATGTATTCCAACTTATGTGATTCTAGCAAACACCCCAGACTGCAGGTCTGCAGTCACTGTCTCCTTAATGGCCTAATGCGGGAACAACAGATACAATGGGCCTCGGGAGAAACCTGCTCACTGAGTCACTTGGAATGACCATGTGACTCAACCCCACCTATCATGGGGAAGGCCAGAGGTGATAAAAGGAGCTGCACTCAACTCCATTTTATCGTGGGGCTCCAGTCTTCAGCCAAAACCCACCTCTGGATCTATTCTTCGGCAACGGAACCAAGGACTGGGACCCACCCAGGTACTGGGCGCACACCAGAGGAACTGAACAAGCCCGCAAACTCCAAATTCTTCAAGGACTTATTTTACATGGACTCTTACTCGTTTTTATGTATGTGATTCACTTTATCCCTTTAACATCTGTCATATTTTGTTTCTTTCCTTTTTTATAATAAACCTTTAGTTTTAGTTACTAAAGGATTGGCTGGCAGTGTGATATTTTGGGTAGGATCCAAACCTAAATTGTTCTGTGAAAGGTGGCTGACCCTTTGGGGTCAGGAGAAACCTTTCTGAGTAAAGAGCTTGGGATTGTGAGCAAATTGTCTCTTTACTAAACCCTGTGGCTATTTGGGAACCATGGGCTAGAATGCAATAAAAGGGGCTGTACGTATTTTGTTGTGCTTCTTGACAACCCGTGTGAGGAATCAGAAGCATCGTTTGTTGCTGACTGGGAGTCTGTCTTAAATACCATCCATCAGGCTTTAGAGAGTTTAGCTTTCATTTTTGCAGCTTGCCCTGATTTTTGCATATTCAGGTGGTTATCCCAGGAGGCCCAGGTCACACTGTGCTCTACCCTTCTCGAAGGCTGCACACTGCAATATCAGCATTGATAGAAATTATAGCTTTTTTGTCTCTTTGTACTCCACTCCTGCATTGCTAAATCAATGAACAACAGCATTATTTCAAAGATGTTTGTAGGAGGAGGTGAGCAGGACGATTACCATGAACTTCCAGGGAAGCATCCCACTGCTGTTCCATGTGGACATTATTTGTTTTCATTCATTTCTCAACTGCTGATGGGAGAGGGGATTGTGACAGGGATCTGAAAACCTTTTCTGCCCTGGCAGGCAAAATACTTGGGCCAGCCCAGAGTTATGTGCACACTAGCATAAGAACAGCTTCAGATATATATTTAAACTAAATATAAAATAAAACACTCTTTTTCCTTTTGTCTACAGCCAGTTTTGCAATTATTTTATGCTGCATTGAATCTAGTCTTGGTATCTTTGGTTAGATGAGGAGATGAGAGGGAACACACACCTCACCATCATCTGTGGCTTGTCTAGATGACTAATGAGTGCGCATCCTGCTGAGGTATACATATACAGCACACTAGCACGCCACACAAACTCTCCATACAGACTCTGCTATTGGACACTAAAGCTCTCTAGCCCACTTTAATCTACACCACATTGAAACAGGAGTATATTAAAGTGAACTAGAAAACTTTTAATGCGTTGTAGCAGGACCCATACAGACAGCTAGTATCTGGCAGGCTGCAGATTTACACCACAGATTGCTGCATACTGTTTGTCTAGACAAGACCTTACTTTCTCCCTCAACTTTAATCAACTCCTTTCTCTGTGTGCATATTGCTATGCACAAAGCCATCATAAGGATCTAATGTGGAGGAATTCAGCATTCAGAAATTCTTTTTGCCCATCTCCCTCTCAAACTTAACTTATCATTTTTATATTAAAAACAGAGTGGAGGGAGGAAAGACTGAGTACTAATGAAGAAATGGAAGTCAACTACTTGCTCTAGCGTCCATTCATCATTACTAACATTAAAACAACAACATTTTTTAACAACTCTGCAAATAAGACACTAGACAGTTTAAAACCACAACTGCAAAAAAGATGTGTGTCCATTCTGGTGAATGCTAGCACCTACCAAATCTGACTCTCCTCTCACGTTTTTGAGAATCAAAAGAAACTTCATAGAGGTGTTAGAGGGGAATCAGGTACACATGGAACTTTACATACTGATCACCACTCTATCCATGTGAAGTTTATTTCCTTTTTCTAGATGGAGAAACAAACAAAGGCTAAAAGACTTCCCTAAGGCTACAGAGCATGTGAGCATTCATGCAAGGATCAGAAAACATGCGTCTCCCTTGATCTCAATCCTGTGATTAGTCCAGAACACTGGGCTGCCTCTCATTCCTCTGCACTTCCCGCCATTCCAACTCCTGGCCAGAGGCCTTGTCAGCTATTCAAATACAGAAACTGACTGGCAGAGAGCTTGACGCAACCATGGTGCCACCTGTGACAACTCTTGTGGCACCATCCATGGCTATGAACTGGTCAGGGACCCCTAAAAATCAAGAGAACTATGTATGTGTATGGGTTTTACATATCCAGGAGGCCAGTCCTGAGCAGCTGTAAAAACAACCATGGAAATCTTAAACCCTAATTGTCAGTTTACATTTCAAAAATAAGTTCATAGCAAAAAGAGCTATAACAATTCTTCAAAAAATAAAAGCTCAGATTAGTCTTGATGTTCAAAACAGGACTGGAGAGAAATCACACTGTAACACAAGATTTTTCATGCCTCAGATTGCACATATTTTGGTATAGTGTTGCATTCACATAGCATTGATAACAAGGAGAACATTATCATAAGTCAACCTAGTTCCCATTTTCAAAAATGACATATGCACTTAGAAGCCTCCATCTCACTGAAAGTCAATGAGATTTTTGGCTCTTAAGTGCCTAAATCACATCTGAAAAAAGTAATTTTAAAAATGTTACCCCATTATCTCATTTTCTTATAAGAAAACTAAGTAGCTGAGAAATTTTAACTCACATTTTACTAACAGAGATAAATCTGAAAAAGGTATTGCTGGTACATAATTTTTCTCTAGACATTTAAATAAGCTTGAGACAGAGGGCCATCTCAGTATACCCTTTGTGGGGTAATGCAGCTCTGCAGATACACTTGCCCTTAGCTGCTTCTCCTGGGTCTTATAAAACCTCACTCCAGACCAGAATACTTAAAGTGAGATACACGTTTTAACTACATTTATGAATCATAGGACTGCAACGAGTGAGGCAGTTTGGGTGCAAACGGCAGTCATCTCTTGAGACACACATTAAGGAAAAAGTTATTTTTTATTTCACTCTGATTTCTTTTAAGCAGGAAATAAAACATAAAGCAGATAGTCTCAATAAAATCAGTGAGTTGGCTCTAATATCTATGCACCTTAAAATGTGAAATTAACATACCTAGAAATTAACCATTTAATAAATAAAGTCTTAGACATTTTAGATTTATTTGCTGCCTTCAGACAAAGCAATCTGCATAAGTCAAAAACCCTGAAATGATCATTCTTATTATTAATTTAAGATAAGGTTTAGTGTGCCATTCAGTTTTCTAGTTCAGGAACTTAATCCTCCCTGGTGGTGATGCCAGAAGGCCATTCAAACCCCAGCTTGAAATCCAGTTTTTACATCTACATGTGGGACCTGCTGCACATGATAACCTACTTATGGAAAAGTTCAGTTTGTCTCTTTCTCAATCTCATACAATGTGACAAATATAACAAAACATTCCCAACTCTTATCATACAACCATATATACAGTATATGCTCCCAAATAAATAAAATAAAATAACTGTATTTGAGACAGTCTGAGTTAGAAATACCATGTTGCCTACAAGCTCTGGAAATACCGCCCCCCCCTCCCCCTTTTTTAAACTAGGAGAAAATGACCATTTTACTAAAACATTGCACAATATAGTTTCATATGTACATAAAAGAGTAAAATGATGCAAGCGTAATTAATCCTTTTGAGTCTTAATTTGTTTTACATTTAACCTTAAAAGTCCTGTTTCCCATTAAAACTAAATAGGAGAATCTGATCCGAAACCTGGAGCAGGAAAATGCAATATTTCTCATTAGGGAAGCAAATCCTTCACTCATTATTCAGAGAAATTTACATTTATTTCAATGAATAATTATTAAGCGAAAACTACAAAATTTATCCTAGTGATAAATTCAAGCATCTGATTAAATGGGATTTTCTCCCACAAGAGCTCATGCGATAAATAAATTTGTTAGTCTTTAAAAGTGCCACAGGACTCCTTGTTTGTTTTGTTGAACTGGACTAACACAGCTACCTCTTTGGAACTTGTCAATCCTAGTGAGTGTAATTCTTCCGGGCTCTCCAGAATGACAAGCATCAAGGCAACCCGTGGCTAGGCTTATTCAAGCTGATAGCAATTCCAAACCAACCCTTACAAAAAGTCAAATGTGGCAAGGCAGACTGCTTCCATGATTAACAAGTAGAAATGATTATTAACTGAGAAGAATACAGTTCCAAAAAGAAACAGCTCCTATATTCTGTTTTTTTCATGATTTCAGGTAAAACGTGGATACACAACACAGTAGGTTAAATATCTGTTGATTCTAAAACAAACACCCTTATACTTTAAGTTAAAATATTAGCTGTGTCATTCAAGATGCACAAAGGCGATCTCCACTGTTTGCCCTTTCAGAATGTGAACATGTGTATACAGGCACTTACATTAGCCTTGAAAAACTAAAATGTACCAGTGCAAACATAAAATCTACTTACTATTGCCACTCCCTCCTACAAATAAAGCAAAATACAGTTAGAGTTTATATACCTGTGCAGGTAGAAGTTTTTAAAACTGGAAATGTTTCTAATAAAAATCTTTGAGAAAAATATATTTTAACATGAGTACTAAAAAACAAACAATCTATGTTATACACAGTTATTTACTGTGGAACAATATGCTTAATGCATCAGAAAAATCTAAGGTAGTGAGGACCCAAATGCCATAAGCTCTTAATAGGATTTGGAGACTTAATTCCATAGGGCCCTTTGAACTTCATCTAAATTTAGTCCCTGGATATCATTAAACACTACTTCTGCATGAACTGAATCAAGATGATATTTTATCAACTTTAAAGAGATTTTTTTAATTACTATTTCAGTTCTCATGTGAACATGCCTACATCCTAGAAAAAAAATTATATATGAAAATGCTATTGTTTTGCAATTATGCCGAACTAAAAGTAATTAGAATCTAAGTCACACAAACATTTTACAGTGGCTGTTGTACATTTATCAAAGCTGAAAAAGACTGAATTCCTTATCTTTGCTCTGGACTGGAATTCAAGGACTTTTTCTGGATACGATTGCCTGGCTTCTGTTTATTGGAGCTGTCACAGTGAAGTATTTACAAGGAACAAAACAGGAAGCTTCGCAGTAATGGACAAAAGTAAAGCAAAGCAGTGGTATTTCTCACAGAACACAGATGTCACAAGCTTCCTGTAGAAACTCAATTATGATTTCAGTATTTATAAAGATATCGGTGGAAGGGTTAGTTGTGGGAAATGTGCTATAAAATGTACATAAATTTATTTTTCTAAAGACAGTCCCACCAGACTCTTACTAACAAATCTTTTCTCTGAAAGCTTATTCAATCCCTTTAACTTAGTCAAAGGCAGTATAATGTACATACATATACATACACACTATATTATCTATTATACATGTATTTGACAATGTATTCCAAAGAACTCCCTTTCTGTGGAATCTTTTTAGGAAGCTGCCAGAGGGAAGTCAGAGGTCTTGGTAACTTCACTGAAACTTTTGTCAGCTGAAAAAGCAGCTTTACCATCATGACTAATGACGAAATTCTGTCCCATTCCAGTGGTTCCACACTTTATTTTAATGCTTTTGCCTAGACTACAACAATGTTTTCTACCTGGGCTTGAAACCTTCAACTCAGAATTGCAAATGGAGCAGAAAGCAGCAGCCTGTCTCTCAGCAACATGGGATACAGCAAGCACATCAAACCTGTCATCTCAACTCCTCAAAGAATCCTGGGTCAAGTTCAAGGTCTTGGTACTTATTTTCAAAGCATTTAATGATTTTGTTCTAGGAAATCTAAAAGATCAAAATCTAGGATCAAAAATGTGGTCCATCCAAAATTATCCACTGCGAGGTGAAAGCTCATCACGTAGGGGCAGAGACTATGGAGCCATTGTTGCAAAAACCTAGAACTATTTCAACCCTTAGTACTTTATGTTCTGAATGAAAAGCTTTCACTAATAAACACATAGCTCTTGAAAAGAATAATCAATAATAATCACTCTTCCACTGACAGGAGAGGAATGGAGAAGGATTCATGACAGCTGCTTCATGAGTTACTAGAAAGTATTCAGACACTACACAGATGAGAGAGATTCAAAAATCTAAAAAAAGTAGATAAGGTATGGAAGGAGACAGATTGTAGACTAAGAATATGTACTGGATGTTTGTTAAAAAGATTATCAGTGAAAAGTTAGCGTTGCCATTTAAATTCATTAGGCTTAAGAATTAATGATTCACTGAGGTGAGTGAGACAGTTGTCATGTTTCCTAGAGTTATGGTTTCAATCTATCTGCAGAATTATGAAGATAACACTGAATTGCTTATACTCTCTGCAGATCTTCTTGATATCCATTGCTACAAAGACTGATTTCCTCACAGATTCCAACCTGTGGTATCAGAGTATGTGGGGCCTAACATGTAATCTACCTCATGGAAATAAAAATATCTGGGAAACAAGACCAGTAATTAATCATACACAGAGGGAAAATACATTACGAAGAACATCTGGCTATTGCAGTCTTGATCTAACAGCAAGGAAGAATTACATCTTTACAATGGGCAGGTATGGAAGAATAATAAAAGAAAAAAAGAGTGATTCTGCCCAAGGAAATTCCCCCAGAATGGTTTGTGATCCACTAGTGGTTGAAGTCAGGTGTAGCCCCATAAAACTATCTATTATATATAAAGGTAGTGTACACACCAGTATGATCAATTAACAACAAAACTGAAATTAATGTATCAGACAACAACATAACTGTCAGTCTCAACTATTTGATAATATGGACAATGAGGAAAAAGTCAAAAGACTTACTCCCACCCAGTAACATCTTTTTGCTCTGAACTCTTCTGCCTTTACTGAATTCTTTAAAAGAACAGAACGAGGAGACGGAGCTGACTTGCAAACCAGTAATTACCCTACAACTGATCAAAAAGCTCTCTGAAACAGAATGTATTTTGCTACAAGAACACTGAACAACAATCCGTTGCCTAATTTCAGATGTCACTAGAAGTTGGATTCTTGTTTTCCAATTTAAACAGCTATAAATTTTCAAGGTTTAATTATTATGATCCATAGCACTACTTTAGCTTAATCAATATTCAGGTTTTTAAAAGAAGGGATAATATTTAAATATGGTTTTAGAACTCCGATATCGTCTTGAAATTTGATCACTCTCAAAATAGCAGATTAAAATTAAAATGATTAATTTAAAACATTACTGATTAATCTTTTTAATGAATTCACTTTTCTTTTTCCCCTCTAGTAAACAAGTTCAAAGAAGATTTCTAATTCTAATTTCAAAAGTTCTTATTTATGCTAATACACATTAATATAGCAAAGATATATAATGCAAGTATGTATTTTTTAATTGCTGCTATGTCAACCATTACTGATATAAATGTACATTTCTTTGGATATTCCAAGTGAGTCTAACATGCAGACATAGTTCTCTGTTGTTCTTGATAGATTTATTTAATAAAAGTCCTGTTTGTGGTAAATTTCTCAATGACAGATGCTAAGACTGAATTATTTGACATGACAACAGAGTCCTGTGGCACTTTTAAAGACTAACCGATTTATTTATCGCATGTTATTTGACATGGTGATAAACCTGACAAGAACAATTGTTAGTACTAACCTACAAATCCATCCAGGGGAAAGCAAATTTAGAGCTATGCAGTTTCGAAGACAAGAGTAGAAGTGTTCCGTGGCTATGCAGCAGTAAAAGGAAAGTGGAGGGGATGTCAACTTGAGCAGCCTCATCGGATCTTGGACGCAACCACATGGACCATGCATGGTGTGCAGGTCGACAGAGACTACAACAAAGAGTTCCAGGTCCTGTGCATGGCACACATGCAAATATCTGGAATCCACATAGGGACTACCACTCAAAGAAGAATCAGTGTTATAGGCTAAGTGGTATATGCACAGCTGAGTAGAAATATGAGATAAATCTTCACAGAATCCAGTTCTTTACCACACTCATTCACTGGTATATCTTCGTCCCAAACTCTAACCATCTGTTTGCATGTTTAGACTGTACACACTCTCGAGTAGCAATTGTCTCTCCTCCTCTCTCTTCCACTTTGTTTTTGTTTTGTACAACACTCAATACAATGGAGCCCTAAACTCCCATTATGGCCTGGAAGTGCTTCTGTAATATTTGAATACTTCAATAAATATTCTAAAGCGACCTGTAACATGCAAGTTTAAAAACAAAGCTGTTTTTAAATCATCAGAAATCAGTGAATGCATTACTCCCCTCTCCAATGGGGATTTACGTTAGAAACACTGAAGCAATCTTGATATATTAGTAGAAGCCAGAGTGTAGTAACTGGGAGGTTTCTGATGTATTTTATAAGTTAACACATAATTTTCCAGCACCTAAAGGAATGCTAGATTCTTCGCAGAAACAACAGGAAGACATGGTCCCCATACAAATTGTTTCCAATAAAAACTGAGACACACTGCAATAAGTGAGGGTGACACACAGTAAGGAAAGACAGAAGATAATATTTTAATGGTTCTCAAACTGAGGTCCACGGAATTATGGCTGGTCACATGTTGCCAGTTCTCCTCCATGTTCTGAGTAGCTCAATTGTATTAAAAGACAGCTAAAAATACAGAGCCACTTTTTTCTTTCCCCATTTAAAGAACTAGGATAGATGCCACAAGGCCTATATGTGATCATGAGCAAGATGCCAGACAACCATCATGATGAGGAAAGGAACTGAGAAGTGTGGATACTCAAAAAATGGGGTGTGAAACAACCATGAAAATCTGTATTAAAATAAGATACACACAATGAAAATGTTTAAGAACATCTGCTATATTTTAACTCAATATATTCATGTTACTTCAATTCATGTTCATATGTATACTTAAGAGAGAACAGACTCCATTACCATGAAGTAGCAATGTTTTAGTGACTTTCAAACTAAACACAATAGCTATTTTGTACCAATATCATTAAACAATTTAGTGACCAATGTTACCATAAAAATCCCTTTGAAAGGCAAAAATGATTACATAGTTGTGTTGCCTTGCTTTTCAGCTAATGCTAAGAGCCAGAAAAGGAGTCTGCAAGATGTGATAGCTTGTAGAGGCTAATCTTCATGTCAGACTATGCCTTTCAGGCAACTGTAGTAAATACGTGCTTTAAACATTTGAAACAATGGACACATTCAGCAGCATTAAATAAATCTGTTTATTCATACATTTTGTTAGACAAAACAAATAAAATACTACTATTGTTATAGTGTGTATAATGAATGACAACAGGAAACTCTCCTTTCCAATACTCTTTTTTTTGAAAGGAAGGACATCAGCTGGGCGTTTGGAGAGTGGGGTTGGGGTTTTTGTTGTTTTTGTTTTGGGGATTTTTTGTTTGTTTGTGTGGTTGCTTGGTTGGTTGGTTGACTAGCTGGGTTTTTTGATGAGGGGTCGAAAGGGTTACTTTATTTGTTTTCTCCCCAAAATACCAGATTTAAAGGCCACACTCACACGAGACTTCGCAAACGCAGAAATCACCAATTCTGATCTACTTTCTCATGTCTCTAACACCTAGTGTACATGTTTAGCCATTAATTTTTTAGGTAAATTGTATTAAATTATTAATTTCCAATTAAGTTTCCAATACTGATATTCAACTCAAAATTGTAAATCAAATGCAAATTGTTAATTTTATACCATCTCAAGATAAAAGTTGATACATACTCTACAGTTCTCCATTCCAACATAACCATCTTGGATTTACCATCAAGTTTATTTAAAATGGATCAGAAGATGAAGTGAAAGAAGCAGAACACTAAGGCTATGTCTACACTTGCTAAAATTAGTTCGAATTAGTTAGTTTGAACTAACTAATTCGGAACTAATTTTAGTTAGTTCAAATTAGCTTCAGTCGAACTAGGAAAACTTAGTTCGAACTAAACAAGTGCCATTCTTGGCACTTGCTTAGTTCGAATTAGCGATCCCCATTCATTTCAATGGCCGGTTAGTTCGAACTAAGAAATTAGTTCGAATTAACATGGCCACATTGGTTAATTCGAACTAGTTAGTTCGAATTAACCCTTTAGTTCGAATACCATATTCGAATTTATTCATTCGAATTAAGGAAGCCCTTAATTCAAACTAACTAAAGCCTAGTGTAGCCATGGCTTTAGTTAGCTTGAATTAAGCCTTAATTTGAACTAATTTGCCAGTGTAGACATAGCCTAAATGTCTTGCTGAGTTATAATCTACACTAGACTTTAGCTTCACAGAGCAGGATCCAGTCTGTATAGCATCTTAAATATCAGAGTCTCATAGGAGCTATGCACCTTTTGGTGATATTCTAATCTTATGCTACATACACTAGAAAGCCACAAGAATTCAGTCCTGACTATAAAAGCCTTAAAAGAAATGTATTAATATTAACATGGAGCAGAAAGACCGACAACACTGACTTTTTTCAAGTTGCCTCATATGCATAAAGCAGGTGATTAAAAACAAACCCTGATCAGCCATGTATTTAAGATCTAAACTAATCTGTAACTGTTGATATCTACCTCCTCACAGTTCCTTTTTGATGTTGTATATGCTGCTCTATACACGGTTTTTAGAAAAAAATAAAACAATGGAAAGCTCTACTAAATCACCTTACTTTTGAAGCTCCAGGAATGTAACACTCATAGGGCCTAAAACCAACAAAAAGCAATATCTATTTAGGTTTTAGGATGGTCCTTGGAATCAATTTTTTTACGCTTCTAATCTTCTCACAGAATTAGCTACAAATGAAGATTTGGGGAAGAATCTTCTGGCTATAACCAGTCTGTTTCAGGTAAAGTGTATTCCAGCTGGTTGTGCCAGGCACAAAGGCTAATATAATATTTACATGAGTAATGTAATGAATCAATTGTCCAAATACCCTTGCAGCAGAAGGCAGATTATGACCCATAAATTCACCCATTTCCCCCTCTTCTTCACATAAATGACATCAGTTAAGTATTTAGGTGCCTCAAAGAATCCTTCTCCTAGTCATCTGAAAATCTTCTGTCGTAGCAGACCCAGTGTCCATGGATGGCTAGGAGTTGTGTGTGTCTGTGTGCACGCACACATGTGTCTGTATGTGCATGCGCCAAGATAAGCCTGAAGAAGTAATTGCTGAACAAGCATGAACAAGTAATTGCACAAACAACTAACTATTGTGAATGTGTTTATAGGAAACAAAGAAGGCAGAAACACCCTGAACTGATAAATTTTCATTATGCAAGCTGCAAGAAATAGAGATGTTAGTAAAAAAGATGTATATAAACAGTGTAGTTTGTGACATGAATTTTAAGTGGGGTATCACCGTAAACTACCTGCACCTGGGCTGGCCAGCACAAAAAATTGCTCTTGCATGCCTAATAGTAATCAGCCTGACAAGCTGGAGTTGAACTGAGTTTTTTTGATCCCAGGGAACTGTATGAAGTGTTCCTCTAGAACTGAACAAACTGTTTTGAATAAGCCAAGTGGAAGCCCTTGGAAGGAAACCCCCACTTCAGCCTCACCCCAAAATAATAGGGAATCCCCACTGGGCACACCCTGTTGATTCTCCTTCAGAATAAGAATGAAATGCAGTGAATAAAATATTCAATCCTGGAACTCAGTTTACATTTTCAAGCCTAGCTTTGCAAAGAAAGGGGCTGGCCATTTACTTAAATGTGTTGTGTCATGCTGCCAAAACTGCAATCAAAGTTCCCTTACCCCCAGAGCCTGATGATTCTTTGTTATAAAGATCTTTGGTAAGAGCCTCGTGGCACTTTTAAAGACTAACAGATTTATTTATCGCATGAGCTATCATGGGAGAAAATCCCACTTCGTCAGACGCTTTGAAGTGTCTTCAAAGCGTCTTCAAAGCATCTGACAAAGAGGGATTTTCTCCAACGAAAGTTCATGCGATAAATAAATC
The DNA here is from genome assembly GCA_007922175.1 of Pelusios castaneus. NCBI lineage: Eukaryota > Metazoa > Chordata > Testudines > Pelomedusidae > Pelusios > Pelusios castaneus. Next base: position 3,418,707 of record ML685817.1, on the reverse strand, counting down.
TGTTAATCTTTAAAAGTGCCACAGGACTCTGTTTTTCCGCAATAGATTAACACGGCTTCCCTTTGATAAGAGCCTGTTTCCTTTTAAATGCTCTGTCTCTCTAAATCAAGAATAGCCTGGATTTACTGACCTTCTAGGCACACTGCAAAACCCATCCTTTTGACCAAGCACTGATGAAGGACTGAGCCAATGGGATTTCCAAATCGTAAGAACATGCAGTGGAAGGTTTTAAGCTGTATTTGTCACAACTGAAAATTTAAAAAGTTGTTGCTTTTTTTTCAATTTTTACTTTGCATTTGTTAAGTCCTTGTGTTTTTAAAATATATTCAGGATGCCCACTGCTGTGGAGTTTGAATATCATCAAAACCTAAAATAAGCTTTTTAATTAATTAAAGGCTAAAATAACCATAAATAGGAGTCAGGCAAGTAATTAAAATCAACTTTTCATACATTTTTTTAAATAGTAAAATGAATTCGCCTGAGTCTTGCTTGCAATCTTTGTATGTTCATGTTCCATGAACAATTTAGCAATTAAATTGCATTGACAAAAAATGTTTCCAAAAAAAAAAAAAAAAAAAAAAATTCAAGTCACATGCATGGGTATTTGAGGAAACCAAATTTCAGAACCACACATGAAAAACCAGAGGACTATCTAAGCACTTCTAGCATACAAGCAAGAAACAAAAAACACAATCGAACTGTGCTAACCAGTTGCAAATAAAAGTTCTCAAATTTTGAATAATCAGTGTAAAAATATTTTAGAGATTTGAATACATCCAGGGAAATCATAACTTGTTTGTGAAAATTATTACTAGAAAGAATGGATACAATTATTAATTTTAAATTGTTTTCTGGACTCTAGTCATACTATTTCTAGGATCAAAAAATGACAGATGGGCCAATAGAAGGCTGGCTGTGTAGGCTTGCAATCTGATTTTGGCCACTCCAATGGAAACAACATCATTAAATGTTGTTTCCAAAACAAGTCCAAAGAGCCCAAGTTGTTAAATTTTTAAATTTTGTTTCAAGTACTTTATACTTTTACAGTGAGAGAATGCAGATAGTTAAAATGGAACTTAAATACAGTTCCTTTTAAAATAAAGTTTTCCTTATCTGAGTCTTCCAAAGTCCTATACTCAGCTCATATAATAGGAACACTCATTTAGTTAGATGTTTGCGTAGTGGAAATGACAAACTATTTTAATTTGACAAACTGTATTAATTTGACAAACTGTTCAGAAATCATAATTATTTATAAAAGTAATGAGATGCAATGATATATAAAAGGGACAGTTTCATCGTTTGTTATAAGCCATATATTTCTATACTTCTTCCAAAGTACCAAAGTGCTGTTCTTTCCTTAACACACAAATGTACTGCAGTGGTCAAAGTCATTTCCTCCTTCACTATTAACAATAATGAGGCACTTTTTGTAAGTGGCATAGACAGATCTATGAAAAATCAAAAGCCAAAGAACTAAGCACAACAAGCCCAATCTTTCACTATGCACACCAATGTTTCTTAACTTTTATTTTGTCCATGCTGCTCCAAATAATTTCAAAGGCTGCATAACTAAAATTTATTTGAAGGGCGAACATCAATAATCTAGTATAAACTAACATTATTAGCCTACAGGGTAGGTTTGTTTTTGTTTTAATTGAGAACTCTCACAAGAAAATCTGGTAAACTATAGTTCTACATGAAATTCTGGTCTTAAGCGCGCAGCCCCCGCCGCCAACCGCAGCCCAGCCGGTTCGGGTCAGCCCCCTAACTCAGCCCCAGGGCTTCTGGTGCCGGCAGGGGCTGCCCGCTTAAGCACCGCAGCCCCCCTGCTGCCACCCAAACCCCTGCAGCTGGACTAGGGGGCTGGCCAGAACCAGCGAGGGCAGCTGGTTCGGGTCAGCCCGGGGGCTTCTAGTGGCAGCTCCAATAATAGTCAATTTCACTGCTCTGCTACAGCAGTGAAATTGGAGCTGTCAAATATGTCAATTTCACTGCTCAATGTCCCAGAGTGGCCTGGACTGGCACTCTGGGACATTTCCGGAGGCTGCCTAATGCGGAAAATCCATCCACACGAGCATTGTTCCACGGTAAGCCTAACCACTCTCAACTTGAGTGGTTTAACTGTTGTAGGGCAAGAGGGTGTTGCCGCGCAACAGGGAAAATGCCCGTGTGGACGCTCGAAGCTTTATTGCGCGGTAAGGAGCCTTATCGCACAATAAAGTGATCGTGTGTACATGGCCTTACTTTGTGAGAGGTGATAGCAGTTTACGCAGACTTACTATTAAGTTAGTCAAGCAGCCCTTATCAAAAATCCTAAACAACAAAAGAAGAAACAGTCATTGTGAGAGAGGAAAGAAAAAAAACAGGAAAGCAACTAAGTTTTCTTTCTAACATTGCAGAATGCTTTTACCCCAATTCAGTGCTTGTTTTTAAAAAAGGGTTTTAATTACTCATCAATATTACAGTTTGCATTGCCAAAACAAAAGCAGAAAACAAAAAACAAACACCCCCTACCTCCCCACCCCCTGCAATAAATAAACCTGTGGGTTGGCCAACTGTCCCCAGAGAGAGATCCCAACTAACTAGGAATAAGTCCACATCCCAGAACACATAGGAACAGTGGGCCTCCTGTTCTGACCGGGCTCCTTTACAGGAAGCAGAATGAATGTATTAACCAATCTGCTGCTGTACAAAGAGCAACAGTGTTTACGAGTATTCTATTTCTCTGACTATAGTACATCTCAATTTAAAGCATTTTCTCAAGCCTAAATAAAATGAGAATAAAATAATTCTTGTATCTTAAACAGGGATGTCAAGTAAATCTCTACACCACACATTTATTGCTGTACAAAAATGTTTCACTAAAAGTAAGTGTGGAAGATAAAATGAGGAAAGCTGTCCTCAAGATTTGCTTTTAAAATTCACAGAAAAGCTTCAGTGTACTCACAGCAGCACCAACCAGCTAATCTTGTTCAGAGAGACAACAGAGTCCTGTGGCACTTTTCAAGACTAACAGATTTATTTATCGCATGAGCTTTCGTGGGAGAAAATCCCACTTCATCAGACGCTTTGAGGACGTTTGTGAGTACATTAATTTTATTTCTCCATGTACTTTGCAATACAGTATTAGATAATTTGATGCATTTTTAGTTTCCATATTTACAGTGTACAACACAAACTGTGCTGTATGGACCATATATACGTACTACAGTCAACAACAACAAAATCCATCACTCCTCCAGGAAAAATGTTCTCCCTCAGGCTGGCTGTGTTGACCAAATTTTGCTGTTTTCTTAGACATGCTATTAGCATCTTCCCGTATTAGTTTACAACTCAGGTATTTGCAAAAGAAACAAAACTTTAAAAGCCTGGAAGAGATTTATACAGCTAATTTACATAACAAATAATCTAGCATGAACAAATAGTACCTTTCACAGCTAACAGTGCTGAATAGTATCACATTGTAGCTAATTTTCATGTCTCTTTTCAATCAGCATTAGAGATCTTGGGGGAAGGGGTGTGAGGAAGACAGAGAAGAGACAGAGCTAGGCGTATCCAAGTAACACTTCTGCAAGCCATTCAACGAGATCAATTCACATTATAATCACACAACTACTGAACACTAAAACTAATCTGCAGTGCCTTCACGCTGAGATAGTCTCAGTATACCATTTTACATCTGTGTTGTTCAAAATATGTGACAGGGCAGTACTTTTTACCCTGTCTGTACAGACCAGCACTACTGAAACTTACAACCGCCACAAACATGTACTTTTTATAATAGCTTGAATTTAGTATGATCACAGATTGTATTCTACCTTTTCCTTCTACATTTAAGCTGACAATATTTCCATTTTTCTTCAGAAGAACTTCATTTCAGAAAACTACAAACTTTCTTGTTTGACCTCAAAAGAACCCAGAGTTGCTTTAAGTCTTGCATATTTAAAAAGATGTTAGAATATGGTCTTTTGCTTCCACTTAATGCTTATTTCTCCAATTGTTTAATTGCAAAATATATTTTAATAAATACTTCTATTATATGCCTTAGAGAAATTAAGTATGTGCATTACGGAAAGGTGTACACCTACATATGTATGTTAGCATTTCATTCAGATTCACTGTTACCGTGAATAATTTAAGGATACAAGGATCAAATAACATATTTCCATTTCAACAGAATTTACAGCTTTAAAGATATGGAAAATCTGAGGCCTAAACAACTTCACAAAGGCTCTTTTAAATGGCCTTATTTTGATAAACGGGTTATGTTTAAAGAGACCTCCAAATAACTGTTTATTTCATTGCTCATCAGGGTCATAACACTGCAAGAGAAAAGACACTCTTATTAACAGTAGGAAAGACAGAGGCTTCAATAAGTATCATTAATTTATTTTTTTTTAAAGGAGGAGGGTCAGGAGGATGCTGCATTCAGCTTTACAACAGCTTACAGAAATTAAAGGCTAAATTTAATTCCAAGAGCTCAGCTAAACCCAGTTAGCACAATAAAACACAGCAATTCATAGGTGAAGCTGTCTTTTCTTCCTTTCCCCTCCCCCTTTTCCAATTGCTTGCCTTGGATCTCAGAGAAAATGCTGAGGCTCCACTGCACTCAGCTGTCTGGCTGTGATCCAAGATGCACTTAATGAGGTCTGGACAACTCCCACGCATTACAGATGCCTCTCCAGGACCACAAACAGCCTCCACCGAACAGACAGGAACCACAAGCAAATCTGTACTTGACAGCAGAGCTTTTACTTCCAAAGAGAAGTAAGAGAAACAGGGATTCAGAAAATAATGTATCCCAGACATAGCTAAATTAATCCAGTGTAATTTCAATCCAATTCCATCATCCTAACTAGACTCTTTAATGTGTTCTTATAATTTATATATAGTTACACAGATTTAAAAGTTTACAACAGCATTACAATTATATAGTGGGTAAAAGAAACTTGATGGCATTCTGCAGATTGTAAAAAAATATGTCTTTAAAACAACAGACATCTACATAGCAGCAAAGGTAAAAAACAAAACAAAACACCATGTTAAATTAACAACAATTTAATGGTTTTAATGTATTTTCCGCCTTACTCTTGTTCAGCAAATACACACTTTTACAGCATAGCAATATTATTTATTAACAGTTTTGATGCTTTAAAGTTAAACTAATGAAATAAAGCAGTAATCAAATGAGTTTGACATTGATATCTCTTGCGAGATTGGGTGCAATATCAGTTCACACCTTATCTTAAAAATTAAAACAATTTGCACAATTATTCCATGTTCACACTACATCTACTTGTAAAACCGTGCTCTAGATTACTCCTCTTTCAAAGCACCCACTACAAGGT
>ML685817.1:3282267-3408356 GCA_007922175.1 Pelusios castaneus | reverse complement strand
TATGTTTTTCCAAGAGTAAAAGTGTTCCTGCTAATGTAATAAGATATGCACAGAAAGGGCAATTTCCTATCTTTTTCTTAGTTTTCTTTCTGCCCAGGCCATAGGTTTGTTTAGAATTGTTTTGAAAAGTATTTATATTTTTCTGTGTCTGGCCTCGACAAATGTGCCACACACCTTTTTGACCAAAAGCAAAGCTGTTCCACGGCACTTCAGAACACCCTTGCCCCCCCAAAACAGCCTCCATCGCCTCCTGTTTCAACAGTGGTGCAGTACACAAAAGGCCCCCGCCACCGAAAAAAGCTGCAGCCCAAGTATTTAAAGAAACCTCACTAACATTTAAGAAATTCCTTCCTTCCTTAGTGTAAAAACAGAGGAGACCCTAAGACAAGAGCTTCCTAAGGAAGGCAGCCTGCAATACTTGCTGTTCAAATCATGCATCAGAAGATGTGCTACACATTGTTTGTAATGTCAAATAAAAGTTCAGGGAAACTCACTCAGGATTAAAATGTCCAGAGAGCAAACCATTAAGAGCAACAGGGCACCATATGTGATGCAAATTGACTGAGGATGAGCTAATAAGTAGCATAATAAATGCAGTCAACACAAAGAACTAACATTCCTCTTTGTTACAATCTTTTGTGAAAAGGAAAAAGATGTCTGTGATTGACTTACAACATTAAGGCTTTTGCTCCTCTATACTGCATTCAAAACACAATCTCCAAATGCAGTATTATTCTGATATGCTGTTGAGCTTAAATGTTTAAGTGCACTAGTAGCCAAATTGAAGTAGCCACATGCCATATTCCTTAGACAGGTGGTCAGAAAGGAAAATGGAAAAGAAATTAAAGGAGGGGGGAAAAAAAGAAAAAAAACCCACAACAAACCGGAAGCCTAATGGGCAAGACCAGCTTCTGCAAACATGATGGTAAAGGAAGGTCTGGGTTGAATGTTACAGAAACCAGATTATGTGGAAACAGGTTTGTCAAGGTGATAAACCATAAATAAAATTGGAATGTGTATATAATAATATTGCCATCTGAAGCAGAAGACCAAGTTTACAAGTGAAGAATGACCACTACATGGATAGTTACTGCTAAATAAAATGTAATTAAAAGCTCTCATCTTGACACTGAAAGTTTTCCAGTGGTATCAATTACTGATTTGATTCATTTCAAACGCTCAAGTATAAAAAAATAAGGATTTGTATTAAATTCTTTGTGAACAAGCACTATTTCTGCCATGATTATTAACTGCAGTAAGGAAATGTTTACTATTCTTCCTCGCTTCCAGCAGCTTATAATTTAGTAAGCCATTACAGTGAAAATTTATTCTATTTATCAATTTCTCACCAAAGAGTCTGAACTTCAGAGTGGATTTCATTTAAGCCATCAAATTGTACCACTGAAGTTGAATTTAATTCTGTAATCATACTATTTAATATTATTTGCTAAATTGATTGAATATTTTTGAGGGGCTGATGTGGCTTTTCTTTGGTTCTACTGAAGTAGCCTGTGAACCTGTCTGAAAGTCTGGGAGTGAAAAGGCATCAACAATGCACATCTTTCCAGAGTAATGAGACAGAAAAACAGCAGGATCAGCAGCAGTACCAGAGTGAAGGAACTATGAGGAACTTGGACCTCCCCCCCACAATCACGATGGCACATATCATCTATGTGCCATCACAGAGCAAAAAAGCACCACAAGGTGAGAATTCTAGTTCTGGGGATTTATTGTCCACGTCTCTCCCCCCCTCAACAGAACACTGATTTGTACTCTTCATTTTATCTTTCTTCAACGTTCCATGACGTGAAAATAAATTGTTTTAAATGTACATTCAAAATATATATATATCAGATATGGAGACACTAACAGTATAGAATGCTGAGCGCATTCTTTTGCCAGAAAAGCAGACTAGAGCTTTTCCGGCAGGGGAAACTATTATTCTACTAATGAAAAACTGTCATCTCAAGGACTGCGATTTTCTCCCACAAAAGCTTGTGTGATAAATAAATGTGTTTGTCTTTATAAATGCCATCAGACTCTTAGTTTGTTTTGAAAAAACAATATTTCAGAATGTTATATTAAGTTTACTCTCAACATTTCTCTGATGGCAATAAAAAATAATAATAAATATTCGGGCTATCAGATGATTAAAAATTGCAGTTAATCATGGAGATTTAAAAAAATAATCACAATTAATTGCAGTTTTAATTGCCCAGTTGAGCAATAATAGAACACCAATTTACATTTATTATAAATATTTTTGGATTTTTTGTTTTCAAATATATTTATTTTAATTACAACACAGAATACAAAGTGTACAGTGCTCCTTTTATATCATTTTATTACAAATATTTGCATTGTAAAAAAGATAAGCAGAAGAAATATCATTTTTCAATTCACCTCATAGAAGTCCATTCAGTTGTACCTCTTGTTCAGCCAGTCACTAAGACTACCAACTTTGTTTATATTTACAGGAGATAAGGCTGCCTATTTCTTACTTACAATGTCATCTAAAAGCAAGAACAATTGTTTGCATGGCACTGTTGTACCTGACATTGTAAAGTATTAACATGCTTGATATGCTAAACATGCCCATCCATGCTTCAACACAAACTCTAAAATTTTACCTTGTTTTGGTTTTGAGTTCAGTTATATACAAAAGAACCAAAAAACAACTCTACAATTTTAAATTAAACTTCAACGATAAAAAGATAGCACTACAATACTTGTATGAGGTGAATTTTTAAAAATAGTATTTTCAATTTTTTTTTACCGTGCAAATATTGGTAATAAAAATAATATAAAATGAGCACTGTACACTTTGTATTCTGTGTTGTAATTGAAATAAATATATTTGAAAACGTAGACAAACATCCAAAAACATTTATAACAAATTTTAATGTATACTGATATTTTTATTGTTTAATAATGCAATTAAAATTCCAGTTAATTGTGATTAATTTTTATCCCATGATAATTGTGATTAATTTTTCAGTTGTTTGACTCCCCAAGAATTATAATTAAGTCAATTAAAGCATTATTTCTCACACACACACACACACACACACACACACACACACACACACACACACACACACAAATGCAGAGAAGAATGTGACTTTCGTTTATGAAAATCCAAGATAATATAATTATGGAAATAAAGGAAATATTACAGGCTGTCTTTCAGAGAAGCATCACCCTAAAAGGCCCCAATTCAGGAAAGCACTGAAGCACAGCCTTAATTTTAAATACGGTCAAAGCTAAGGACATGCTTAAGTGTATTGCTAGATTGAGACCCAGTTATGATGTTGTGACTCTGTACTCCATTTAATACAAAAACACTGAGTTAGGCAGAGGTGAAATTAGTACTTTTTTGCCCTGTGCCTCTCTATATTCTCCTATTAACACCCCTGAATTGTACAGCTACTTTTCATGCCAAAGTCCAGTTAGTACCAAATCAGTTGTATAGTATATCTTATTTTCTTCACTGATCAAGATGTGGGCTAGGAAAATCAGGCCAGTGTAATTTATTCAAACTTCCTCATATTCTTTCAGAATCTGAAGATACCACCCACCCACCCACACACACTATTTTTACATAATATTTATCACTAGATATCTGAATACAGTGCAAAATTTTAGAACAATCATCATACAATTGCACCCACAGAGAAGCAGCCACTTTCCCAAATGACCCAAAAAAGCATAGCATGGTGAAAAGAATAGGGGAGGAAAATGGATGAGATTAATTCACCTTCACTAGAAAGGAAGGTGATGGATATGCAATGAGCCAAGAAAACTACTTACAGTCCTCTATTTTCAGTTTTTACTGATGCTTTCTGAACAATTCCCAAATTTTACAAAAGCTATTATTCATTTTTTGACTGATTTTCACCTGAACTTTTGACCACTCCAGTACAGGAAAATACTGATCACGTTAGAACATCCAGTACACTACAGATACAAGGCTGTCTGTTAAGGATGGCAATGTAGTAGAAGATATATGTATTTTTTGGGTATATATAATTATTGTACAGTTCATGAAATAATCCATGACATTAAACTGTTTTTATTTTAAGACCTCTTACTTGTCTCTGTTGCCTTTTCTTCTGTCCTCCCATCCCCCCAATATTTACAAAAAAAATTCATTAATTTTTAAATTTTTGTAATAAACTATTGGGAACTTTAAACAGAAAAAGATACTGAAATGCCTTAACAATAATACACTATAAAATAACTCAGGGTATAACCATGCCATATCGCTGCAAAAATTCTACTTGTCCACTTCAGGGTGAAAGGACCACTCATGGTGAGAGCAGAAGGACCTGCTGAGACCGACTGCCAAAGAGGAGTTGTCCCCTGGAAAGTGAATGGCTATTGGGTAAATATTGTGGATGATGCAGAAGTCCAGAAAATCACTGTCTCCTTGCATAGGGCCAGGGATCGGTCCCTGGCTGTTAATATAGTACACAGAGGTTGTATTGTTGGTAAGATATGGTAGGAAAGCTGTGCAAGCAAAATAAATTGCTTTGAGCTCTCTGATATTGATACGCAGAGCCAGTTCCCCTGAGCTCTACATGCCATGGTTCTTCAGGGAAGTCAATGAGCTCTCCATTCCCAATCCGAAGCATCAGAAATCAGTGTCATTGATGGCTGCCAAGACTAGTATTCCAAATAGCTCTTCCATCAGTTCATTCAGCTCCTCTGTGGTAAGGTCCAGGTTTAGAGGCAACCTTTTTCAGTAACTCTCGGTACCCCCTGAAGTTGTCTAACAGCACCGCTGATGAAGGGCCTGTGACTGCTTTAATCAGTGATGACGACGAGGCCAGTAGCTGAGGTAGGGAATGGGCCAAGTAGATTCCCCCAGGCCTGAAGCATGAGAGACCTCACAGTTGGACTCCAAGTCCAAGTATGGTACCGAGTCTCAAGGGATTGAGGGCTGCAGCACTGAAGTTCCCCTCCCAGAGTCAGGCTGTGGAAACACCAAGTGACACCCCCACCAGTAGGGCCAGCGTCCAGGTCACTAGCCCTGCAGCCAGTCTCCCATTGGCGGTGCTGTAGGGAAGCCGGGGAGGGGGAGGAGGGGGGTAAGTGCCACAGCCTGCCTCCTCAGTGTAACCTCCTCACTATCCAAGGATGTGCCACTGTCTGACAGCCTTAGTAGTGCTGAATCCAAATACCGCACGCTGCCATGTGGGCTGCAATGGTCCGGTATGGGGAGTTTTGTGGGGAGCCTGAGCAGCGGGCATGCTGGGACTTGCTCTTGGGTTTTTTTGACTGGGCAAGTAATGTCACACTGTCAGGGATGCATGCCGCAAGCCCAGTGACCTATGTTGCTCCAGGTCTTCTATAGCAGTGCTCCAAATAGTGCTGGTCCTCCAGAGACCAATGCCGGGAGCCTGGCCTGATAGCATCCTGATCCAGAAACCATGGCCTTGACTCTGGGCACTGCCCATGCACTGGTGAACCGTGACTCAAAGACAGGAACTGACTGGCAGATCTGTCCCTCGACATGCTACCCGTTATTGCCTATGCCAAGTTGCAGAGCGGTCTACCAACTTTTGGCATTGGAGGCACAGGCAACACCAGGAGGTCTCTTATGGCCTGGAAAGCCTCCGGGATCCATGGCAACACCAGGAGGTAAAGGTTTCTCCCACTACCAGGAGTCAATGGAAGGCCCAGTGCCTGGGTTGATGCTCACAGTGGCAAGGGACCCTTCTGAGGTGGGGATGATTGAGAGCCTGACCTGGGTCTCACCTGGCCCCCCTTGCCTTATCTACAGGGGAGCGTCTCTGCTCCAGGTGAGTCTTCTTTGGTACTGACAATGGAGAATGGTGCTGAGATGAGACAGAAGGAGCAGGAGAAGCACTGTGCACCAAGGCTATTGTGCTCAGTGCCAAGCCTAGTATAATGGGCTCGAACACCAGCCTAAGTGCCGACTCCATGAGGATGACCTTAAGACAGATATTCTGTTCTTTCTTAGGTGAAGGACAAAAACTTCTACTAGTCTTACACTTTTCACTGACATGTGCTTTCTCCAAAACACTTTAAACAATGTTGATGCAGGTCACTCCTTGGCATATGCTTCTTGCACAAAGCACAGGGTTTAAACCCTGGGGAACATGGCATGTCCTGACCCTGGAATTCTAAACAACTAACCAAGTGGAACTATAACTAAATGTTAGCTATTAACCAAAACAGTGCACAACTGCTAGGTATAGCAAGAGGACTTGCAAAGGCAAGAGGTGTTCTAGCACCGTCACTGGAGGAGAGAAGGAAATGAGAGGGAGGAGTAGCTGGCAGCACCTATATATGGGCTTATGTGCATGCTGCTGCAGGGGGTGCTAGAGCTGACTCCTATAGGTACCACTAAGGGAAAAAGTTGCCTGGCCCTGATGCATGTGGTGCGCACACATGCTCAAATTGTGAATGGACATGAACAAGCACTAAAAAAAGGTCAATATCAGATGGTGTCACAGGACTACAAGCATAAAGCCACTCATGCTCCATTTTCTTTTTATTAAGGGTCTCATCCAAAATCCACTAGCGTCAGTGGAAAGACTGCCATTAATATGAATGGGTTGGAATCAATCCCAAAATAAGAGCCTTGCTTCCTCTAATAAAGTAACAAAAACATCAATAGGAACAGATAAAGGAAGGAAAAGGTTATCAGTCTGCTAATAAATCCCTCTTATGCCCTTCACCTCCCCTTAAAAAAAACAAAACACAAAAAAATCCTTAAAAATCCTGAAGTGTTCCACAAACATAAAATAATCACTACATTTAAGCCACTCTTACTAGTTCTCTACAATAAAAAGTTGCTCCTATTAAATAATGTATTTGTATTTTTTTTCCAACTGGGAAAGAACAGAACAAAGTGTCAGATGATGCATGTTTTAACTTTACTTGTTCTTCCAATAATTAAAAAACAAAACAGAAAAGTGTTTTTGATGCCTGGTTTTGTTTTGTTTTTTTTAAAGCAGTGACTGAATGTCAAAGGTTGGCTATTTGCACAGATTAGCTGTATGACAGCTTTTATTTATAGAAAAGAACTAAAGTCTTCTCTGGTCACAAAATGAAATTAATATGGCAGTCATCTAATTCACAGCATATATTTGTCCACATTATAAATGCCCTCTACATAATCTAGTGTATCAGTTTTTAAATGAGGAGAAACACTGAAGAACTGGAATTTTGCAGAAAAGAATTGAGGCACATTGAAAGGGATCAAAAAGTGCCTGCTAATACCTGTGCCTGGCTATCACATTGAACAGTCTTTCACTTTCTAAAGGCACTATTCAGAATGACATTTATAATAAATAAAAAAAGACAAAGTTCCATATAATTGCTCTTCCATCATCAGCAGTTATAGTACAGAAGATGTGAGATGTAGGTCTAACAGAGTCAGCCTTTACAAGGTAAATTGCCAATCACTTCTCTCTTCAGTCTCTGTAAACCTGAAAGCTAGTAAGGCCATGTCGACACTAAAAAATTGTTCAGAAATAAGTCTTTGCACTATAATAAGAGTGTTGTATTTATAACCCATTTGCGTGTTCACACTGCACTCTTTATAACACAAAGGAGTGTCCACACTGTTCTTTGCATTTCTGAAAATGAAAGAGCACTGAATTATGGGCACCCATCCCACAGTGCTACTTGACAGCTTTCAGCACTAGGAACCCTGGGTAGAAGGAGAGGAGCACTGAGCACTGTGGATAAATTTACAAGTTCCCCTGGGACGCTGTGTATCCTTTTCATCATTCACTGTAGCTACTAGCAACTCACACACTTTTTCAATGTTTCCCCAGGAAAACAGGAAAAAGTTCAAAAATTCCCAGGACACACAGGAGGGAGGGAGTAGATGCAATCAGAGCAGTGGAATCCAAGCAGAAGTCCAGAGTGGTCAGGTTTGGAATTCTGGGACATTTTCAGAGGCCACTTATTGCGGAAGTTCCTCAGCATTCACATACACTTTATAGCACAAGAGCTGTTCCACAATAGGCATTATGCCTCTTGCACAAGAGCAGGGAAATTGACAAGTAATGGAATAGGTCAATTTCACTGCTCTATTGAACCCCTGCGGCTGCTACATGGCATGGTGGGATAGGTGCCCACCATGCACTGTTCCTTGTAATGAAAATTCAAAGGAGCATGTGAACGCTCCTTTTCGTTACAAGGAGTGCTATGTGGATGGGAGCAAGTGTTATATTATAATGCTTTCCTTGTCCCGCAACAACTTTATTATGGGAGAAGTCTCTAGTGTGTATATAGCCTTAGACTCGAAGAAGGTAATCCTACACAAGATTTATCTCCCAAAAGATAAGGAAACCCCAAACTTCCATTTTAGGAATATACAAATAATAAACTAGGGGGGATCCTCCCTGATGATGAGGTATCACTTATGGGCACTACATCTTTACCTTTTTCGGTTTTTGTTAAGTTTTGTAATGCACACCATTGATATTTTATTACACAGAGCTGTGGGAAGTCAATTTGCATACACTTTGATACAAAGACTATGTAAATTGCCATCTCTCAGGGACTATCTAAATAAACTGCTTGTAGCAAAAGCTCATTCGGTAGCTATGAAAGACGAACTGTTCCAAAGAAATTAGATACTAAATATGTTTTCTGCTTTAAAAAAATATTACTATTTACTAGAAATGTAATTTTCATGGCCCTAAATGAGCATGGCTTTATGTACCTATCTGCATTAACTTCAGGAAGCTGAGGGGGAAAAAGCAATGACATCTATCACCATCACATATCTGAAAATGAAAAGCAGGACACCTTTTTCGTATAAACTGGATTGAAGCTTTTCAAAGGAGTCAGACAGCGCTTTGACAACTGGAAAGCACTTAGGATAAGTGGCTGTAGCTTCCCTAATTATAACACATTTGCAACTCTTTGCATTTCTGATCTTTCCATCTCCCTTCCAATGCCCATTTGTCTTCCCAGGCCATCATCATCTCTTCCAAACAACATTTTTTAGGATTTCCTCTCTTCCTAATAAAGATAAACAGTGTCCCCAACTTACTCTGTACAGAATTCCCAGCATGATTTTCTCAATCAGACAAGTACCAGTGGATGCTGGAAATTGAAATGTTTTAAGTCAAAGCCTTGCTTGACCTGGTGCATTAAAGTGTTCCCACAATTCAATGAGATTCTGTGCCAGGGCTCAGGACAAAGACCACTAAGTCTCAAATTCTGCTTTAAGATAGGGAGGAGGACACTAAAGAGAAAGGCTTCACTGGGGACTATAGGATGAGAAGAGATTAGTCAGTAAGCCAAGTATATCATAACTATGCAAGAGGACCATATACTGATTTTAATAAAATCGACCTGGACAGAATGAGACATGATATGTCATATGATCACTCAGTTGAGAGCCTTTACTTTTCATTCTCGTAAATGTTATTAAAGCAGATATTAAAGATATTGAAGAAGATTGTACCAAAAGTAATATTAACAATCTTTGAAACAGATAAATGCTTCAGTTTGGAAGTTAGCTGAACCTATTTGTTAAAAAAGGAGACAAACAATTTAAAAATCATTATTCTGTTAAAGAAACATATGCAACAAAGACAACTAATGCTTTAAGACTTCTTTCTATTAACTTTAAATTCATAAAACATCTAGATCACAAAAATGTACATATCTATATTCATCAAAATTAGAACTTCACCTTCATATAAACATATTTCTTAAATCCACTTATAAAATCATGCAACCTTTTATTATTTATGTTAAAAAAGATATATTAAAACATTATAAAACCTAGCTTGTAACAACCATCTTTCTCATACCTAAAATAATTGCATCTTCAAAGGCAGTCATGTAAACTATGTGCCCATCAATCTGGCATTTCTGCACACAAACTGGTAGGCATGCAATAACTTGCTATACATGCAAAGCACAATTTTTTGCAGGCACAACGTATCCAACTGGCTTTGAAATTCTGTTCAAGAGGAAAAAAAAAACAGGGAAGCCCAATGTTGTTAACATTTGATTTCTCTGGGGAAAAAACTGCCATAAGTAAACTTATCTACTTTTCCTTTTAAATTGTGTATCTAGTTACAATACTTTTTAAAATAAGAACACTTGTCACATGGAGTATTGCATTTTACATTTAGGGATTGTTTTGACATATAACTGTCCTGGTGATTCCCAAAATAAACTTTACCATAAATTAGCAGAGCTGAATTTATTATTAAGAACAACAATCTGTAACTCTCATTTTCAGAGCTCAAACCATTTTATAAAAGTTGGTATTGTTCATCGTGCTACTTTACTGCATCAACATGTTTACTGCTAGCTGAGATGTAAATTGAAAACTAATGAAGTTCTGGTTTTACTAGAAACAGTAGCAAATATTTTCTTCATTCCTTTTTATCGAAAGCCAACATTTCCACAACCAGTTTGAAATTAGTCTCCCATAAACAGCCCCATCCTTCCCCCAAAACTAGTTTTGTTTACATTTGAAATATTTGCTGAAGCAGCACTAGCTGCTAATGAGTACATTTTCTCCATATCTAATACTTTTAGTTCATAATGAATTGATCTTATTCCTCTCTCAATGTCGCTCATAATTGGAAACAACAAGAATGTCTCATCCTGCTCATACCAGCAGTGCACATTTGGATCTCAGCAGCTAATATTCTAATCCATGACAGCTGATTTGTTCCTACTAATGTGTTACTTTTTGTTTATTATTAATTATTATTATTATTAAATATTAAACTATAACAAGTGGAGTCAAGTTAGCTAATTTATATGTGAGGTATGTTGAGCTGAACTGAAAAATAGCTACTAGCATCCATATTACTGGCTAACTATTCTCCCACAGGATCTGTAAACCTCTCTTCTGGAGTCATCCATAACAAAACCTACTACCAATTCCTAGTTTAAGGGGATACTGCACTTCTCATGAATTTTAGTCATCTATAAACTAGACAAGAAGCACAGCAGTATCAGATTACAAAAACAGACCCAGCTGGTACTTCAAAATACCAGGTCTGGTATTCTGGCTGTCTACCACAAAAATTTTTTCTTCGTTTAAATTCCATTCTAATTCTATCCTCAATTGTTCCATTGCTTTAGGGAGCTTTCTCTCAACAATAAGTCGAGTCCTGCAAATTTGAAGCTATCTGCTTTATATCCACAGAAGCAGATATCCCTGGACCAATTTTCACAGATAGTGGCCCAGATTTGAATCTCAAAAGGTGGGGAAGCAGCTAGCTGAAACTCAGAACCTTTAAGGCTGCTTCCCTGCCTTTGAAATCAAATGGTAGGGGCTTGTTCAGCAGGGCTCCCCCCTGTGGCAGCCGATCAGCTGTTAGGCTGCTACTTACAGGGGCTGCCCCTCCCCCAAACAACTGATCTGTGGTGGCAGCTGCAAAAGCACTGGCCTCCAAATAGCTCATTAAGGACCCAGAGCTGTTGGTGCAGATGACTAGAAGATAGAGACTGTGTATGGTGGGTCAGATGTCATTTGATTCCAGCAGATGTAGACTGGAGGTGGATCCACTGTTTTGTATCCGCACAGGGCTCTAACAATAAGGGAACCTCTGCCAATCTAATCCTTCCTTTGTAAATAATTTACTTCAATAGTTACAGGATCATTTCTCCATGATGAACTACAGAATTTACACTATCTTAGCTTTTATTCTGGAATCTAAACATGACAGCCAAAAGACCCAGTATTATAAGTGGGCAATTCCATATCAACACAATGAGCCTTAGTATGGATGCTTGTGGCAGGGTAAAGCTGGCAAAACTGAAGCAACTTTAAACCTGCTCACTGTACAATACACATACAAACTATGTGTTTAAACCAGAAAAGGGATTCAAAAACACAAAACCATTGTAATGGAGGTAAATTAGCAAATATGCTGAAGTATCTGATACTATGAATTTCTAATTTTGTAATAAATATTAATAAAGTCACAGGAAATTTTAAATAAAACTGAAAACCAGGGCCTTATGTTTAGGAAAAGAAAGAGACTGCTCCCATCAAAATCAGTGACATTCACAAAAGTGGAGTCAAGCATAAAATCTACAAAGTAATAGGAAGTTGGAGTGTCTTTGTAATATGCGACAATGGGACCTCTAGAAAACGATCACCCAGTTGGCCACACACTAATACTACATCTGCTGTATAGCATAAAGATACTTTGCACCATCTAGAGGGAAAAGCCATGATTCTCTACCTGTGGCCCAATCAGCACAAAGCTGCAGCCAGGAGTCATGTTGGGAGCAAAAACAGCAACAGAGAGGAACAGACAGAAAATGAGGATAAGTCTACACTGCAATTAGAACTTCAGAGCTGGCTTGTGCCAACAGCCTCAGGCTTATGGGGCTCCAGCTACGGGACAGTTTAACTGCAGTGCAGACTTCGGGGCTTGGGCTGCAGCCCAACCTCTGAGACTCTCCTACCTCTCACGCTCTTAGAGCCCAGGCTCCAGGGCAAACCCATAAGTCTACATTGCAATTAAACAGCCCCACAGCCTGAGCCTCGTAAACCTGACTCAGCTAGACAACCACAGATGTCTAACCACAGAGCAGAGATAACCTTTCAGGCTTGGGGATGCAGCCTGAGTTCTGAGATCCTCCCACTTTGCAGGGTCTTAGAGCCCAGACTCCAGCCCTTGTCCAAACATCTACATCTCAATTAAACAGCCACTTAGCCTGAGCCCCACAAACTCATGTCAGCTGGCATGGGCCAGATGTGAGGTTTTAATTGCAGTGTAGACATCACTTGAGAGCACAGGGGCATAACAGTCTATATTTATAACCATTCTATCAGCAAGACTAACATTTTGTAAAAGGAAGGCAGGAAAAGACCAGCCTTGAGTCCTATCATCTCTGTGTTTTAAGGGGTCCCCCTACACACCTGTCTCAGTGTTGCCTCAATGCACAGGGCTACAGGGCTAGGTTGCAGGACTGCTGCTGGGTGGGGGGGGCAGATGCAGAGCTGGGGAGGATGTGGGGCTAAGACTTGGGGGCTTATTGTGTCGCACACAGCTGAGAAAGCTACCAGCTGTGTGGCGACCCTGAAAAGGCTGAGAACCCCTGATTTAGACTAATCAAGATTGGAGAGGACTGCAAGGAACTTCAAAGAGGTCTAAACAAGCCAGATCAGTGTTTGTCAAACTTTTTTCCTCGGGACTCAGTTGAAAAAATAATTTATGCCCATGACTCAATAATTACTTCATTGAGCAATGCATTCCAGTTTTGCAGCGGTGGCAACAGAGGGCGCCGTGACCTAGTACCTGAGTCTCTGTGACCCAGTACTGGGTCCCGACCCATGGTTTGAAAACCACTGAGCTAGATCCATCTGTAACATGATGGCAAATAATATTCAGTGTTGATAAATCCAAAGTAATGCATACTGAAGTGAAAATATTAAACTATTTGTGAACCTCACAGGACTCAATCAGCTGTATCAACTCAAGAAAGAGACCTGGGAGCAAGTTGACACCTCAATGAAAATCAATGATTACTGTGCAGCTGGGAGGGAGGGGAAAGCTAATAAAATGTTAGGATTAATAAGGAATGAGATGGTGAATTATACAGAGAAAATTATGCCTTTATATAAAATAAATAGTACGGCCTCATCTAAAATATTGTGCGCAGTACTGGAACCTCATCTCAAAATGGTGATTGCAGAACCAGAGAGGAAACAGCAAAGAGTGAGGAGAATGATAGAAGGCCTAGAAAAAACAAAATCTCACATGGAGAGAGAGCGAGAAAAATCAAGATCGTTTACCCTAGAAAGGAGAGGAATAAGAAGGGACCAGACAGACAGACAGATATACACATAAAATAATGAAAGATATAATGAATGGTATAGAAAAGACAAACCAGAAATTTCTGTTCTCCCTTTCTTCTAATCCAAGAACAAAGGGAATTCAATGAAACAAAGATGGGAAATTCAAAACAAATAAAATGAAATACTTATTTACACAACTTGTGACTAAATTGTGAAACTTCTTGTGGCCAAGGACATAAGATATGCAAAAGGATTGGGTATTTCAATTGATGGGTATCAAGAATATCCAGAGTTACAAATAGTGACTACAAACTTTGGAAGACATATTAAACACAAAGCACCTGGTATCCAGAGAAGATACTTGACTAGATGATCTTTGATTCTGATCAAGAATGATAATTCCTATGTAGAAAAGTTACTAGGGAATCTGTGCTGCTATGGAACACTTTATTCCCATATTATGCATTTTCTCATTGTTCTCTCATCATTTCAAGATACTCATAAACTGGTTCAGCAACAAACATCTGTAGAAATGGCTGTGCTTATCAGCACTCTTCCTTCCATCATCACAAAGCCCCTTCTGAATACTGATTTTGTGATATTACAACAGGATAATAAGAATTAAATCAAAGAGGAACTGATAGACCTCAAATATAGTTAATTTTCTGTCTTTAAAAAAGCCTAATAATCATTGTCAACAGGGCCATCCCTTGTGGGGAGCAGGGCCCTGGACCAATTAGCCTAGGCGGGGCCCCACCCCCACCCCTTCACACTGCAGGGGAGCGTGGCAGGCCCACCAGCCTGCTCCGCCCCCCAGGGAGACGGCTCCGGAGGCCGAGGCCACTGGAGGAGCCAGTTCTAGCCTCAGGCCGGGAGGCTGAGGCCGCCGGTGTGGGGAGCCGGCTCTGGCCCTTATCCCGGGCCGGGAAGCCGAGACCGGAGGCGGGGAGCCGGCCGCATATGGCCATGTGGGGCAGGCCAGCCCAGAGGCCAGGCCCCACCCACGTGCTCTGCCCTAAGGGCGGGGGCTGGCCCAGGGGCCAGGCATAGCAGTCCTGGCCCGCTCTGCCCCGCTGCCTTCAGCTCGCTGCCAAAGGCAGTGAGGAATAGAAGGAATCGTGGCTGTGGGTGCGGGGGTTGCGGCACACGGGGGCCCCCCACTGCCTGCTGGGAGTGGGACAGCGCGGGGCCCACATAACCGCGGGGCTCAGGGCAATCACCCTGTTTCCCCCTTCTCCCCCCGCAGGGACAGCCCTGATTGTCAAACTCTCTGCTTGCCTTTTTTTAAAGATTAAATTATCCATGATTTCATGGTGTAGCCAGATTGGGTGGTAAAGGGATTTCAGTTTATTAGACAAAATTGATTGCAATCATTTCTCTGAGATATTAACATATTATAAACATTCTATGACCTTTACTACTTTTTTTTTTCCCTTTTTGAGCAACACAACAGATCTGTTAAAAGACTATTTAACCTATCATCCAACTGATGATTTAGCAAGTGTAACTTTGTCTTTGGAAAATGGTGGGCACCAAATTATATCTAAGTAGCTAAAATAAATAGCTATGCAAGGTAAAATAGGGAAAGCAAGAATACCTCAAACAGTTGAAAAATTTGCGCTCACTCTGACCCTTCCATTGGCCCACAAAAAAGAAGCAATAATATAGTTTAGTGTTCCCAGATTTTTTTTTAAAGTGGAATACTTTCAAATGTGCAAATCTAGGAAAAATAACCATTTAAGAAGTGTTTATTCTGTCAGTTAAGGAGAGATAATATAAACCAATTGGAAAGGTCCAACTGTACTGTCATGGGAAAAGACAACAGATGGCATTGGTACACATAGATTTACAAGTTCCGTTTCTTGGCAGCTGAGCATGGTTCAGTCTTTGAAGAAATGCTGCACTGTTCTTATTTTTGTGAGGAAGATTTTTTTTTGAGTGGAAGGAGCTGTGGCAAACAGCAAGAGAAAGATTGCTCTCTGCCTCACTCCAATCATACTCAATTCTTGGGACTCATAGTTGCTTCCTTAGGAAGCACCCTTGTTATTTTTGCTCAAATTCCTGAAAGTGGGGGACTGCTTGCATGCTGTCTGTGTATCCTGGTTCAAGGACTGTGTATATATAGTGTAAATTAAACAATTTGCTCTAAGAAAAAAATCCATAATCTAAATAATTTATATTCCTCCAATGGGAAAGTAACTGCAAAGGCCCAAAACTGCCCCACCCCTCAGCAGACGGGCAATGGTATTTTGGTTAAAGGTAGGCTGGACCAGGACACAAAGTTTTTCTATTTGTGGATCATAAACTGTCATACGATATCTGATAATCGCTCTCCATAAATAAGAAATATTTTTCTAGCGCTTGTCATAGCTGACCAAAATTTTTATTATTCCCCAATGCTAATAACAGGAGCCATCTGCATCTATGGTTTGGTAACTTTCCCATAGTTGGGAAAGCAAAACTCCATTTTCATGCAATTTCTCACAACAAGATCAGAAAATCTAGTAGTTTATTATGAATTTTTTAGTAATATCTTACTTGCCTCACAAATTCATGTTATTTAGAGCTTTACTTAAAACCCTAATCATGGGAAATATTTTCCCTTCCAAAAGAGTAGAACCACCAAAAACATCAGCTCTTGCCCCGGAAGCCAATGAGGCTAGAAGGCTGATTCCACAGCATACTCTTTTGCTTCCTCCTTGGAGCCCTGTGAAGCTCCTCTCCCCTGACAGTCAGTGGAGTCAAGCTTGTGGGTTTGAGAGGCAGAAGGTATGCCTTTTTGTTGTTTCTCTGATTCACCCATTTATCAAAAGTCAGTTCTGATTTAAGTACCCGCAAGGCAAGTCAGCATTCCAGAAGGAACTGTACTGTCAGAAGGAGAAAAGCTCCAACAAGATGACTATGCTTTATGTACTTCAAGTAGTAGCTCTTAAATGTATCATGAAGCTATTCAACTGACAGTAACTTGCAAAATTATACCACTGCTTTTAAAATGAGAAAAAGATAAACATCAAATCCATTCAACACCACAAATACATATAGTACTTCTACGGCAGACATAGAAGTAAAAAAAACAAAACACATCAGCTCTGCACAAATTATTCTATCTCAACAACATTAACAGCTGCATCAGGGAAAACAGCAGGATAAAGGAAAATACTGGTGCTGATGCCTGTAGGGCATTTATAGTTGTGCATCATTAAGCTGACACAAAAATTTATCTACTTAAAGATTTCAGAAAGAGACTGAGCAGAACATAATATTCCCCCAGCAATTATTGTTCAATAATTTCAATGCTTATTGCAGGGCTCGACAAACCTCAGGAACCAGGTCACCATAGCACCCAGGGTTTGTAGCACGGTGCCTAGCTCTGCCACGGAACTGCAAGTGGCGCTCAAGGGATTCGGCAGCACTTCAGCAGTGGGGGGAGTTCTCTGTTGCCACCGCCCAAAATGACAATAGTGGTTTTTCAACAGACAGGGGGGTATCCCAGCTAGGCACCTTAGTTTGAAGCCAAGCTGCAATTTTGTTGAGCCCTGTCTTATTGAATCCTATTTTGTTATTTTTATCTGTAAAATGCTCTTGTTTATGTAGCACCCATCCACAAGATTGATTCTTCATCCTAACCTGGAGTCTCAAATTTCATTCGCTCAGCAGCAGATGGAAATTAGCAAAAGTTATCTTCAACAATGTCAGCACTCTTCCACCTCACTAGTGTTGTTCTTTTTTCCAAGCAGAAAGGATTATAATAACCATTTCTGACATTTCTCTCAGGAAGCACTCATTTATGACTAGTACTACAGAAGACTAAACTGCTATTTTCATCCTTTTCTCTTCTATGCCACTAAGAAAGAGCAATGTTCAATATTTTTCATTTTACTGTACATTTCTCATGGCTGTCTCACATGAACTCTATTGCAAATCTATATTTATTTCATAAATCTCATGTCATGCTCTTTATACACCAAATTGTAGCCCAGTACCCAAGACCCAGTGACATTTTTAACCCAGCTTCTTTTTTTTCCTTTTTTAAACACATGCTTCTGTGGCTAGCTTCATTTTTAAAATATAGGGCTTTGACAGTAAAGTCCCACCAGGTCCTGCTGATATCTAGATACCAGAGAATGCCACAAGTATCCTGACCAGGCAGACGATAAATTAGATGATGTAAGAGGTCTTTTCAATGTGTGATTTCAGTGATTCAAGTATGGGAGGGCTCTGTTGTTCTCCCTTTTTGCAAGATGTGTAATATATTTGAACCTCAAGACAATTTACTAATTATCTGCAATTATCAAAGTTCCTTTTCGACAAGAATAGAAGATAGCACCTCAATACCACAGCATGTTATACATGTCTTAAACTGAAGTAAAGTTGGTCTTAACCACACTAAACAATTTGTATTATCCAATTAAACCCAGATAGTACTTAACACATTCAATTATATAAATCCACGGTGCACCCACACATTGAACACGGTGTCCTGTTCTCATCACCCCATCTCAGAATGGACAGTGTGGATATGAAAAAGGCTCAGAGAAGAGCAACAAAGATGATCTGGGACATGGAACAGCTTCTACACAAGAAGAGACTAAAAATTGGGGCTGTTCATCTAAAAAAAAAGATGACTAAGGAGGGATAAAACAGAGGTTTATAAAATCATGAATGAGCATGGAAAAAGTTACTAGAGAAGCATAATGTACCATTTTCCAAGAAAGACGACAAAACGATCAGAGCTATAACCTCATGCTTGGGGTGATCCTACACCTCTGACTGCCAGAAGCTGGGAGGGGAAGACAGAGGTGATTCAATCCAACTGCCCTGTCCTGTACACTCCTTCTGAAGCTCTGGTACGAACCACTGTCCTAGACTAGATACTGAGCTAGATGGGCTATTTGTCTGGAAATTCTAATGTTTTTATTAATTTCTATCCTCTTTTGAATCACCTGAGATTAAGAGCAAACTCATGTTCAATATATATACTCAGCCACAGGGTGGATAAAAATCAATGATTTTTTTTAAAATCATCAATAAAACACTACATTTCTCTTTCCTTTAAAAATGGCAGTTACAATTAAATCTCATCACAAACATGCTAAACCTACACTTCCAGTCTCATAAAAAGAACTGTCTCTAGTCTATCTAGCCTAACTACCAGCTCTTGCTTCTTGAAGGTTCTAGGCTTTCAGTTTCTATTTCTCAGCAGACTAAAGTCACATGTGCAAAGAAAGACACAGACTGGATAGGATTGTTGTTGTTCTGTCAGGTTCTGGTGGAGCTGGGCCAAGCAAGGCAGTAGTTAAGACACTATCTTAAGACAGAGAGACAATATACAGAAAAGGACAGAGGCAGAGTAGAAAGGAACAGTGGAATGGACTGGAAAGAAAAAGGGAGGATATTATTCAATACACACACAGCTTCCTATATTCCCCCCACACTTCTGCCACAGAAAAACTGTCATGGCTTCAGGGTGTAAGAGAGACCCCACCTGGGAATATTTTGAAGAAATTCCTTCCCTGGGTAAAAAAGGAAAATATGTCCAGTGTAAGTAGTACAAGAAGGAGATGCAGGGCTAGCTGCAAGAATAGATCATAATGAAAACTGCTTATCTGGAGAAAATGATATGGATACAGATGCGGATATGCCTGAAGAACAATGTAGATCAACTGGCTGGTAATTTAAATAAGTCACTTTTAAATGCATCATTCTTCAAGACTCTTTCTATGCCTTTTAATGTAAGTGTGATTTAACAAGTAATTTCACAAGCTGTTTGCTATATTGAACGTTGCTAAAAAAAAAAAAAAAAAGTGATGCCATAAGCCGAATTCCTTATTTTACTTCAACATAACTCAGCTTTCCCAAGGGAACCCCATCCTATACTTTTCTCAAAAAGCAGAAGTGCCCATGAGTTTAGAAGCGCTTACTCTAAAATTAAGTGCACTCTAAGTGTGGTCAGTCTTGGCTTTTTTGGTAATTTGGAATAGGATCTGCATCCTTGCTGGAAAAAATATATATATAAATGATTAACTAAATAATAGAGTGAGAAAAACTGAGAAGAACGATTATTCAAAATCATCTGTGAATTTTGTTTCAGAATCCCATTTAAGCATAAGAGACTTGGACTGTCTTTCTATCTGCAATTTCCAAAGGGGTAGCCGTGTTAGTCTATTGTAGAAAAACAACAGAGTCCTGTGGCACTTTTAAAGACTAACAGATTTATTTATCGCATGAGCTTTCATGGGAGAAAAAAATCCCACTTCGTCATCTGCAACAATTTCAGAATCATCCTTCAGTACTTTTAGCAGTGCTGCAACTAAACTTATTTCAGATAAAGTATCAGATTCAGTACCAGTAAAACAACCACCATGGATGAATTTGTAGGAAGGACCAGCAAATATCAACAAGACACTACAGATGAAAAGATTGCCTGGTTCATTTATGCCACAAATACTCTTTCACATTGTTAACAATAAACACTTCATTGACATGCTTGAGTCCTGACAACCAGGCACTCCACCTGGTTGAGCAGACACTGGTGAGAGGTTGCTAGATACACTTAATGAGAAGGTACCTGAATAGTGTACAAGAAATACTGAGGGTAAATTTGCCAGTTTAAGCCTTGATGGGTGGAGCAAGGTACACAATGATCCAGTAACATGTGCCTGTGTGACAAATTAAGATAGGGTTGCATATCTTTCAGAAACAATGGATACATCGGGAAATGCCCACACAACAGAATATTTAAAAGAAGTGGCAGTGAAAGCGGTAATAAACTGTAAACAAAAATTCAACTGTCATGAGCGCAGTTTTGTCACAGACAATGCTACAAACAAGATATTTGGAAGAAGAAATTAAAAGATGCTCCTTACTAACATGTGGCTGCAATGCCCATTTACTGCATCTTTTAGCCAAAGACTTAAGTATGTCTTCTCCAGGAATAAAAGAAAATGTTGATGTTGCAAAATACTTGTGTAACAACAATTTTGCTACAGCTTCACTGAAGAGAGCAAAAGAATTCTCCCTCAAAACGTTCTGTGGAATTCTGTGGTTGATTGTTTTGAACATTTTTTTAAGAACTGGCCTATTCTCATAAAAGTTTGTGAAGAAATCCATGATAAAATAGACGGAAGTATCTAATTTGGATTAAAGAGGAATGTAGAGGATATGCTCACTATACTGAAGCCTTAGTTGTTGCTGCATTCCTGATGCTATCGAAATTTGGAAGGCACTTCTAGAGACAAGGAAGAAAGAAATACCTCACCAGAAAGTTAAACTGCAGGTAATAAAGAAGCAAATGAATCAAGCATTTTCTTGAGAACATTCTCAACCCCAGATATCCCCAACTTCTGAAGATGATGCTGCTGCCATGACATGGGCATCTCAAAATCACTCCTCAGTTATGCCAATCATAATAAATTTCAGGGCTGGAGCGGAACCATTTAAACAGTACCTATTTACTGATGATGTTTTGAACAAAGTCATTCCCCTGAACTGGTCATTAGCCACGCACCTTGAAACAGAGTTGCTAAGCCAACTTTTCACAGCAGTGGCTCTTTCTGAAGGCACAAAGAGAAAATTTTCATCATATGGTATTATTCACTCAAAGCTAAGAAATTGACTGGGTGTTGAAAAAGCAGGAAAACTTGTATTTCTGTTTAAGTCTACGAATAAAAATGACATTGGGAAGATGAGAACAAGTTGTAGAAGTTTTAAGAACAGCACACATTTAGAGTTGTGATAATCTGTCAACGTCAATAAAATTTGAAAATGTTAAAAAAGAGCTGTCAGCTAGCAACTCAGGAGTCTGTTGCAATTGCAAATGTGAAACATTTATGTTACACTTAAGATTAGGTTAATAAAATAGAAGGGCTACTGTGTTTGTCCATGCAAATTTGACTCTGTAAAGTCAGGTCTGAATAAGGACTATAGATTTTTTTCCCATTACAACAGATAATTTTGCCTTCCCTGTTCCCCACCCACTTCCTAGCTAATTTCTGGGCTCCACTGTTTGAATCCTAACAAATGCTTTAATTTGCTTTACAGTATGACCAGATCCTATGACTTACACTTCCCTGCATTTATTTTGCTCCCATTCTGTAAGTTCCCCATCTTCAAGCATCTGACAAAGTGGGATTTTCTCCCACAAAAGCTCATGCAATAAATACATTTGTTAGTCTTTTAAAAGTGCCATCAGATTCCTTGTTTGTTTTGCGGGACTAGACTAACACGGTTACCCCTTTGGAACTGTGTTTGTATGTGATTTAGTTCTTACCATTCCTAGTGCACTGCTGCTGTATCTGCAGCTTGACACAGGTAATGAGTATTATACACTATTTCCTAAATTAATAAGTTATCTAAAAATTATACAACGTATACCTTCCTAGATGGTGTAAAATGCTGTACTGAGTTGTAAATTAACATGTTTTAATTACCAGATTTTCACCATTAAAGAAATGTGAAGTATCAGTGCAAAACTTGATTTAAAATCAATGATTTAATAAATTTAATTTAAATTTAATTAAAAAAGCAAAAATAAAAGGACAACTTTAAATTAATAATTCTTAACTAATTTATTCAAGTCCCTATGTTTTATAAGTATGGAATTTGCAGTAAAGAGCAACTGAGTGAGGGAAGGAGGGAGAAAGAGACAACCACTATTAAAAAAAATTAGGAAACTGGATAGAGAAGCTTCCAGCTAATGGTTGCTTTTGGGGGATCAGGAGGATATATACCACAGTATACCAGTATTTTAATGATGGAGCAATGGATAAAGAAATTATATATAATTTGGTTTTGGAAATTCACTTACATATACTGGTGGGAGGGATGAACTGAATCTCAGTACAAAAAACTCAGATTTTTCTCTTGAATAAGTAAAATGTCTTCATATACTTGAGTACTTAATTGCCTACGCTATCAAAAACTACTTTGGCAGTTGCTCAATTGTTTTTGCTGTTTAATGGAAATTTACATTAAGAAGGTCATTCAAGAAAACTAAAGACGGTAACTGGATTATATAATCAGAATCATCAGTAGATCTGACTTGTGAGAGGTTTCCTCTGAAGTAGTTGGTATAGTACTGCAGCAAGAGAAAAAACAAGAGTTAAGAGGATAAGAAAATTTCATAGTTAATTATGCAGAGCAGCAATAGAAATAGAGCACTACACATTTTAAATGTAATTAAAACTTCATATTCTTAATGAGTAAATTTTGCTTTCTTTTTTGATTATTTATGGGAAAATTAG
The DNA here is from genome assembly GCA_007922175.1 of Pelusios castaneus. Taxonomy (NCBI): domain Eukaryota; kingdom Metazoa; phylum Chordata; order Testudines; family Pelomedusidae; genus Pelusios; species Pelusios castaneus. Next base: position 3,385,340 of record ML685817.1, on the reverse strand, counting down.
CTTGTAAGCTGGAAAAAAGCTGATAGCTGTAACAAAATTAAGTAGTGCATTATTAACTTTTAAAAGAACCATTCAGAATGTTTACAGGCATTCCCCTCAATGGGTTGGTTTTTAGACAAAAAACATTGCTAATTTCCCTTTAAGCTTAACAAGTTTTATTAGGGTGAAATGTAATAATTTCATAACAAATTTGGGATTTCTGAGATTTCACACAGATCATCATTTTGAGATTGTAACAGAAAGGAACAGTAGTGGATCGGGCACTAGACAAGAGTCAGGAAACCCGAGTTCAATTCCCAGCTCCCCTGCAGACCTGTTTTGTAAGCCAAGACAAGCCTCAGCCTCCCACTCTCTATTTAGATTGCAGTTTAAGGCAGATAGGTCTCACATGTTTGTAAGGAAACCCCAATCTTGTTCAGGGCCTTAATTCAATATTGTAAATACAAATAAAACAAATGACTTAATGGAGAAGGGGTTCTCATTTTTTTTCAAGTTGGAATCATATCTTAATTCAGCATGTCTAGGGAACACCTCCCCTTCAGTTCATGACTGAGCAAGAGACTTCCGGCAACTTAAAACAATTACTTTACATGGAAAAGCAGTTATTTTTAACCATTCTGCCTAGTCACTCCAGTATGAGGGAGGCTCCCATTTCCTCTCTTCATCTTATGTAGCAGCCCCTAATCTAGCTCTTCCTTTTTCTTCAGCTGCTTTTACAAGCATCTAGGTTTCTCTTTACTACAGTATTAGATTTAAGGCATAACTTGGGTGATACCCCAACAAGATTTCAAACCACACAAAAAGCTCTACTTAAACTCAAGCTTGCTGCCCCAAGAAGGGGTGTGGGGTGAAGCTCAATTACTCCCCCTCCCTTCCTCCCATACCTCTTAGTCCCCTACCCTCATTCCGCTTCTTCCCAGCCCCACTCTGCCTCCTCCTGGAGCAACTGCAGAAACCTCTGAACCTCATGGAACCAGTGGAGTTCTATAGTATGATTCAGAAACAGTATGAGAAAAGGGATGTAAGGAACAGGATGCAGAAAGCCCATGCTGCAGACCCTTACTCCCATACACCATATCTCTGCTTTGGCAACCGACTTCTGTTCTTGTACACAGGGAGAGGTTTGAGTGGTGTTCAGATACACAACAGTGCAAATTCAGTGGACAAGAAACCTGGAGAGATAGGAAGACGTGGAGGCTGTTACCAAGGGTCAACAAATCCCAGGCGCCAGAGGCGGCCTTTGGCTAATGGGGGCCCTGGGCAAAGGCCCATTGTGGGGCCCCTTATAGGCCGTGGGGGGGCCCCTCTCTTGCTTTGCATCCCCACTGCTGCCCCTCCTGGCAGCCCCAGCTCCCCGCTCCAATAGCTCTGGCTCCCCATCACCCTGACCCACCCCCTGATCTCAGCTCCCCCCTGCGGCTCTGTGGCCCCACCCCTCCGGCAGCCCCAGCCCTCTCCCTGTTGCCAATCCCGGCCCCAGAGGCGGCCACCTCCTTCTGCGGCCGACCAAAACAGACACGGCTTTTGGGGCAGGCAAAGCAGACGACGGGGCCCCTTACTGCTTGGGGCCCTAGGCATGCGCCTGCTTTGCCTGCCCCAAAAGCCACCTCTGCCAGGCGCCATGGTACCCAGAAATTTCACCGAGGCACCAGGCTGTTCCACAGTACTTCATGAGCAGAATGCTTTCTGGCACCTAAAAGAAAAGCCACGGTGCCTTCAGCAGTGCCGCCATGCAAACTCCCTCCCTCCCCAACTGCAAAATCCTTTTTTTCAGCTGTGAGGTGCTTTTTTGCACTGCAGCACCGCCAAAACTGGCAGCAGCAGCAGCTTTGTTTCAGCAGCATGGGTGGCATTCTGTCCCATAGCACAGCTAGGCACCTTAGTTTTTGGGCTGGCTCCTAGCTGGGTGGCAAATCTATTGCACCTTGCTGTTACTATCCTGAATTAGAACCAAATCTTGTCTCTATTAGTCTTGTACTACTTATGCACTTCAGATGCAAGTCAGACAAAAGTATAAAAAAAAAATTCTAACAGAACTACAAAGGAGTGTAGCCTCTGTCTGCATGTGCTAAATCCCTTGTGATACAAGTAGATTTTTGTATCACCATCTCATCTTCAGAAATTGATAAATTAGAAGAAATTCCATTTCCCCATCTGTACAATGCGAATACTACTACTATACTACCATTCTAACGCATTTTGCCATCCTTAGGTAAAAAGCACTCTAGAAGAAATAAATGTTAGATATTGTGGTGGAAACCTGTGGGTTTGTGTTTTGTTCCCCTTTACTTATTTAATGCTCAGTTTTTCTGGAAGAAGAAAACACCACCATCACCAAGGAACTAAATATACATCCAAGCTATTAAAATTTTCCTTGTAGATCTCATTTCTGTAACGCCACCTGTTGGGTTTGCATTCCAAACTATTTCTACTGGACAACCTAGGATGAGCCATCCTCCAAAATCATGAAGGATATTTCCCATATAATTCATTATGGCTTTTGAAATCACATATAATTAGTTTAATATCCTCAATTTGCGATAGAATCTGAACAGGTTGGAGAAGGCCCTCACAGCCAGAAGAACCACATGAATCACAGGCAGAGACCCAAACTAGGAAGAATCACTTCCATTAAATATTGCATGATCACATCAAATAAGGGGGGATTTGAAATAAATAAATAAATACATGGTTCTGCATACCAGCAAGGTGCTGCCACGCTGAATCACCTTCATTCCCCCACCTACATGGCTTTTAGCCCCTCTTCTCCACCTGTTGCTCAAAATGCTACAAAAATCTACAAACTTCTTTTTAAAAAGAGATATTACAAAATACACAACACAGCTTCTGCCTACTGGGTCCTGCCCCAGAGTCCCCTGCTGCAGTCTCTTTCTCTCTCACACCTGGTTTCTCCCCCTCCTCCCCACAAAATTTTCTTTTTCCACCAAGATGACAGCACCACATTGGTTAATGAGACCATTTTAAGCTTTTACCCAGCATAAGTTATTATGAGTTCTCTCTGAAAAGTCATGCATGGTAAAGAAACATTTCCTCAAAGAAATTTACTGTAAGGCACTTTAATATCAGATCCCTTTGTGCAACTGCAAAAAGCCTATTCATTTTGCAGTACACCTATGCTATTCTGCAGGGTTTAAAACAAAGAGAACTGAAGTCAAGTGTAGTGGTCTAATTTAGCACTGAGACTGCAAAGCAATGCAGTTCTCTAGGCACTGCCCATACAGTTTGCATTTTCCTTCCAGGCTAGCGGAATCATCTTTGCAAACGGTAGCTCGGCATATTTTCTCAGTTTTCCCAGTGCTTTTAAACAGAATCCTTGTCTGCCTTGTGGGGACACACACCCTCTAAAATAAGGACAGCCTGAATAAGTACACATGCAATTACTAGCCTACATCTGCAGGGCTCCCCACCTCATCATAGCAGCTACTAGGGAAATACAGAAAATTAGCAGTCTTTCTCCACAACAGTCTTTAAAGAGCCCATACCCCAATGGCCACAGCTCATCTTTTCCCAAGTTGGTAGCACAACCCATTGCACACCTCTCAGGCCCATGGCTGTATACAAATGAGGAAGATTATGAAAACATTTAACCACCTCCAAGCTCACCCAGGACCAGAAAAAAAGAGCTATGAAATGGAATTCCAAAAATTCAGGAAAAAGCAGTCTTCTATCACTTTTGGCGTGGAGACCTCAATTTTAACAATAACTAGCTGTTCTTGTTTTTCCCGTACCAGCTGACATCTTATAGTGACCAAGGACAGAGATGCCAACAAAATGAATGAGCACCTGTCCAACATATGTAGGAGGAAGACCTGTTCAAAGAATGCTGGTGGACCTCCAAAGAGAGGGAAAAAAAAAAAAAAAAGAGAGAGAGAGAGAAGAGTTACTGAATATAACAAAGATGACGAAGGACATGTCCTCACAAGCACAGGTGCTGCAGAAGCCCTTCTGGAGAACATGGTAGCTCTGTGGTCAAGTATGGTGCACAGCCTTCACATACCCCACTGTCCTCTACCTTTCAAATTTCCACTTTTTAGGACATACAATTTATTGCAACAATGCCCCAAAACAGATCATTCTCTAAGCATCCTGCCATAAGAGAACAAAGAAAACAGTGGACAATGGGAAATCCCCATAATTCCCTCACCCATAAGGGAGATATCTTTCCACTGACATCTCACAACCCAAGATGCAGAGAACAGTTTTGAGTGCTTTGCTTATACACGTTTATGACCATGGACCAGACACTTGCCTACATACTCCTTTTTAAAACTTGAGGGGGAGGAGTTAGTCCTTTTTCCTCATTTTCTATTTACACATAGTTATGAATGTTACTGCTATTTTTCACTAAAACAGTCCATTGGTATATTTGTTTTTATTAAAAATGCATTCTAAATAACTCTGTAGCCATTGTTCTGCATATAGGCCAATTCATGAAAACAGCTATTTCTACTGTACAACCATGTGAGCTATAATAAAATTTTTAGATACACTATGTTAAAATCATCACAAAGTATACTAGAAAGCCCACATATGTAGAACAAAATTTTCCCCATTGTTCTTACACATGAATTCACCTGAAGTAATCGTGATTTAAGCAAATATATACACAACAATCATGAGTGGCACCTAGCCTCAGATTAGGAGCATAAGGCATCCCTGACTCTGCCCCTTAGAAGTTGCAGCATGTCACAGCGCAGAGGCATCTTATCTGCCTATTCAAAATGTTCAGCAAGTCTCCCAACCTCTTCCATCTGCAAGGTTATCTCCCTGGTTATTCCAAAACTTGTAGAAAACACAACAAACAGCTATCATAAGCAGCAAATATTTCTTATCATTATTCAGCCTAAACATCAGATGCCTCCATCTACTTTTCAGTCTCCATTCCATTCCAGTCCTTGTACAGCTACTAAGGGTATATAATTAAACGGTTCCTCTTGCCTAACCAATTGCCAAGTAAAATGTTTCATAAGCCAGCAAAGCAGAAGGTAAGCAAGATCTCCCCTAGAGATTGCAAGATTAGAAATACCATCAATATCCACCAACATCACTGAAGCAAAAAATCCCATTTCTCACTGCAGGAAAAACAAACACAATTTCATAGGACCCTGATGTCGTGGACCTTGCCAAAACATCATTAATATTGATGAACAGGGCTTTTTTTGTGATGGTACTCAGGGGTACTGAGTACCGACACCTTTTTTTCCCACAGCAATGCGACCCCGGCTCCTGCTGCCACCGCTTGTGGCCCCAGATCCCTGGCCGAGTACTAGCACTTAAAAAAAAAAAAAAAAAAAAAAAGAGGCATTGTTAATGAACCATCCATGATGATTAAACAAACTGTGTAGCACCATAGAGAACTATTCTTTATGGTTGACAAATTCTACAGCACACTGGGGTTGGGGAGGAGAATTGGTATATGGGTCCCACAAAAGGCTCCAATCAGAGGTGGCTTTTTGGGTAGGCAAAGAAGGCGGACGCCTAGTGCCCCAAGCAGTGAGGGGCCCCATCACCTGCTTCGCCTACCCCAAAAGCTGCATCTGCCTTGGTCAGCACCAGAAGGAGCTGGGCTCAGGGGGCCAGGGCCATGGGGTGGGGAGCTGGGGCAGGAGGGAGGGCAGGGTGGCGAGGGGGGGCTGGGGTGGGGGGAGTGGGCCAGAGGGGGGCCCCGATGGGCCTATTGGGGGCCCAACAATGGGCCTTTGCCTAGGGCCCCCAATAGCCAAAGGCCGCCTCTGGCTCCAATAACAACTCAAACCCCATTTGAGAAAACCTGTTAATAACCTTCTGTACATTGTCCAGACTTATGATCAGAGGGTGAGGAGAAGAAACGACTTGCTGATAGCAGTACCCATCTCAACCACAGTTGCTCCTGTGGTGTATCTAGTGATATCAAACCGGGTAGCTATTAACTAGTCACAGGCAGGTTTGGAGAGTTTCCAAATGGTAAAGGCCACATCCTTCTCTATGCAAATGACATCTCTCATGTAAGAGTTTCACTGCAGCAGCTCCAGCAAGAGCTCTGTACAGATTTCGAGGGAAGGGATTCTGCCACACTCCTGATCATTTCAAGTCTGCAGCACTATCCCATCCCACTGGTCAGTGCAAATTGGCAGAGTTCAAAAGCCGTGCTGCTCCACTGAAAAAGGTCAAGGAAAATTGTCTGTTCAATTTCAGACTACTCCTCAGGGGTCATTATCACCCTGTTCCTGAAGTCACAAAAGTAAATGTAGATATAACTGCAGCAGCCCCATTTATATTCACCATCATAAGGATCACAGCACTCAGTGTTTCCTCCATGCTACTACACAGCATTTTGAAAATACCTTGCAAAACAGACAAATGATCAGATAAAAGGAGAGGAATCATGGGAATTATTTAGCTTGACCCCAATAATTCCATTACTTTCTGGGAGGAATCACACAAAGCATAATATTAAAAATCCAAGAATGCATACACAGCAGTGAACACATGTATCATGGGATGTCTGACTAGAATGCTGAGTGCAGTTTATGAAACATCCCAAGGCTATGTGGCTGCAATGATATGAGGCAAAACTATATTAATCACAAGGTAATTCTGTGTGTATACACTGCTCACAGAGCACTTGTGACTCACTCAAAAGGGATACAGAAACCTGCACCAAGTTTCAAGTGTACGCATGCCATAATTATAAATGAAGCCAACCTCTGAGAATTCCCAAACAAAACTTGGTACCAACCAAAAGAGATCCTGAAAATTGTAACTAGCTGGTTTGAAAGTATTTTAGAATTAGTTTAATTTCATCCGTCCAGAAAAATATCTGAAAAAGATTTTCGTGTCAAAGAGCCTATCACAGATAAAGAAACGTAATATTCATGTCTTATATGAAACATAACTCTAGATTAAGGGCAATAAAGTATTTAACCAAACAGCAGATCTAATGGTTTTCATATTTTTAATAAAAACAAGGAGTCTGGTGACACTTGTAAAGACGAACAAATTTATCGCATGAGCTTTCATGGGAGAAAAATCTCACTTCATCGGACGCTTGAAGAGGGGGACTTACCTATTTTTTATTTTTAATAAGAGAAATAGGAACGTTGAAATGAGTTACCAAGACAATTGATTTTCACCATAAGTACAATTACAGATTTGCATTTAACTGAATTTGAGTTTATTTCATCTTTAGATTACATCAACTTCTGCCAGCATGAGATTCGGTACCTACAACCCTACTAATGAAAGGTCTGCCTGGAGAAGATTGTAAATTCAACTCTGACCTTCACTCTCTCTCAGTGGTCTCCAACTTCTTCTGGATCAGTGCCTGGTTTTTCAATATTTTCACATTTGTAGTAAGTTTACTGCCCACCTATATAAATTTGTTACTTTTTATAAACTGCCAATGTCTGCCATGCTCTATCCTGGTTTAATATGATGTTGAATAAAGCTTGAATTTAGGCTCACTGTTCAGGATCTTCTTTGAAGTTTATTGTATGCATTGATGTTTTTATAAGAAGATTGAGAGCAGCTGTATGAAGGGTAAAATATTCATGAACTTTAGTGCTGAAAACACACAAGTAGTATTTCGTACTGAGGCTTTATGAATGAAAGCTATGGCTCTAAGATACATTTTTACATTCATTTTTAACTGATTTTTTTTTAACTTGAAGTTGCCATATAGAAACACTACATGACCAAGCACCAGATCAAAGCCACACGAATATACATGCAATACATCCAGACCTGCAGAAAGAAAAGAGTCTGTGTTCAGCAATACCGAAAGAGGACAGTTCACTTCTTCATACTACAAAAGCAATGATTTCTGCATATGTATTAATTTTTAAATTCCCCAACAGGAATTCAACCACTTAGACAGGTCACAACATAGTCTGTGGAGCATCTTAAACATTCTTAATCATATATCAACAAGTTTAAGGGAAATATTTCTTTCCAACAAAAAGATGATTGGCTTAAGTTATTTAATGTAAAGGATAACTGACTAGGATAAATATTTACATAGAATAATTTTGGATTATTCAGGCTCTTTGCATTGCAGTTTGTTGTTTAACAGTATCTTCCCTTAGTTTTTCCATACAGAAATATTTAAAGTATCTATAAATTTTAAAAGTTAAGAGCCAATATTTTACCTCCCTCATTTCTTATCAAAGTAACACCTGAAAGATGTCTTCAGTTTGCATGCTGCTAATGACCATGGATTTCACCAGCAGACTTATTTTCCTGAGTCTGTGCATAAGCCACAATTAAAAATTAAACTACTTCCACATGAAATAAAATCCATGGAAGGAGATTACATGAAGGAAATCTTCACAATATTCCCCTCACTGAGCTGCGTCTGATCATTCTGCCAGGGAGGAAGGGAGGCAAGCTTAGTCTCTCTATACCATAAGTAGGGACACCTTTTCTGCAAACTTGTATAACCTGAGGTGAACAGGACACCCTGGATATAAATGCTGTCCTGGCAATGCTAGCAGCTCCTCTACCCCATCTGACTTCCTAACTGCCTTGTTCATATACAGCTGTCCGATAAACAACAAGGTCTGCCCACAGATGCTTTGAGTACCTCTGACATTTTGGGGACCAATCCAGGCCAGTCAGAGGTTGTATCACTGCCTCCCCTATAATCCTAGGAGCTTTAAATTCTCTGCTGGTGTGGCTTACAAACCAGACACCAAAAGCTAGCAGATAGCATTCTGTGAGTGGGTATGCTGTGCATACCTCGCTCAGCACTGTGACCTAAGTAGCCTGCCTACAACACAACAGCCCCATCCTAGTCTCCATCAACCTCTATTACTTGCAAGGTGATCCTAACACACTCCCAGGCCCAAAATTTCCCAAAACAGTCTGCTTTAAAATATCCACCCCTTTCCTAAACACTCAGAGAAGTAATAAGGTTCACTGCTCCTTTAAGGAAACTGAAGCACAGCTTATTACTTTAACTGGTGTTAATCACTTCAATTCACACACCTCACCGGCTTGGTTTAAATTAGAAGTAAAACAAGTTTATTAACAAACAAAGATTTTAAGTAAATTCAACTACAAAACAAAACAAAAATGGTTACAAATAACAAAATACTCTTACAAGTGACTAAAACTTAATTCAAGCTACAGTGTTGTTTCAAAGTAGATTTCTTACCAATCTTTCTTCTTTCCAGACAAGGCTGACTTTTTCTCAGTCAGGACCTACCAAAGAAGTACAAGATGCTGGTTTCCCTTGTTTTCCTAGCTCCCTGTTTCCCCTTATATCTCTTAGACTTGACTTTGATTCAAGAGGTAGGATGACCTCATGCTGCTCTTTCTTTCCTGTGGACATCTCATCCCCTTGCTGATTCATAGGCAAATAGGGCATCCATTGTTTTGATTTCATAATACTTACTTTACACACTGGCGATGAGTAGATAGCTCCCTTCCCTCTTGTCTGGGGGAAAATATGTTTCTCTCTGTGTTTGGTCACAGACTGAAAAGCATAATATCTATAAGTATTCATAATTTTTCATACAGTGTTAACATTTTGTGACATTCTGAATCCCAAAACAGCACACTGTAATCCCTATATTCATTATTCCTATATAACTAACAGTTCATACTAAACATGCCATATAAGATATCTAATAAAAGGTCATGATCTCCTAAAACCCATTCAGTTGTAAGATTTTACTATATAGTTAAAAAAATATGCTGTAAATTAAAGAGTCACTTCTACAAGGGCTGTGGGCTTCACTAAGGAGGGTGTTATATCACATATACTGAAAACAACAGGAATGCTGGAAGACAGAGACTGGAGCCAAGCTTGAGGGAGAAGCTTGCATATTGAGAAAACTTGAAGATCCAGTGGGGTTAAGAAAACTGCTTCATCTAGATACTGCCTACTATTAAAGATTTAAGATTTAGATTGCATGTTTATCTTTGGTTGCTTTGGTATCTGTATCCAATCTCTTATGCCTACCACTTATGCCTACTTACTTTTTGTAGTTAATAAATTTTTAGATATGTTAACAAAAACTGTTTCAGCTGGAGTGTTTGAGGGAAAAAAAAATCGCAGCTCAGTTAACAAAAGCTAGTGTATGTCTTCTCCACACTGAGGATCAGGCAAGCTAGGTAATAAAGTTATCCTGGGCAAGGTGGTGCAAATTCAGGGTACAAGGTATGGAACTGGGGTAAACTGGCTTGTGCATTTCTCTGTGGGATTCATGAGTGGTTCTGAGACCATTCATACTATCCAGCTGTGTGGGGGGCTTAATATGCTGTTAGGCCAGGCCTCGACAAAACCAGCTCCCAGTTAGGCACCAGCAGTTTTATTTTTGGTTGCCAGAGGGCACTCCTCCATTGCATTTCCACAGCAGACTGGTAAATAAGAGCTTCCAAAAGATGCCTACCAAAAAAACAAAAACCCCACACCACCACACATATTACCCCGACAAAAATGCAGAACACGCTTTTTCAGTCAACAAATCCTACTTGGGCATGAATGTTGCATCTCTTCTCAAAAAACACTGATTTAGTTTTTATGTGCTTTTTTAAAAGAAGTGCTGAAGAAACTGTGAGATCTCTCTCTCGGTGAGATATCATAAAAAGGAAAAGATAGCTTGGCAATATTGTAAATAAAACCAGTCCAGAACTAAGAAAAGCACCAGCAAAAGGTTAATACTAGTTGGTCAAACAGTCCATATCTGGTCATATGTTTAATATATTCAATGATGTAGGGCCCTAAATTAACCATCATCACTCAGGAAAGTGATCTGAGCATCCTCGTGCTCCTGGACAGTTAAATTAAAACCTCTACTAAATGCACAGTGAGAGTCACAAAATAAGGAAAACTTTAGGATGCACAAAGAATGGGATAAAAAATTATTGAAAACACTATAGTGCTGTTTATATAAATATGTTGTTTTGTCCCTAGTTAGAAGACTGGGTCAAGCTCTGATAATCCCATGTGATAAAAGATATAGCAGAAATGAAAAGAGGTGCATGCACAGGCCATGAAAATTAGCATGTGAAAATTAGCATGAAAATTAACAACATGAAGAGATTTCCATATGAGATTGCAAAAACTGGAAACAGATACGGAGAAAAGAAGAATAAAAAGAGACATAAGGAATATAAAATATTGACGGGTGTGCAGAAGTCAGGAGTCCTATGTACAGTCTATTCATACAAGAATATGGGGACATTCAAAGACATTGAAAGGCAATATATTTGAAACTGATAAATACAAAAAAAAAAAAAAAAAAAAATCAACCATCCAATGGAACTCTCTGCCTTAAGTTCAGGCTAAAAGTTCAGATGGATTCATAAAAAGATTTGAGGTTTATAGGAATGGATCATATCACATTCAGGTGTGTGTTAATAGAGGGCAATAAATCATATCCTAAGAGTTAACTCCTAAAAAAAAGTTAATTAACAACCAAGTTAAGGTTGTTCAAGTGCACATACCACAAACGTAATTACAAAAAAACAGGAAGTTACCAGTTAAATTTTCATCCAGCCTTTGCAACCTACAATTATGATTTCTTTTTCTCCACATGGCCTCACCCACATCCGTTCTCACAACACACGTATATCCTCTCTCTGCTTCCATAAAACATGTTCAATCTGTTACTCAATGTCATTAGAAACTGATGTTTTGTAATTGTTCAGGAAACTGAACTGATGCTGCATTGATGGTTAGTGCATATTGTGTAAATTCGTAGCAGATGGTTGTGTGTTATGTGCACTGTGTTGGGCGATTGTTAATGGAAGAAAGTATGATTTTTTTAAAAAATGGAAATGGTTTTAATAGCATTTATCATTTTGGAAGACACAGTTTCTAATTTTGCAGTAGTATTATGTAGACAAGATATAGTTAGTATGATGATGTATTTTGTTTTTTCCAATAGCTGATGTTTGCAGTCATCCAGTTGACATGTTTTCTCAAGCAAGGAAGATTATATTGAGATTTTGGATGTAAAATAAGATTAAAATCCCTTTGTTTTATGCTTTGGTTGAATTTAATCTTCACATTTGGCATAATTCTTCACAGGATGTTTGAATTTTCTTTAAAACTTTAAAATTTTATTATTCAAAGAAAATATTTTTAAATGCTCTCCTTTCACTCAGTTTCTAAATATTTCTTTGGGTTCTTTTAGCTAAACAACCAGTCTTACTAAACTCCCAAATTTCTCCCTCACATATTGTGATAACATTTTGGGCAGGGAGGTTTCTGAAATCTTAAAATTAAACACAGAGTTGGTCTCTTTATTCTGGGCAACCTAATTGAGCAATGCCAAGATGAGACAATGTCAAATTCTATCAGTTACTTCTGGATTCTGGTGCTGCCAACATGATTCACCAGCTCAGTTCATCACAGAAGTGGGATGCAAACTGGGCAGCAAGAGGTAATGAGTGCCACAGAAATGAGCAGGGGCTGTGTGCCTGTGAACAAGAGGAAGAGAGGTAGGCAAATTTAGAGTGAACTAGAAGAGACATGAGGAGTTGAGCAGCTGTTTAGGGAACCTAGGGCATGGTGGCACTGAGCCTTGTGTCTTCGCACCAAGGGACTGCTGTACAGATACTCAATTCCCTCAGCCATGCAAACACAGCAACAGCCCATTAGCGCTCCCCACAGCGCTGCCTTATGAATAGCTCAAACATGTATGTCTCAGAGCAAAGGCATTGGGTACTGTGCTCCTTTTCCTCTTCCTTGTAATCCCCTCTCTCTCTTTGCTCAGCCTTCCCTGGCCTGACATCACTGCAGAGAGTTGCCACTGACACTCCAATAAACCCTCATGTTTCAGGGCAAAGGACAGTATTAACTTTTCTAGTGCCTTCCTCTGAAACATCTCATAACAGCAACTGTAATTGACAAAATACTAGGCTGGATGGACTAGCCTGATCTAGTACAATAGTTATGCTCCAAATTTCAATAGACTGCTGTATTCAAACTGGTTTTTGGTTGGTTGTTTTTGAGAACAGACTATCCTCTTTTCTTGCTTTCCTAAGAATTATAAAGGTAAATAAAACTGACAAATCTGAGAAAAAGAAAAATGAGCATCAGCTTCACTAAATCCATAGAATTATATAAAATGCTTACTGAGACAGTCTTAAAGCTGCGTGCAAGCTGTGCTTGTGTTCCTACAAGGCTGAGAATCATCCAGCATAACTGTTTCACTTTCATTCTAGGTAAAGCATTTTGTTCTCAATGGGATTTGTGCAGCCATTCATACAAGACCCTGCCACACTGGCCCGCAAAATGGTACTACTTAGTACCTTCCCCACAAGATACACGTTTAAGGCACACCCATCAACTATTTTAAAGAATGAATTACAAGACCTCCTAGTGTAGAAGCCAAGCATTTCACTGAGTACCTCTTTAATTTCTGTAGTTTCACAATTATATAGTCACATTTTAAAATGTTTTCTCTCCTGTTGCCATGTGAAAGATATAAGAAAGATAATGGCTTCCTTAGTCTACAGAGGAAATGGAAATTGACTGTACATAATGCTGAATTAAGCACAAAAACAAAAAAGTATAGAAACTATTCTTCTCTAGTCTATTTCAGTTATACTAAACATTGGTGTTAATACATAAAAATATTCAAATAGAAGTGAGATTTTTTTGTTTTTTTAAACCATTCCCCCCGGATCTCTAGGGTAGAGCCATTCTCACGGAGGTAACTTTCTCTGCAGTTAGTCAAGGACCCTTGCTCTGTTCTCTGGTTCCTGGGCAACATGACTTTTGGAACCACAGCTGATTCTCAGAAATCATTAAAGGAGGGGCTGGTATATTCAGAGTAAGGTCTCAGAAAAGTTAATCAACACTAGTTTAATGTAGGGGAAGGATTTATGAAAATAAGGTGCTCATCCATCAACTGTACCAATTGTGCTCCTCAAGCAAGGAGAGTGGTTCTGTCTGCAAGGCTAACTCCTTTTGAGTAAGTTCCCATCATCTAACCAATTGGGTTTTCTGATTACTACTGGAAACCGGAGGAACAGATCCAGTGACCATAGGCAATGGGCACATTTGGGGCAAAGCAGCAGAAATCTGTAGCAGAGATGATTTCAGGCAATGACTTTGATATACAAAATCAACAGTGCTCACAGGAGGAAACCATCTTAAGAAGATGAGTCAGAAATACTGTTCACTTTGAATTAAATGGCCATACTCTCTCAAGTTCCCATATCGATTAAAATTTTGAAATACTGAGGAAAATAATTGTCTAGGGAGAACAGGCTAAAACCGCCCCAATTCGTTAATTTTAAAAACATTACTTTCATTGTGACAAGTTTCAGAGGGATAGCCGTGTTAGCCTATTTCAGCAAAACGAACAAGGAGTGCGGTGGCACTTAAATTTATTTATTGCACAAGCTTTCGTGGGTATAAATCTCACTTCTTCAGATTCATGAAATGAAAACTGCAGTATGTCACAATTTCCATTTCATGCATTTGAAGAAATGGGATTATATCCATGAAAGCTTGTACGATAAATAAATTTGTTAGTCTTTAAAAGTGCCATAAGACTCCTTGTTTGTATTACTTTCATTGTTTTTATAAAGACTTTAATCATCACATAACTAGGTCCATTGTAAAAGTACTTTAGTTTTTTAATATGAATAGTTGAGACAAAGAACTATGCAGACAACGACCAATGAATTTCTTAAAGATGCCCTGAAAAGGCACAAACCCAATTTTTTCTTTTTTTTTCTACCATTTGCTAGTTTTTTACACTGTATAAAAAAAATTAGAACTGCAAGTACTGAGGACTATACATCAAGGAAGTAAAACTGATTAATTTAGAGGGAAAGTGATATTTATTTAGACTATTAAATAAATGTTTTTTAAAAAAATACTTTCACAAAAGCCACATGAGAAAAGTTCTTAAGGGTTCTATATCCATTCCTCTTCAATTCAGGTCCCAGGATATAAGAATGACCCAAGAAGCCCTCCAACAATAAAAAGGAAGATTCAATATGATTGATATTTTTAAAGAAAAGAAGTGAAAAGATGAATTGCAAGCCTTTTTAATACAAAATACATTTAAATAAAAATGGCAAACTCATTCTTTTCCTCATTTTGTTGGTCACCTTTAAAGGTTCTATCAACCTTTTGTTGAGACTCTGTCCCTCACAGAAGCATTACTCTTAGAGAAAGGGGTACTCAACTTTAATAGGAGGTCACCAGTCACTTATTAAGATCTGTAGAGATTTTAATCCAAGAAAGAGATAGATTTCCTCACAGTGACTGGACAGGAAGAATTCTGAGTGCAAGTTAGTTATACATGTTTATTAGGTCCAGGGGTGTTATTTAAAAAAAAAAAAAAAATTCACCAGGGGCGGTTGGTGGAAGTGTATATATAAAATAATATTGCACCTTACAAAATCAAGCAAGTGAAGGCAAGAAGTGGAAGACATCATGGAGCATACTGACCAATGAAAAGGTGGAGGACACAAGGCTGTCTTATCCCATAGTAAAACTAAACACCTCAAATGTTAGACAGGAAGAGCCCTACCTATCATCTCCTTTTCTGCATACAGTACTCTAGGTATGGGTGAACCATAGTTTTTTTTAATGCCATTGTTATATGCTCCACCACATTTCTTATACTCCTAACATCTTTCCTTGTTTAGACAATAACTGCACATTGAGCAAAGGTCTTTACTGAGCTGTCGTCCATGGATGCCTAGATATTTTTCTTGAATCAACATTCAATATGCCTTGATGGGTTCTAAACTGAATTTTTCCCTCCATTATGAATTACTTTGCACTTAGCACCAATGAATTTCACCTGCTATTTTCTTATCCATTCACAAAATCAGATGTCGCACGATGTTAATGAAGGATTTCAGAACTGTACAGGGTCAAAATTATGCACTCAGTTGTGAATGCCAAGCTCCTACTTTTGGGGTCATTCACGTACACATAAGAGCAGATCTTCATTTAGTGTGGTTTCCCATGTATTTTTTTTTCTTTTCTCAAATGCACTGTGAAGATTATAGTCAAGCTTTAGAACAGTTATGTTCACTATATCTCAGAATATTAGCATATTTTTCTTAGACATACTTGCTACTTGCTTTTTAAGTTGTACAGAACTTCTATATTGTACATACAGTAACAGAAGTATTGTCTAGCCATGATGTGAAAGTGAGCTCTTATTCATGCATTTCACAAGATGACCAAAAAATGTGACATGACTACATTTCTCTGTACTAGACAAGCCCAGGACTGAAGTAGCAGTGATGATGACAGGTCAGAAGTGAGGTGAAATTGATGAAACTCACTATATAGGCACCTTCACATCATCTGCCTGCTCAGTGCTATTAAACCTTCACTCTCATCAGCACAAAGAAAGATTAACTCACAAAAGTTTAACAAAAGTAATTAAATGAGAAACAAAACTATTAAGTTTCACATTTAAAGGACAAGGTTAGATAATAGATATTTTAGACTCATACACATTTTAATACCAAAACCTGTGACTTTGAAAGGTTCATTCTTCAAAGAAGTCCTCTTACCAAACTTTCACAGAAAAACATGATAGATATTGATCTAAAATGTCAAGGACAGTCAAAGCTCAGGCTGATCCAGGGAAGTGTTCCACAGCAATCATTTCAGTTCAATATTTCCCCAAAGAAGGCCTTTTATAAGATGGAAGTGAGAAAGCCACAGACTATCCGCTCTTAGTAAAGCAATGGAGACACTGCCCTAACATGTCCAATTCACAGGATTATTCTACTAGCAAAAACTGAATACTTTTGCACACTAACAAAAATGCAATACAAAAATTTAAAAGAAAGGTGTATGCCAGCTATCAAACGTTATTATGCCAGTTTCACAAGAAATCACATATTTCTTATTTGTTAGATTATATAGTAGATTGTAAAAAGAATGTTGGGAGAGTGAGCATTCTGCACTGACTTCTGAGTGGAAAGAAAGATACCAAGGCAGCGTGCATCTTCCCAGAACTGTTAATAGCATAGAGATGGGAGGAAGAAGTATTAGTGCCTAATAAACCTGGGTAACACTTCAGAGAATTTCTTCATGCTAATCTGCCATAATGACCAAAAGCCAATGGTTGGAAGGGTTATATACTGTTCCAATTTCATGGCAAATTGTTTTGTGCATCTAACATTGAGTTTTTAAAAAAATGTTAAATAGACTAATCTGTTCAAAATGAAAGGATTTTTCAAGAACATTAGACTTTCATTTACTGTAAAAAAGGAAACCTTAAACATTATGTACACTCAGATTTTAGAGTATTCTGATTTTTCTGGAGTATAATCATATAATGGTACAGAATTTTCATTTTTGCTTCAAGCTCCAAGAAGAAATATGCATTATTATTAATAATAAGTCTATTTCCCTACAAGATATAACAAATGTTGTAGCTATAATGACCCTAATAGCATTGATATTCGTAAAATAAAAAATGGCTGTATCCAAAGACCCCATTAGCAAGCAGACACAGCTCTGCTCGTGATTAAAATGTATTTTAAAAATTCCTGCATTACCTCACAAAGCAGTTAAGCATTCCATGGGGGCTGGGGTGGCGGAAACACCACCAAATTATCCTCCTTCCCACTCCCCCAAAATAAGAACAGGCATGAACAGACCAAGAGAAAATAAAACTTGGCAGATACAATAAAGCATGTTTTGTTCCCAAATACAGTCAGTAGGTTCTCACTTACAACAAAGCACTTCAGTGACACGCTACTTTTTAAAGGGTCACAGATGTATGGAAGTACTGCTGAACCCCACCCCCTTTCCTGTGCCAAGATGGCTAGTATATTACACCCAGTGGCTACTTACCAGCCGCAGTGCTGAGCAGCAGGGTGGCACTGGAGAGCAAGAGCACCAGCAAAAGGTGCTGCAGAGAGGCACTCATACCTGAGCAAGCCAAAGGAGGAGGCAGGGAAAAAAAAAATACCCCCAGGAGGAATTTCTTCCTTTTTCCAAACAATCTGAAAGCCCTGCTGCCTCACAATCCGGTCTGGAAGGGCAAAGGGCAGACGAGAGGAGCTGTCTGAGCGCTTACTCCATTACACAGATCTGTCTTCATGCTTCAGGATTCAGGGCTCCTCTTCTTCCCCACGGCCGTAGACAAGGGAGGCGGTGTCTGCGCACCGGGCTGCATTTCCCTTCCCCTAGGTAGGCAGTTACCCGCACCGGACACCCCGCTTATTTCCCCCGCAGCTTGACGATATCAAAGAAACACCCGGGAGCGGCAGGAAACATATCCAGGGGCGCGGAAGGACAAACCGACAGCGACTGTCACCGCCGGCAGGAGGAGCTCCGAAGACCGAGGTGGGAGACGCTGCCCGAGCCCATCCCGAGCAGGGAGCGGCGCCCTCAGTCACTGCCCTGCACCCCGGCCCGCCTGCTGCAGCCGAGCGCAGCCCTCGCCTCTCCGACAGGAACGAGCCTCCGCGGGTGCCTCCAGCGACGCCAAGGACCGGGCAGGCGCCAGTCTCTCCTCGCCCCGTCCCCCTCTGTCGGCGGGCGAGGGCACGGAAACCCAGGCCAGCCGGCGCCGGGCGTTCCGGGGCTTCAGCCGGCGGCCCCGGGCTATGGGGTGCCGCGGGAGCGGAGCCCAGCGCCTTCCCACAGGCTGCCTTCCCTCAGCGCCTGTTCGCCTTCCGCTGCGGGGATTCACGCCCGTCGCCTCCCAGCCCCGGCCCCGGCTGGCTCCCGTCGCTCCCAGCCCAGACACAAAGGGGAGTCACTGCTAACTGCCAGTCTGGGCTCCCTCCCGGCTCGGGGCACCGCCCCACCCCCTCCTTCTCCTTTCCACCCCCGCCCACGTTTGTCTCGTGCCTCGCCTGCCCCGTCAACGGCTGCCGGAGTCGCCGCGCGCAGCCCCCTTCGCTCCGCTAACCCCTCTCAGAGCTTTACGGCGGCCCCTAACCATAGAGGTGGGCCTCCAGGTAGCTAGAGAGGGACTTCAGCACCGCCCTCTCAGTCTCTGTAGGACTGGGCGGGGGGGTGCTGACGGGAGTTTGCCGCGCACCGCCATGTTTGTGGAGGATTGCGCGTTTGCCAGAGTGCGGCCTTGGGGAAAAAGTGCGCGGGCGGGTGGACTGAGGGAGGAGCCGGCTGGTTTCTTCGCAGTAGCTGCAGCGCTGTTGGCAGAGCATTGTTTGACAGCATTTACTGCAGGCCCGGAGCTCGCTCTGTTCCATGTGCAGCAATCCTTGGGTGAGATTTTCCCCCAGGCTGCTGCAACGTCATGGTCTATAGTGCAAAATTAACAAAACAGACATATTCCCTTCCCCTCCATGGCTGCAGAGGAAGGGCTTTTTCAGAGTCTCTCCTTTGCTCTGGACGGTGTAGGGAACACAGGGCCAGAGCTGGACTTTTTAAACCTGGCCCCACTGCAAGCTCCTCTTTCCTCCCTGGGCAGTGGCAGAGGGAGTAGAGTGAGGACACTTATGCTAAATATTGATTTATTGTTCCTTCATCCTCACAACCACATTTGGTCCTCTCCTCTCTTCCACTATCAGTGCCTGTTTGTAAACTCTTAGGGGGCAGAGACTGCCCAGTTACTTGCCTGTACAAGCAAGCGCAATAGCGGTATGGCCCTGACTCGGAGTAGAGTTCCCAGCTGTTTCTTCACACAAATAGTAATAATAATGAAGAGGAGAGTATTTGAGACAAAGGCTATCTTTATTACAAAATTAAACAGTCTTTCACCTAAGGTTTTAACACTTATCAGAAACATCTATGAGACACCCATACGCCCCTGCCTCCACATACAACAAAATCCTCGGGCAAAATCAGGAAAGACCGGATCTGATATTTATAATGTAAAAAAAAAAAAATTTAAAAAACAAATCAACCACTTAAATCATCTTCTTACATCATAAAACAAAGAAAGATCAAAACTCTATGAGCATTAAAAAATTCTTTTGTAGGTTGCCTTTCAGCACATCGACTTTCCTCTCTCTTAGTACTGTTAAATTATCTGTGCCTATTTAGTCCCCTGGACTACAACGGAATATTTTTTGCCTTTGAAATACACCAGAGTGCATCAAGTGAGAGGTGCTTTAAAAAAAATCATAAAAATACTACAAATTAATAATTGTGTGCAGACTTACTCTTATTCTATCTATGCCATGAAGTAGGCTCAAGGCTTTGTGTAATCCCTAGCAAGATGAATCTAAACTCAGCAGGAAGAGTCTGGGGCACTCTGGCAAAGACTGGAGATTTTGTGACAGCTTTGTTTAAATCAAAGGAGATTTTGAATAAATTCAATATGAAAATTAATGAGTCATTACAGTAGCCCCTGTGTTATTTATATTGATATTAATTTTTTATGCTGTCCCTACAATTTCCATTTCAATTACGCCAAGTATTTTTTAATTGACAATGCATAACTGCATTCTAGGAATTGTTATGGGCAAAACTGGAGCTGGATAGGGGACAGATGGGGCCTTTGGTATCTAGGGAAGCAAAAGTAGTAGTTAGGGATTGTGGGATAAACACATTAGCTGCATGTTTCTAATCCTAAAATGATCAGCAATGAAGTAGTTAACTATGATCGTCATTTAGGTTTCATACTGTATTATGCTTCACATGCGATGTACAAATTGTCACTGTCTAGTCTGGGAGAGGATACATCTTACTTCTGGGTAACTTTAGCCCCCTTTTATTTGTTCTTTCATAGCATCTCTGAGAAGCACCTCTCAGCTTTACTGAGTCCCGTGGGAAGGAAGGCCCTTTAAGATATTTCTACACAGCAATTAAACACCCATGGCTGGCCCATAGCTGACTTGGGTTCACAGGGCTCAGGCTGCTGTGTAGACATTCAAGCTTGGCTGGAGCCTAAGTGCTGAAGCCCTGAGAGGAGTTGGGGCTCGAAACAGACCCCAAATATCTACACAGCAATTTTTTAACTCAGCAGGCTAAGCCCATCGAGCTTGAGTCAACTGACCCAAACCAGTCACAGACGTGGTGCAGGTCTGTTATTCCAGTGTAGACATACCCTTAGTGTTTGGATGAAACTCTTGGCTTATTCATCATACTCATCAGTGTGGAATTTGCCAGAGGTTGTCATTTGAAATATCAGTTACTTGTGAAGCCCAACAATGACCTTGCCAGAAATTGATGAGTCATGTCAGAATTCACCTTCTCTTTCTGAACAAAAGGTATGTCATTGTGACAATCAACTTTCAGGATTTTCATTCTTGTCATCAATCATATTTTTGCATTCTCTGTGGACTGCTGAGAACTAGAACTAAGCCTCATCAATAGAAGCCTGGTATTGTTACATTGCTTTAAAAAAAAAACCAACAAAACAATACTATCCATGTCAGCTGTGCCCAGTGAAAAGGCATATTAATTTTCCAAAGCTACCCTTTCTTTTTGTTTTGTAACTCCACTTGGACAATTAGACACAATCATACTGATATAATCAACACACAAGTTATAGAAGCTAAGCAAATAGCTAAGAAAAAATATACACTTTGAGAACTAACCAACCACATTATTAACCTTCATAGACTTGTATTTGATTTAAGGCTGAGAAAGTAGGTCAGTAAGAAGAAACGTGCACATGTGCAGTCATGCTGTGCTTTCAACTTGACAAGAAGTTCAGAGACAAGTGCCAATCACAGGTCTATAAAAGCTCTTTCCCATTGGAGGAATGGGAAACATAAGTCTGTTACTGCACAGGTTCTTTTGCAATACTACAAAATGCAGTAATAATTTATTTCTTTAATTGCCACATTTAGAACCTAAACTAGTAATTCCTTTAAACATCTCTCAAAATATCCTGTGTGTGGTTAGGGTTCACAGCCCTCAGCTGCTCACTTATTCCAAACCCAATGAAAGAAAACTAAATTTCTAGGAAAGAGGCATCAAGCTTTGGGGTAGAAAAAAGGTCACACCTCGATGTATCCTATGTAAGTTGGCACATGCTGTAGATTCCTTTCTCCTAATGTTACATAAGGAAACAAGATATTTATAGTATTTTCCTGAATGCAGGTCTCAAAGGCTTTGTTGTTAAAGCAACAGCTCTCAATCTTTCCAGACTACTGGACTCCTTTCAGGAGTCTGTTCTCTCTTGCATACTCCCAAGTCTCACCTCACATAATATTTGCTTACAAAATCAGACATAAAAATACAGAAGTGTCACAGCATGCTGTTACTGAAAAACTGCTTACCACATAGTTATAAAATAAATGATTAAGTGTGAAAAATTATTTATACAATAAGAATTAGAATATAAGTATTGTACTCACATTTCAGTGTATAGTCTATAGAGCAGTATAAACAAGTCATTGTCTGTATGAAATTTTAGATTAAACTGACTTTACTAGTGTTTTTTTATGTAGCCTGTTGTAAAACTAGGCAAATATCTACACGAGTTGATGTACCCCCAGAAGACCTGTGTATCTCCAGAAGTACGTGTACTTCTGGTTGAGAATTATTGCATTAAAGCATCACATTTCACTGCTGGAACCTCTCCAATCACCAGTGTTCTAGGATCCTCAGATACTGAGCTCAACAGAACTGACCTCTCAAGAGCTAAATTGTGCCCATTAGGCATAACCTGGGGAAAGGAATGGTGTAGAGCTGCCTTGACACAGACAAAGTACCAGGAGACATTCTCCCTCAGCTCTCCAGTCACACTGGTGAGGCAGTAAATTTGCTCTACTCTTTTAAAGGGTCCAGCATACCCCCTACTGAGTGGCCAGCCAATTCTGCTTGCTGGTGGATGGGGGTGAGAGGGTGCAGAGCCATGATTATGCCTACTCCAGACCTCTTACCATGCTTTTGGCAATTAACCTACTGGAAAAGCAACCCTGCATTCCCTCAAGTGAATAACCACTTCTTGTGGGCAGCTCCTATGTCATTATTCCATCCCCCTACTGCATGGCCACTTAAAGTCCAGCCACAATTTAGCTCTCAGCCTTTAATATTCCCTTACATAGAAAACTTATCGTTATTTAGACCATTGCTTTTAAAAAGAGGGACAGCATACCTTCAGTGACTAGCTTTTGCTCAAAGTTTTCACAAGAGTTCACCTTTGAACTGAGAAAAGGTATGTGAGATTCAGCGTAAAAACAAAACTTTTTCAACGTAAGTGAAAAGAGAATTTAGAATGGAAGCATATTTTAACTAGAGGATTCACTGCCATCACAAACACTGTAATGAAGAACAAATCTTAGCTGGAGACATCCCTTTCAACAGGAAGATGCAGCTTTGAGCAGTGCCTGCTCAGCATTTTTATCCTGGGTGCAATAAGCAATGAGACCATTAACACCTAATGAAGAAAAGTAAGTTTAACTATCAGTTTTGTACTGAACAAAGCAAATTGATAACACAAGAACCAACTTTGATTTCTTGTGATTAGAAGGAAGCAGTTATATGTTTATTCCTAAATTCGTGGAAGTGGTTATATGTTTATTCATAAATTCCATACAACTCTCAGCATATATAGAAGTCATTTTCAAATTTGAATTTTTGCCTTCTCTGAGTTCCCACTGCAGTTTAATTTAATGCCGATATAAAATTAACTAATTCATGCCAAGCCGGTGGCTTGATGTGTGTATGGTTCTGTATTTGTCCTCTCTAAGCCAGAGGTCACCCCAAGCCAGTGGTGGACTTTCAAGGTCTAAAAAGATGTTTAAAACTACTAGCTACTGGTCTTTAAGAAATTATACAACTTCATCTTTTTCTGCTCTGGAAATGTTAAAGAATCAATAAAAAATGTTCCTCTTTAATAATTAAGATTGCTTAAGTAGCTTATAAGCAAGTGCCTTCTGTGATTCAGTTTCAAGGGTGTAATGACTTTACTCTGTATTAGTAGGATTTTTATGCTAAACATTTCTACCTGAATCATTCAATTTATCATTCAACATTTTCAGATATTCTTTTTTCACCTGAATGCGAGCTTCCTATCCTAGACAAATATCCATATGCTATTGTATCTTAGTAACAAATAGAAATTCACTACATCCTCAAGGCTTGTCTCAAGTTTATACAAATACTTCAAAATCCATTTTTAAGTTCAAGTAAGTATTTCCTTCCACCTAACAACTCTTAATGAGCCTTCTTGATAAAGTTACATTTGAACAGAAAAGTTACTTAGATTTGTCTCTCAGGGACATAGCCATCTTAGTTGGCACAGTAATTTCCTTTACTCCCACAGTCCCTTAGAACATTCTATACAGTTTCCTAGGTCTATAACCAAGTCACAAAAGATAATTATTCATGTGCAAAGGTCACTTTCAGACCAAAACCAATTGACTTAACCCTACCAATGACATGTACAGTGCAACTCCCTACGGCCTGCTCCCCTACTTGTTATTTAAAATAAGCTCTTAAATTGAAATGGATAGTTAATAGTAAAAAGACTACACAAAACCCATCTATATTTTTTAAATAAACAAAAGCATCACATCTTTGCATTACTTCCACTCACCAAATTATAAGCCCTGACCCATTCATGACAATTTTGTGCATGTATTGCAATCTTGGAGAGTCTGGTAATAAAAGCAGAAAATATACCTCCTGATTTCCTTAGCAAACACTTTTCAAAACATTAAAGCAATTGGAATCTTTCTACAGATTTAAATTTTTTTAAAAAAACATTTTAAAAATTCAAAGACTTTTCAAGAGTATTTTGTGAAAAGAAAAAAAAGCTTGTTCCATTTCACATCCTGTGAAATGGGAACAATTTCAAAATTTGTAATTTTTCTTCTATTTTTTGATCAGCTCTAATCTGTGGAGAGTGCAATCAAATGAATTATATGTAGGTTAATACCCACCCGCCTTGCCTACCCTCTCCACTTTTAATTTTCTCTTCTACTATTATATACCTTTCAAAATTTCCTCAGTTTTGGAAAAAGTTACAAAGTGTCAAAAGTAAAAATTAAACTCTGCAGCATTGCCATTCTAACTTTTCTAAACATGAGGAAATTTTAAAAAGCTACAGAGTAGAAAGAAAGAAAAATGAATAAAAAATAAGAGCCAGATACCCTTTATTCTATTGCATTAAATGGCAAAAGAAAAAAGGGGAAGACATAAAAGGAGGGGGGAGGAACCAAAAATTATTAATTTGGAATTCTGAAATGTTCAGTTGTGATAAAAAACAAACAAAAGTTTGCAGCAAAAGTTTACACTTAAAAAAATATCTTTTTTCAGAAAAGGTTTTGAATACACTTTTTGTTTCAGACATTCCTGATTAAAACTGGATTGCTTTCTTCTTCTAGGGCAATCAGAAGTTCTGATTATGATCCCCACAGCCCTTCACAGGACCTCTAGGTATAATATAGAATACTAATCCTTTCTGTGGATTAATTTTTTACTTTGAAATAGTCACATATTTGGTACTAAAGTCACAGAGTGACACTCTCACCAACAGGCTTTACATTTTTCTTTTTTATATCATTGCATCTAATACATTTGCAGAAACAAAGATGTAGTGTTGGAAAGGACCTCAAGTCTAATCCATCGCCCCTGCCTCACTGAGCTGGACTAAGCGTACCAAGTCCATCTCAAACAGATGTTTGTCTTAGCTGTTCTTAAAAACCTCCAGTGACAGGGATTTCATAACCTCCCTTGATAACCCATCCCAGCACTTAACTATCCTTGTAATTTTAATGTTTTTTCAAATATCTAACCTAAATCTTGCTGCAAACTAAGTTACTTCTTCCTTGATAGACATGGAGAACCATTGATCACCATCCTTATCTGAAGGAAAAGTCTTTTTTATTTTGAAGTATATCCCCTTTGTTCTGTCCAAAAGGAGGTTGTAGGAAAAGAAAGGAAAACAGTGGGAGCAAAGTATGTTCTTGTTTTTGGGAGTACCATATTCCAAGATGGACATTACTGCAAGAATAGTCTCCTGAGACTTGATTCTCCCCTGCCTTGCACATGCCACTAGATCTGAATGGTAGCATTTTACACACACAAGCTTTGGAGAGGATTAGATGTCTATAAAAGCTGTAAGGCAGTGGAGAATGAGGCCCTTGGAATCTAAGGCTATAATCTTTCTATTGGATGAGGAAAAAATGACATCATCTGATTTCTACCTCCCCAGTTCAACTGTAGCTCAGGTACATAGTGAATGCAAGTTATTGTCTGACGGCTCTATTAAATATGTGATTCTCAATTATGTTCTCAACAGGCAAGGTATTATTGTCTTTTTTCAGGGAGATTGAGGATTGAAAAATGGAGACGCAATTATGCTTTTAGCTCTAAAAATATTTCTTCTATGGTAGCGTGATGGGTTGCATGAACCATACTGGTGAGACAAGGGTTAAGGAGCTGCTTTGGACACAGGAAGCCATGCCTACTTCTCACATCTGCTGGGCATGCTTCTAGTGGCAGGAGCAGTCAAAAAGAAGCAGCTGAGCTCAGTCTGGGCTGACTGAGGAGGAGAGCAGTTAAGTGCAGCAGCCTCTTGCTGAGGAACTCCAAGCAACCAAAGCCATGCTCCTGAGTCAAGCTGCAGGAAGCCCATCAACCATGGGAGCTGAGGTCAACAACTCATTGCCACAAGAAGGAGGAGTTCTGGAGATGAACCTAGGAGGAAGCCAGGAGGGATCCTAAGACCGAGCTGACACACTGATGGAGGTACAGGGAACAAGGATGGGAAATGACCCAGGGAGCAAGAAGGGGGAACTAGATGAACCTAAAGCTAAGTACATGATCTACTACTTTGCAGGGCCCTGGGCTGGAACCTGGTGGAGTAGGATGAGTCCAGTTTCCCCTATGCCCACTCGCAGAACTATAGCCATTAGACCAGAGGTGGACAAACTGGCTCCCATGGGAGCCTTTCATCAGGCCCTCCAGGCCTCCATGGCAGGAGCACAGCAGCTGCTCCCCTCTCCCAACCCCACCTCTTCCCCCACTACATGCAGCGGCGGCGTCATGGCAATAGTGCAGCAGCCGCTCCCTCCAGGGCCCAGTGGCACCCAGGCCAAAACACAGCGGCTGCTCTTCCTTCAAGCCCCGCCCTTTCCCCCACCCCACTCCAGCCCACCTAGATGCAAATGTGGCCTGTAGACCAGAACGTTTGCCCATCCCTGCACTAGGCAGAAGGACCTGTGATTCTTGCCATTGAGTGATGCTATCATGGATTACAGCTTCTAGGCAGAGTGGCCCTTGACTGTAGCTGTTGGACGATGCAGCTGACCTGGAAAACCCTGGCAGTGCCTTCAGGCAGAGCTGGGGTATGTTAGCAAGGCAGTAGGGTGCAAGCTTACACGGCACTGCACGTTCTGTGGGTAATGAAAGGATTTCACTCTCTAGGGCTGTCAGGTTGGCACCTTTTGCTTGCACTATATTCATATGAAAAACATCTTTTCACAAAGTTTTGTCCATCTAATATTCAATTCCTCTGTATATAAAAAAAAATCTTTAAATTAGGCAACTCTGGTATTTGTAATCTTCAGTGGGAATCCAAAACACAGGTCTCAGCTTTGACATTAAATGGAGAATACCCACATTCCCCTAAGCTAAGACAAAGCTATATCTTTTGCTCTCTTATAGAATTCATGTCTCCACTGTGTTTTTTTCTGATCCAATCTCTTACCCAAATTTTAAAACTAGTATTTGTCTGCTAAATAGCCTCTGCTTTTCTACCAGGAAGGCTTCTGACCTTGTCCCCGCTTCTTTTTGGCATTTGATGGGAATCCTTATCAGCCCTCACAATGACCTCCAACCAGCTTCACTGGAATCTCTGAAACTAAACATGTGTACAAGTAATTTCAGGGGCAGCTGTTGCTACTGCATTATCTTCTCTCGGTCTCCACAGATACAAGTAGTTAATGCAAGTGGCTACTCTTTCAACCGCTAACCACCCTTACAGACAAATACATTTCTTCCTTTCTAATTTCCATGTGTCATGGTCAAATACCTCTCAACAAATGTGGCCTCCATTTCAGCAGTGGTACTTGCTGTTAAATGTGTCTTAGAGATTCTTGTTGACAAACCTTGGATAAACCAGAGCCTAAAATCTTTTCCTTTAAAAGTAAATTACTAATTTTTTTCATTTATTTTTTTTTAATCGCAGACCTATTCTCTTCATTTTAGAAGTTCAATATTTAATCATTAGTCCATACTTGAATTTATATCTGTCTAAATCAGCAGAAGTTCAGGAAGGTCCTACAGATTTATTTGTATCTACAGAGCCCTCCTGCTTCACTCTGCCTGATCTACTGCTGTGTATGGCTGAGCTTTTCTTAACTATAAAAGAAGCAATTAAAGATCCAGGCCTATTAATATCTCATTCAGTCCAAACAGCAGTTATAATTTGCTTTTAGAAATTGTTTCTATTAGAGGTTATTATAAAGGCTTTAGTAAAAAAAGAACCAGATTGTATGCTGCTCAATCCAACTGTTGCTTGGTACAAGGCACAGATTAGAAAAGCAAAGGATTTACAGGAATTAGGCCTTATCTATGAGATGGGTTTTTCTTCCATGTTTTTTTCTCTCATTACACAGGTATAACTAAACTGAAAGTCTGCATATACACTCCTTTGTCTAAAGGAGCTTAAGCTACTCGCCTTGAATATCACAGAGTCCACTCAACACTGCACTTATGTGCTCTAATGCTGTATTTGGCAGCGTTGCTAGCCTTTAGCTAGGCTTGGCAGAAGTAGATTTATTTGTAATCATTTTATTTTTTCATATAAATGTTTACTTTTAAGCTTTTTTTCAATGATTTATGGATTTAAATTTTCACAGATGCACATAATTATGGGATTTAAGCTTTCTTCACTTGTACTGATTTAAATATTCACAGTTGGAAATTATTGGTGAGGGGATCAAAATAATTATTTAATTACTTAGGCATTGAGATGCGTAAAGCTAAAGCTTTATGACTGTTAAAACAACTTGCCAATATCACTTGTGATAATATAAAAAGTGCATATTTTTAAATAAAATGCCAATAAATTATCAAACATCATTTTTCTTTCTTTGCATGTGTGTAAATGTAAGTTATCAATGGAAATATTTTTTGGTTTCTGTGTATATTGTGAAATTGATGTTTACCACCATTTACTGATAAATATATAATCTTTCAAAGCCTATCTTTACCAAAGAAACCACTTATTTAAAAACAAATTACTCATTGAAGTTAAATAGGTATAAATGAAACAGTTTTAAATAGTCTGACTAAAACTTCCTTTGTTCAGATTTCACTCTTACTCACTTCCTGTAGTATCATTTCACCAAATCTTAAATTATTATGTTTTCCAGGCTTTAACACAGGCATTCATTTCTTACACAATAAACAAGCAGAAATAAATACTTAAAAATAATCCTCACAGCTTTCAGACATTCCTCATACATCTTAAGGAAGCAAATAGGACAAAATTCCAAGGTTTTGGCTTTTGTTTCTTTGGGCAGATCACTTTTAAATTAGCCACTGTACTACTGTGGAAAAAAAAATCAATCATCTAGAGCAGGGGTGGGCAATAATATTTAGAGGGGGGCCAGTGATGGAGGGGGAGAGCCAGCCTGGGGCCAGAGTGAAGAGCTGCGTGGGTGGGGGAGGTAGGAAGAGGAGAACAACTGCAGGGGAAGGCAGTGAGGAGAAACAAGGGGAGCTGGCAGCGAGGGGGGCAGGGGCAGCCGGCCCGGGGGTGAAGGAAAGGCAGTTGGGGAAGGGGGGGGTGGAAGGGGCAGCGCAGCGCTGACCCTGGGAGCGATGCAGCACCGGCCCCGGCCCCAAAGCTATGAAGTGCTGGCCAGGTAGGGGCGTAAGGGGGTAGGTGTGAATAGCGGGCCGTATTTTACCCACCCCTGGTCTGGAGCACTGTAAATGTGAACGACAGTCCTGAACAAAATCCTTTAGAAGTTACTCTCCTGACATTAGTAATATTACAAAGGTGATCTGAAAACAGCTACAGCTCATGGATTGGAATGTGCAAACGCTGTACTCCAAGAAGGTAGCTGCACCTTCTTCTCGAGGTGCAAAATACAGTGTGCAAAGTTTATTATCCGAGCTGAGCATTGCTAGACTGGCAGTGACTGCTTCACTACCCACCAAGAACGCTTAACGGTGCACACAGCAAGGGTAAGGGAGATGACCTACAGGTAGCATTTACTGTGAATAAGGAGAACTTGCATCCAGATGAGATACAATCTAGTCAATGTCAAGATTATTTGGAAGTTTTTTCTAAAGCTTCCTGTGAAGCTTTAATTCAAACTGTGCAGCAATTAAAGCAGCCAGCAATATTACATTGATAGCCAACTATGAGCTCCCACTGACACGGCACCACAACATCTGCTCTTGATTACAGAGATTCGGTGCTAAAGTTGTAAGAAGAAATTGCTGATCAAAATGTAGCTGGAAGCACTGAGAGATACCATAATAGTAGATAATAAGGTAACTGTCTCTCTAAATTTTACCCTGACAATCATGTTGTTCTTCTGAATATGCCTTGTCAGCCTTTTAGGAGCAAACAATACAAGTGCAGCTTTCCAGTTCCCCAGGAATCAAACCGATTTCTTTACTACAATAATCCCTGAGACAAGGTCATATCTTTTATTGGCCTAACTTCTGGTGGTGGAAGGGAAAAGATTTCAAGTCACTATAATACCTTACACTTACATAGAGCTTTCCATCAGAGGATCTCAAAGTGCTTTATGAACAATAAGAAGTTCAGCCTCACACCATGCCATTGAGGTAAGCAGGAGATATTTAGAAGAGACAATTTCACTTACCACAGGAATGCAGCCATTCTAAGATGAAATAAAACAGCTGTTTAAAACCACACAGCAGCAACAATACACTACCCATTTCAGAGAAGAAATTAAGAATATTTATCAATTTGAAACTACAAAGGGGATTGTGAATAGGCAGTAACTGTTCGCCTGGAATTTAGTTAGGACATCACGATGAACACACACATTCTTACCACCAATGCCATGGCAACTGCAGTTACCAACACAAGC
Organism: Pelusios castaneus; assembly: GCA_007922175.1. Lineage (NCBI taxonomy): Eukaryota > Metazoa > Chordata > Testudines > Pelomedusidae > Pelusios > Pelusios castaneus. Next base: position 3,354,437 of record ML685817.1, on the reverse strand, counting down.
AGGCAGGACCTAATTTAAAGATACCATCAGAAAAATGACTCTCCCACCAATTTACTGTTCCCTCTTCTAGACTGACTCAGAAACAAATGTCCCCTGTAATTACCTCTACACACTTCCTGCAGCAATTCAGTAGTTCTTCGAGGTTTCCTCTCCAGTTACTGTCCCTGCTTAGTAAGTGATGTCTGATAGCACTAGGTGGTATGGCTGAAGACTATTATATACAAATATAATTTGATATTGAGTAAATGGGAACTATGCATTTCAGATAATGTTCTAAAATATGTTGGAAAGTCCAGGGAGATCAAAGTAGCCAACATCTCAACGAAGATAAACTGGAGCATGTCCTAGCAAGCACTCACACGCAAGACATGGAAAAGAAGCATGAAACAGTGCATGGTAATAAAAGCCCATCTGGATGCAACAAGTGGGAAACTCATGCTTTGTTCAGTATAGTAAGATTGCTCAGAAAAGGATTCTGTTAAGCTGAACGGTAGTAAAGGATGGATGAAGCAGAGAAAATTAAAAACAAATGAAAGGAATAATGAGCTTGAAGAGATACCCGATTACACAGTTTGGGAATAAGTTCTAGTTATTACCAAACACCAGTTTCCATCCTTAAGAAGTTGCATAGAAACCGCTAATGAACCAGGTCAATAAAGTTCTAGCAACATGAACACAGAATAGCTGATCCCATTAAAGTGCCAGTCAGAGAAGTATCAATATCAATAAGGTAGGATCGGAGATAGCTTTTGAGACCCACACAGCCCATGGCAGGTAGACACTATGTTGAGGGGGCTCAACTTTGCGAGACTTTTTATAATTTAATACGGAGCCGTGGAGGCTGCTGCTGAGTGAACTGATTGCTGCACTGCTAGTTCTTACTTGTTTTTAAAGACACCATAGTGACGGTCGGTGTCCTATCTACTGATGAATTCCAAAGGGGTAGCCCTTGAAGAATTCCACAGAGATTTCAACAATTTCCACAACACAATCAAACTTAGCCTGGAACACTCCACACAAGAGATCCACTTTCTGGACACTACAGTGCAAATTAGCGATGGGCACATAAAGACCTCCCTATACCACAAACCTACTGATCGGTATAGTTACCTACATCCCTCGAGCTTCCATCCTCGACACACCACACGATCCATTGTGTACAGTCAAGCCCTAAGATATAACCACATTTGCTCTGACCCTTTAGACAGAGACAGACACCTTCAGGATCTCTACCAGGCATTCTTAAAACTACAGTACAAACCCACAGAAGTGAAGAAACAAATTGACAGAGCCAGACGGGTACCCAGAAGTCGTCTACTGCAGGAGAAGCCCATGAAAAACAACAACAGAACGCCACTGGTCATCACCTACATCCCCCAAGCCAGACCTCTTCAACACATCATCAAAAATCTACAGCCTATTTTACAAGATGATCCCTCACTCTCTCAAGCCTGGGGAGACAGACCTCTCCTTGCTTTCAGACAGCCCCCTAATCTTAAAAGGATACTTACCAGCAACTACAGATCACAGAGCAGAAACACTAAAGCAGGAACACAGCCCTGCAGCAGACCACGCTGCCAACTTTGCCCTCATATCTACACTGAGGACACCATCACAGGGCCTAATCATGCCACCTACTCCATCAAGGGTTCGTTCACCTGCTCATCCACCAATGTGATTTATGCCATCATGTGCCGGAAATGCCCCTCTGCCTTATATATTGGACAGACAGGACAGTCTCTGCGCCAAAGAATCAATGGACACAAATCTGACATCAGAAACTGCAATACTGAAAAACCTGTAGGGGAACACTTCAACCTCCCTGCTCACTCCCTTGACGACTTGTTAATAGCTGTGTTGAAACAGATGAATAACAAATCACAGCTTCAAAGAGAGTCTGCAGAACTCGAACTTATATGCAAATTTGACTCAGTTGTCTTGGGGTTAAACAGGGACTATGGATTTTTCTCGCATTACATCAAGTGAATTGACCTCCCCCCTCCTCTATGTGCTGTTCCCCAGTGTTTTGAATCCTAACACCTACTTTGATTTGCTGTTACAGCCTGACCTGATGCTATGTCATACACTCCCCTGCATTTAATTTCCTCCCACTCTGTAACTTTCCTATCTTCAAAGCGTCTGACGAAGTGGGATTTTCTCCCACGAAAGCTCATGCGATTAATAAATCTGTTAGTCTTTAAAAGTGCCACAAGACTCTTTTGTCTATCTACTGATGTGCACTGCAAAAGTAAAACCCGACTACCTTGAGGGAAAAGAATTCAACCAGTCCCCTTCATGACCCCTGTCTGGCCTGTCTGTCAAATAGAGGGAGGGGTAGATAGGGTTACCATATTTCAGATTCCCCAAAAGAGGACACTGTCAGAGTTGTGGAGGGGAGGGGCACTAGATGGGGCATCTGGGGGGTGCAGGAGGGGATTGTGTCTTATGAGAGGGTATTTTGGGGATACTAGAGAGGTGTAGTTGGAGGGCTACCTGGGGGTGTTGGAGGCATATCTGTGGCTTAACTCTCGAGGTGGGGGCAGGGCCGGGTGTCAGGGCAGCTGGAGCAGTCCTAGGACGCAGCACTAGCCGCAAATCAGTGCCTCCCTTTACACCGCTCCCTCTCGTCAGGGCTGGGGACTTGGTGGGTGGGATCTGGCATCTGCAGGAGAGGGACCAGTCGGGTCATGGAGACAGTACTTTCTGAGCTGCAACATCTACTTGGAAAAATCCAGGCCACTGCCTCTTATTTGAAAAATCCACCCAGTCAGAGGTTCAAAAACAGGTCATATCTGTGAAAACCCAGACATACGGTAACTCTAGGTAGAAAAATCTGCTAAACTTCTTGTCATGGGGCTGGGGAGTTGGGAGAATATCGTATGGATAGGAAAAGTGATCTGAGTTTCTGGAGGAGAAACTGAGTGAATTTTTTGGGGTGATGGAAAAGAGGGAAGAATTAATGGGGCCTTCCAGTAATAACCTCTGTCACAGCGGATGGAAATATTAAAATTCAGCCCCAATGAGGTTCTCTCTAGGAACAGGCAATGGCAGAGTGGCTGATGTGAGATCACTTTCACTTCCTGACAGAAGAAACAGCTTTTATAGAGTGTGAGAATCACAATGAGATGAATTATTTCTCATGCAGCTGAAGTGCTGCCACTGGTTATCCTAAGGAGCAAAAAGATCCATTAAAACCATGCCAGAACAAACAGACCACAGCCTGGGCTGAGGAACATGGACACAGACTCCTGGTTGTCAGCAGTTTTGGTATATACACGGCTGCACATCCAGTCTGCACGCTGTGCCAGGAAAATCCAGTTCCCAGCATGAAAGAATAACCTAGAGCATGTTCATGAGAGAAACAGGAGAGAACAATCAGCAACTGTGAATGTGAATTAGTGATTACATAAAAGCCTTTATCTTAAAATTATATAAAGTTAAACTCAAATTTCACAGCCAAAATTCTCAGTGATTCTTTCATCCTCAGAGTAAAAACAGCTGATCTGGCCCTAAATCAGTAAACTGAAAAAAGGTTTTCTTGTGCAGCTAACTACTCTACGGCAAAATTTCTGTTTGGCCAATAACCCAGGTTTCTCGTTAAGCTCCTCTTAGATATTATATGTAGCTGTAGCAAAGGTTTGTAACTTTTAAACTCTGTGATGATGATTTATTATTTATACTAATATAGCACTTAGAGTCCTAGCCATGGACAGCACCCCATTCCACTAGGTGCTGTACAAATACAGAACAGAAAATTGACAGTTCCAGTTGCAGTGCACAGGGACTATTACAGTAACTTAAAGTCAAAGTGTGAGAACACAGTGGTTCTTGTTAATTATAATCTTAGTGATCAAAGGGCACTAGACCAAATTAGTCTACATACATCAATACAAAAATTAATCACTGGTTAATTTCCCTGGTTTTTGTCAAAGATAGTGGAGTTACTCTTGAATTTGGCCCATAGATTTTAATGATCTTGTATTAATGTGGAAGTTGCTGCAAACTAGGCGCTGAACTGTTGTGAACTCATAAACACAATAACTTTATCAAAGTATTGTTTGACTTTTTTTAAAAAATAGCTACTAGTGTTTGTAATTTCTGTTACTGTCTGCTCAGCCTCCCTCTGGTAGCTATTCCAACAGGATTTTATGAAGTCATCCTAGGTTCCTATTGTAACTATTTGATCTTTGAAGAGAGCAACTTTTAAAAGCATCTTGATTACAAGGACTACATGCCTTTCATTTTAATATTAATTAAAACAACTTAGCTTTGCAACTTCTCTGTTTGGGCTTCTTTACATGTGCCACATTTATTTTTCTCCACTTTATGACTTCACATAGCTCCAAACTTCTTTCAGACAGTATTACTAAATTTCAATTAGCACATCTCAGCTTACTCACTTCCTTAACGTTAGCAGCTTTTGCCCAGTTACAATAGTTAGACAAAGTTATATGTCACTTATGGGGAATGCCCATACCCTGTGGTTTCCAGCATTTTCCTAGCATGATCCCACCTTAATAAATTATTCCCTCCTGGGACCCCATGGGTACCATTTTGAACAGCAAAACAGCATTCTTTACACAATGTGACCTCACATGCATGGAACATGGGAGGGCACAAAATGGTGTCCTCAGCACTCTAAGGATTGCCATGATCCCATTTTGTGATGGCACAACTCCTCTTGAGGGGCACAGCCCTGTTTAGAAACCACTACCTGAGACCTCAGTTCATATGAGCGTAGCTATCGGGTGAGATTTACAGGTCAACTGTCTAAACCTGACATGTCTGGTGTGAGGTTCCTTCTCCTATGTGAACTGCCTGCCAAAACTGATGAGCCCCCCTCCGCCCTGGCAAAACTACTTTTTAAGTGGTCTTTTTTCAACTTTTCATCCTCATCAGAAGGCCAAAGTGGCATTTTAGAGAGGTAGTCACACCAACACCTACTCAGCATGGCCTGAGGAGAGAGATGTTGCCAATTGGTCTACAACTGCTCCTTGAATATTTACAACTGTCCTGCACATCTGCAGGATGCCCCCCTGTCCACCACCCAACATGGATGATGGAAGTTAATCACTTCTAGACATACCTAGAATGGGAAAATAAGAAAGACATACCATAGACCCAAGTCAGCAGAACACTGAACCTTGTGACTAATTCTAGTGAAGGCAGTGAAATTAGTATTAATGCTTAATGTTAAGTACACATTAAAGTGCTTTGCTGGATGGGAGCTATGCAAAGGTAGAAAGATAAGCAAACTGTAAAGATGGTAAAGAAGGGTCTAGAAAGATAGGTATCAGACATACAGACATACAGACACATTAGAGCAACTCCACAGGACTACAAAAATACGAACTGATCAAGCAGCTACCCAAGTCAAATGACAATATTCTCTACCTGTTTGCAATCTACAATCGTCAATGAGGATCTAAGCCAAAAAACCAGAACAGGTGCTTTGATTATTCGGTGTGACAAAAACTACTGAGAAATCAAATTAGTGTAGGCTACCACTGTTCACTGGTATTTACCAACTCTATGAGAACTTTTGATTCAGCAGATACTCCACGATGCCAGTAGGGAAAACCGTAAATGGCACAACCTGTCAGAGGAACACTAAAGTAAAAGGATTTGGCTCTGTAGTTCTGCATCAAGCTTCTAGGCTGCCACCTCAAATAGATCTACAGTGAAACGGAGCACTGTTGCTAAATATAAACATTGACAATGTATTTATTTGTACTTTTGGTTAACCTGCCCATTTTCCCTTCAAGGTTACTTTTAAATCCTGAAATGTCACAATTTAGGAGCATGAACACATCTGCATACACATGGATTCTGTTCACTCCTGCCTAAGAGCCAAGGGGAGGGCATGGTCTACGTAAAGAAGTTGCAGTGCTTGAACATTAACTGGCTTATAGTTGATTTACTTGAATCAATGCAAATCTTTGTATGCCAGTGTAGGGGTGATTAGCCCCTTGCTGTCTCTGCCACTCCCAATCTAGCTACCTGGGCTGGGGTAAAGTGGGCCAGCAGGACCCAGACAGTAGAAAGGTGCTGATTAGAGCATGCCAGAACCATGCCTACTGAGGAAAGGGACAGCTATTTCCTTAGCTGGAGGTTGGGGGATATAACCCAGCCAGGGAGAAATCAAAGATGTGTGGCCAGGTAAGAGGGCGCTTTAGTTGCCTGCTGGTGAAGGAAGGGGAGCAGCCCAAAATCTCATGGCCATGTGGGCCTGGTTTGGGAGTGGGGTTTGCACAGGTAATTGCAACATGTGAAGTTTGTGAGTCTGTTTGTTTAAGAGGAGGAGACAACTGAGAGGATCCAGGGCAGCGGGGTGGTAATAATCTGCTACACCTTATCTGGACACTTATTTCTATTTAACTTAAAGCTACTCTACATGTGACATTTTACACACAATTTAATTAGCTAATTTGCATATAATACATTTAGGGTCTTCACACTGTGCCGTGAACAACAGTGGCGGTAAGACACAAATTGCACAAAATGTGGCAGGTGAGTGCTTGAGGTGTCACGTACACCTTGCACGTGGTAGGTTGCAGGCTGTTACTAGCAGGTGAGGGTCCTGTATCAGACACAAACTGACTACAGAGCCTCCTCAGAGAGATACATTAGAGATATACTTTCAGGTATACATGTTGTGTACTCAAATACCGTATGACAAGTTCCAAAGGGGTAGCCGTGTTAGTCTAGGTCAAACAAACAAACAAGGAGCCCTGTGGCACTTCTAGAGACTAACAAATTTATTTACCGCACGAGCTTTCGTGGGAGAAAATCCCACTTCATCAGATGCTTTTCCATCTTCAAAGCATCTGATGAAGCGGGATTTTCTCCCACGAAAGCTCATGCAATAAATAAATTTGTTAGTCTCTAGAAGTGCCACAGGATTCCTTGTTTGTTCCAATACAGTATGTTACACACTGTGCCATCTAGTGACTGAACAGCATAACACAGTTTAGCATCCACTATGCTTGAGGATGTATGGATGTGGTCCCAGCTGGCTGAGGAAGTCTGTGGGAAGCAGGAGAAAGTGGGGGGGTTTGCTGCTGGGCTCTCCAGAGGGATAGAGAATGGTGAGGCTGCAGTGCACAGGGACTATTACAGTAGTAGTTTGCCAGACCACCTATATAAGGCCTCTCACCTGGTGCTGCAGCCCCTGCTTTCTTCTGAGAGCTCCTTCCTGGTTGCCTGGTACCCAGCACAGGGAACGGTAAGAGACCATACCCAGTGGCCAACCGAATCTACCCAGCTTTCCTCCTGTTTCCCACTCAGCGTCCCCACACCTACCTGTGCTTGAGTACCTGCTCAACAGCCCCAGATCAGCTCTGTTGCCTAAAAGACCCAACTGCAGGCAGCCTTCCCACAGCTCGGCACATGGTTCGGGGGCAAGCTGTGCAAAATGTATGACAGGTAGCACTTCACGTTCCTAATGGCCTTAACAGAAATGGAAATAAGTCATCTTAAACTGAAGGGAATGTCCACACAGCTTCCCGCACCAATTTATCTAAATCTGTTTCAAATAACACCTTTAAGCAGTGCAGTTTTCTCAGGTGAAAAGCCCATACTCCTAGTGTAGGTGTTTAGTCTGGGAGTAGAGAAGTAAACAGCAGTAACTTTTAGGAGGCTGTCCTACCATAACACTGGGGCAGTTCACAAATTTTGACATTAATTACACCACAGGCTGATTGTCTCTAGAAAAAAAGGGCTCAATCTAAACAATTCCTCTGGCCTTTTACAGAGCCAAGGAAAGAGCGGAGGGATCAAATACTTGATTTCATTTATCTTGAGGTCCACAAACTGAATAACTGTTACTCAAAATTCTGAAAGCTTACTGTACGAGAATAGTATCTGGACTAAGAGTCTTTATAGCCCAACCCTGATACGTCCTGTATACTCACGCCTCCCTTCAGCCATGTGCTACCATTAGATTTAAAGCCAAACTCCCATGAAAAACAATGAGGTGTAGTGATTAAAAATGAATGTTTAATATAGGCTGTTTGCTTAAGACAAAGAATGAATCCATGGTGATTTGGAGGATCATAGCAGTTAGCAAACACACAAAACCTCACCACTGAATAATGCCAGAGGAATTAAGGGATGCCTAGAGATGCTTAAGCACTGGCAATGAGTGAATACTGAAGAATCATATGCCATCAGCTTCTTTGAGGATCTCTCACCAAATCTTTTGGTTACAGATTTGATGGAGATCCCTATTTCCATACAATGATACTACAGGATTACTGACTGAAGCCAATCCCTACATCGCAAGACTGGAGATAAAATGACTGCTGCCCTTTGCGACTCACAATCAGGATCAGAGCACAATAAGTTTTTGGAGACTGCTAAAAGATAAAAATCATGTTCCTTGAGAGAGTGCCAAACTATTCTTCTCTCCTCCAAATCAGAGCCCTGAACTACTGGAGATCAAAAAGGATTTCCTCCAGGAAAGAACATAATTCCTGTAATTCTCTAGCTAGCCAGTCTCCAGGTTTGGTACAATGGGAACATAATTTCTGGCTTTTTGGTAGAACACAAAGATCTAGACAAAGTGAAAAATAAGATGCTATAGAACAAATATTTGAACCTGGATTTCTATTTTCATCTCCCTTTTTCTAGTGATAAGTTCATTTACTTGAAATATGATGTTGATTCTTTATATTGGTTCAGTTTTTTATACCTTTAGTAACTAGATTTCCATCTTGTGATGTTAAAAAGGACGGATATTCCTAGCATAAAGCCATTGCTGCTCTGTGGTTATTGCAAGGGACTGGCAGCAAGGACTGGGGTTAAATTTGTGATTGTTATTCGCTCCCTGTAATTAAGATTGACCTGCCATACAGAGGACCTTCACACAGCCTATGCACTATTTGAGGTCTGCTTAAACTCTGTTTTGAGAGCTTAAGTGACACTTAAACAGAGCACAAGCTTTGTGCAGACTTCCTAAACTAGGGTCAATTTCATCCTGCATGACTTTGGACAAAGCATTTAACCTACTCTTCCTTCTTCAGAGTTATGCTAATCCTTTGGAGAGCTCCTGTGAGATTTTAATTAATACTTGTAATGCCTGTTAATATTCTCGCAGAATTGTGTCTGTATGATTATTATGGATCATCACTAAAAAAATGGAAATAGTGAACTTGTCTGTGCAAAGATGGGAAACTGATTGTAATTGGGTGATAGGAAATTCATGATTGATTCCTCTTATGAAGGATGGTCCTGTACTCCATGCATGTGACTGGGATATTTGAACCATAGGAGTGGGCTCAAGGGGCAAAGCGTGGTTCTGGGTTCAAACTGCTCTGAAGTTTGTAGGATATTCAGATCTTGTATTCAGGTTCAGGCCACTCCCTCCTACTTCTACCATCTGTGCTCCCACAAAGCTATCACTTTATCAGGTATGGTAGAGTTTCCTGTTAGATTGGAACCAGAGAGCCAAACTAACAAAAATGCTGATATAGTAATAAAGATAACATATTGTTTTTACACACTGCTATTTTTCCCCCACCACAGTACTGAATAGGAGACAAACTTGCCCAGTTGCCACATTGTTGTCCATTATTGCTTCAGTGTGTTGCAATACACTTTCTGGGTAATTGGTAACTATTTTTTTTTTCTCTGTAATGTTTGAGTGTTGTATTCACAGCTGTATAAATAGTCTGTCTCCCATCCTTTGTGACTTCAGTTTGTTCTGCGCTTTGTAATCTCATAATTGAGCAAGAACACTGATAGAATGAGAGCTCAGACAGTCTGCTCCACCAGATAAATGTGGAGATGCTCATTTTTAGTTAAATGCTGGGATTTTAAAGTGGTTCTGAACCATTACTGGAGCAGACCCTCATTTTATTAATCCCGTTGCTAATTATGCCACACACAAATGGAGATTTTGAAGTAGTTTTAATTCCCTTTTCTGCAGAAAGGAATCTAAGATGGCTACCATGACCGAGCCTCGGCAGCAGTTTTATAATAGATTTCATTTTGGTTTCAAACAGTCGTCTTTCTTGGACTTTGTTCTCAAAAAGACTCCTTCTCTCCCTACATAATACATATTTCTACAGCACATCTTATCTGAGGTTCTCAGAGTACTTCAGAAGTGTTACTGAATTACACTCATATGAGCTGAGAAGAATTTCCTTACTTCTAAAGATGAGGAATCAGAAACAAAATGATATCCATCTGGGAGCACACATGAAATCCATGGTGAAAGCATGAGGGAGTGGCCCGAACCAGAATACAAGATCTGGACACCACGCCACACAAACTTTGGAATAGTTTGGATCCAGAACCAAGATTTGCCCTTTAAGACCAATCTTATGGTTCAAATATTCCAACTCCCAGTCCTGTGCTTGCAGCACATGCTTCATCAGAGGTATCTATCTAGTGCAACACTGGAGAAAGATGAAGGTTATGTAGGCCCAATTTACTGCACCTATGCCAGCAACAGGGCATCTGTGGGCCTGACACCATTGACTCTCAGTGACTTATGTGGACAGCATTGGATCAAAATCTGTAATCACCAAAATGTTCACTTTGCAGTTTATGACAAATTAAAATGGAAGAAAAAAATGATAAAGGTGAAAGAGCTGAGTATTGGCCAAACCAGCTCTCTTTGAAGTCAATTTACCTTTGATTTCAATGGAAGCAGTTAGGCCAATGAGAGTTTTTGAAAATCCCACTGTCTATAAAGCCAGAGAAATAAGAAGTCTGACTGAAAGAGGTCCATTACATAACATATACTCAAATACAGAAACAGATCTTAAGCACATGAATAAAATAGAAGACAGAAGGAAATGTTTTTCTAATTTAAGGCAAACCTGACTTTCTAAGTTGGGTCTAAGTCAGCACAGAGTTAAATCTAGACAAAAGGTTGCACTAGGATGAATAACTGCTCTGAATCAGGCCTTGAGACTGGGATTTCCACACCTTAGCCCAGTACCCTAACTACAGAGAGTGATTAATATGCATACACACATTTGTTTTGTGAAATCTTTGGAAAAATATTTATTTTAATTCAAATGCACAACAACAAAAAAAGTCAAAACCTTGACAGTTGCTGTAAAACAGAATTTTCATCCACCAATGAGCCCCAATATTTATTCACTCAACATCTGGATGGAGCCCTATTGTGTTCTTTTCTTCTCGTGCATCATATATAGTAATAGAAGTTACAAAATAATTGCCCATGATCAGAATACAGCTCAAACTTCCATAAAACAGTGGCTCTACAGTGCTAATAGGAATAAAATTTTGTTTGCAGCAGTGCAGATGTCTAAAGAAAAAAGTGGCAATTATGTCAGTAATATGGTGCCATTTTTATGGTGTCACTTTTGTGACTGTAGATATGTTCTAACTCTTTCTATGCCCTGCTACTAAAGCCCACATAAAGATGTTAAACATTTCCCCTCTCCCACATGACTTAATGCAGAGAAGTTTCAACTTAGTTTATAAAATTTACATTCTAATTTAAAGAAAAATGGTATTACCTGATTAATTCTGAACAAATTCTAGTGCTGATGAAAGTTGCCAGAATGATCCTCTAGAAGAAAATTAATTAATTCATTCAGGAGGTACAGCGGAGGCACTAGCAGTGTGTACTGGCTACTAGAAAAGGGGATCATAAGTTCACATAAACACAGCCCACAGAGACATCATAAAGTAATGAGAACATGCCAAAAGACTGCCTGTTTGCTGAAACTTCTCCAGCAGATCTGAAGGGGGAAATATAGTTTCCTAGAAGCTGGGAGACAGAGCAGAAAACTTTGTGCAGTTCACTGCAGTCATTGCCACGCAGTAAGACATTACAGTGATGGGATTATATAAAATCTTGAGCTAATTAACTTTCTTTCATTCCCATCCTGAGCCGAGTTTGAACCAAGGGAAAGGTTTGGGATCCTATTTCTAAGCCCCAGAACTATTTAGTCTCTATACTTCTAATTTTAAATAGTGAAATCTCTCAGGCTAAGAGAGAAAAGGCTGCTGCTGGCCCACACACAAAATGTATTGTTCTGATACTTAAATAAGCATTGGAGCACCTCAAAATATATATTATAATAAAATTTCTCCTCCTATTTTCTATGGCCATGTTCATGCAGACAAGCTAGCTAAGAGGTCAGCTTGACATTTTGGTTTGACTGCTGGTGACAAGTCTTGTAGGAGATCTAAGGTCACAGGTCTTCCAACAGATAGCTCGGTCCCCTCTCCCTAAAACCCATCATCACTGCAGTTGACCGTTCCCTTGTACCAGATGAGACTATTTGTCATTGTCGGAGAGAAAAGTGGTTCTTGGAGGCGTTGTCCAAAGCAAGGCTCTGAATACATCATCAGGATCTTGAATACAATTTGCTTTTTCATGGGGAATTAGCATAGTGCTTGGCATGCCCCAATGAAGACTTCACAGTGATCTGTGTTGCTTAAAACTACACTATTCCAAACTTATTGGAGCTTCCCGCTTCTGCCTTTGTTAGCACATGGTGCTACCAAAAAGCATTGAGGTCATCATTGGCCACAGCAGCCAGGTTCTCCTCTGTCAAGATGGTACAAAGTCACTAGAAAGGCTGAAGATGAAGCAGACAAATACCAGCATCTATTTTTATCTATCAGTAGATCCACTAGCCAAGAGGAATTTAAAAAGTGAGAGACTGTACTTTACAGCAGGCAGAAAAAACGCTGGACACAGCTCTGAATCTTGGCTAGATGTTAAGAAGGTTCTTTTGTTTGAACAGCTTGGCCACTGATTCAGATTTAAACTGAGCTTTAATTAAGAAAGAAAGCCTTTGCCTCAAGATATTTTAAATCCTGGAATGGGACCACAGATGGGACCTAAGGCAGATAAGTATATCTCCGCATAAGATCTATAAGGTTTCATTCTATTACATGACTGCGTTTAGAATATAAAATCAGTTTCCCTAAGCTGGAATAAAAGTAGCTTCCAAGGTCACCAGCAACCTCAGTGAAGATCCATTCCCCTCCCACCCCGTAGCTCTTCTGGGCCTGACCACAGTAGACAGTGTGTAACTTTTATTCATTAACTTCTTTGAAAGAGACTTTAGGATAAGAAGCAGCTGATCACATTTCAAGTAACAGAAGTTCTTTGGAAAGAAAGTGAAATTTGTATGATGGACACTGGGATTCCCTCCTTCCATGGAGCAGCATATATGTCACTTGGGATTGTTTGAGTCCCACACTGTCCTTGCTGAACTGTCCTGAATTTCAGCCAAGTCTAATGAAGATGCTGTACCCAGGTCACTTGAGACTTCATTTCAGTTATTGATCTATAAAGGCCCGAGGAATAATGTGATTACACTGCTGCATAATTATGCTTGAGTATTTAATCTTCCACTTTAAAAAAAGAGTAAAGAGCTCAATTTCTCACTGACCCAGTCAGTGCTAAATGCCTACAGCAGCAAAAAGATTCAGACTTAAAATGAACAATATTACATTGACACTAAAATGGTAATCATTTGACTCCAGAGTAAACAATTCTCAACCTCTGGAGTCAAATGATTGCCATTTTAGTTCATTTTAACTGGCCATTTTTGCAGAACTTTCAAGCCAATATCCTTATCCAAATATTGCAGTTAATCAGTTAATTGCTCTCAAGCAGATCAAACTAGAACCCAAGTTTTAAAATAATCTCCAAATCCACTCTTGCTTTAAAGAGGGACTTGATGCATCAGGTCCCAAAACTTTAACTTCCCCCCCTCATGTTCCTTGATCCAAAAGGCCAGTCACGCACCCCATTTTCTACAGCCCACTTTGGTTTTGCAATGTATGAACCTGCAGCACTTAAAAGATCATGGAAATGTGAATAATCTTTAAACATTCTGACCCAACTGAAAATTTTTGTTTCGCTAGTAAAACGTTTATGCAAATTATCTGATTCGGATGAATTCCATAGGACAGCACGTGAGAAATGAATACATAATTTATCTAAGGCTTTTAGGGAAGTGATTACATTAATAGTAAAGAGGATAATGAAATCCCTCATCTGGAATAATCTGTATGAGAATACATTTACAACAAAACAGCTAAGAGTATTACATCTGATATTTCTGATTTTTCATGAACAACTATACATGCTGCTTCTTTTTGCTGCAAGGTTTTTAGATTTAATGTATCAGTTGCTTCACCAGTAAAATCAGAATCCACTCAAAAATTCTGCAGATTCGCCCTGACCTTTGGAGAATTCCACTGTACAGAGCGCCTAGATCACTTGTGCAATAGCACAAGGACCTGCAACCCTGGCTCCATCAAGAATAAGCAGTGGATGCAGACCAACAGGATGCGCCAGAAATAGTGACTGATTCGCTGATTCATAGCATCCTCTGAGAAATCTCACTCTGCTAATTAGAGCTGCCCTCCGTCCCCTATTGGAACTCCAGGGAAGAAAGTAGCTAAGCATTCATACTGGCAGAAAAGAAGGATGTACTTTGCATCCCCTGTCTTCACCAAGACATCTGAATTAAGCAAGTAGATTAACATTTTTATTAGAGAGTTAACAATATCTGTTAACACCGCCATCAAGCAAACATGGCCATACAGTTAAATGGGAAGAGTTGGTCGATACATTATCTACTAGAAAATCACCAACTGCAATGGCTTAAAACAGATGACAAACATCTTCCAGTCAGAGACAGAATCCCCCATTTTGTTAGGGAAGAATATAAAATGCCTTGTTAAAAAAAATAATAAGAAAAGGCAATCTGTGGGGTAATTTGCAAGGCTAATCTACATAAATATTGGGCAAAGGTCAATTACATAGTTAAGCCTGAATTTGCTTTTCCATTGTAAACCCTCTACATCAGGATCCACTATGTCTTTTGAAGTCTCATCAGGGCAGTTTATTACTTGCTACCCAGAAGCAATAAAAACATTTAACAATAGTTGAAATAAGCCATTTATATTTCTAAAACAAAAGAAAAGCTTTTCTTTTCGGTTCAGTCACTAAGCAGTTGATTAACTCAATTCTTTGGGTTTTTAAGTGGCAAGTAAAATGGGGCTGTTAAATGATAACTACAAAACAATTTAGAAGTTAACTCACATTACTACAAACATAAGCCTCTGTCTCAGTCATTTCAAAACCCTGTAATCTTCGCTTCCAAATTCTCTCAAGGTCTCTCATACAAACTGCACTGTATACTGCTGATGGTAGCTCACTTGTTCTATACACAATTCTTCTGGCTTCTGTAAAGATCAACATTCTTATGACCACATGGCTATTTACATTAATATTAGGATGCATCTTGTAAACAAGAAATGCTGGAAATACTATTATAGCCTTTGTAAGGAACAATCATAACAAAAACCTTTTAGCTTTAAAAAAAGGTAAGAAAGCCAAATTTCCTCTTAATGACAACAAATTTTACAAAATTAAATTGATGTAGAATCATTAGTGAAATTGGTTACTGTATGCCAGCAAATCAGAAAGAGGTAAAAACAAACTTGGCTCAAGATGTATACAAAAGGTGTATTTTTATTCAGTATCACAAAAGATCACATATGAACAAGGATCTATTGTGACCTTCCCAACTACAGAAACTGCAATAAGGCAGTGGCCCACTTAAGGAACCGAAAACATATTAAATAGTCTGTTCTGGGGAATGATGAGAGAGACTAATCAACCCATCTTCCATCTGCCCTCTCCCATTATCAGGGGAAGTTATGGTGTTTGAGCAAGTATTTAAAGGGAAAGCATTTTCAGGAACATATTCAGAGTTGTTTTCTCCCCCATTAGTCCTCTTGCTCTACTTTGATTTTCTTCTTTTTCTTCTTCTTCTCTGTACTCTGCAAATCAACAGAAATATTACTATGACCAGATGACATTGGAACAGGTAATCCAGAAAGCCAATAGGAACAGCTAGATAACTTAGCACTTGGATAGTGTTGCTCATATTCACAAAGTGGTTTACAAATGTTAACACAAACTGCTGTTAAAGTTACTCAAACCCATTGATTTCCTTCCCATGTCTCCTAAAGAAAAGGAGGCTCATAGGACTGCAGGAACCTATAATTACCTCCAGTGCAAAGCAGTGCAAGAGGAAGCCTGAAAACATGGAACTCAGCCACAGAACAGACCAATTTCTAAGGGCTTTACAAAACAAGACACTCGCTCATACCATATGGGAAGAAGTCATCAGCAATAGAGGGCCTGCAATTTAGATTTTTCCATAGATTTCAGCATTTGGCAGAACCAAAGTTCATTTGTAAAAAGCAAAGTTATGTATACACTACTTAGTGCTAATGTTACCACTAGCATGTAATTGTGCAATTACATGGTACCTGAGAAATAACATCTACCAGAGGCGCTCAACCTTTTCAGTTCATGAGCCCACAACATGGTTGAAAAATCATCTCTTAATCCACCATAGCCCCCTGTCAGGTCTCAAAAAGTCTTTGTTCACCTTCACTGGAGCAATTGTGGTGAGTCACCATTGCTGGTAGCTCACAAATGTAGCTAGCATGGTTCCAGACAGCCCATTGGCCCAAAACAGATAGAAAATGTTTACAGAACAGGGCATTCATTCGGTGTTTGGTTGTGTGGCAGGCAGCCACTCTGCATTGCCATTTAAAAGACCATTTGATTCACACCAGCAGCAGCTGGCTGGTGTAGCCCCAGTGTTACACAGAAATCCTTCTGAGAAATTAAGGGGTGTCGCTGAGGGACCACCATTGGGCAGCTGAAGGACAGCCTTTCCAGTCTTTAGAAGAGTAGTAGCTATTAAACTGAGCTGGAAGTATAGATGTATAAAGCTGGGGATCGTATTTCAAAGTATGGGGATAAGAGAAAAGGAACTAGTGTACTTGGAGACAGTCATAAATTTCCCATGATCCTTGTTTGTAATATGACCTCTCTCATTTCCTACAATAGTGGATATTACAAAACAAAAGGGCTGAAGAGAATATAAAACAATAGTCTCCATACAGAAACATGGGTACTTTCTTTCTCTAACTGTTCTGGAAAGAAAATATCCTTGCAGCTTTTTACAGAACTGATTATTTAGAATGATTCCCATCTCACCTCCACTGCTGTGCTAGTGGACGGCTCTTCAGCCGAAGCTGCCTCGTCATCGGCTCTTTGTTTTTTTTCCTTTTTCTTTTTCTTCTTCTTGACCAGTTCACATTCCGCCACTTCTGCCTCTTCTGTACCAGAGAAAAGCAAAAAACCCAGGCTGTCAGTTGTTGAAAGTATTTAAAGCAGAATGAAAGCCCTAACTGCACTGTACATGTTACATGAGAGGATGAAGATGTGTATGTTACAGTGAATTCAGAAGTCTTACATGCAGTTTCACCTCTCCACACGACCTCTACTCTCTCTCCACTACATCTCCCTTTATTACATGCTTACTCCCTCCTGATATCAGGGCTTGCAATTCTGCTTACAACTTAAAATTTCAGCATTCAAACAGATGTGTGCAGATTCCTATTTTGGATGAAGATCTTCTACAAGACCTCCACCTCTAAAGTTTAAAAAAAACAAATCAAGATGTTTTGGTCTGTTTGCTGAGCTACTCTGCAGTATAGTCTCGAACTGAAAGATGTTTTAACTAGAATCACAAAAACAGCTAAAGAACACCAAAATCCATGTTAGAAGTACATTGAATGCAGCAGCAGTCATCACCAATTGATTCCCAATGTCAAGATATAAGAAAATCTGCCAATAGGGTTGTATTAAAAAGACCAATGGAAGTGTTTATCTGTTTGGACAAACAATCCCCCTGCAGTGTTTACAATTCACATGGCAACATTTACAACTAACATTGTGCAGAGTGAACAGGAGGAAGTAAGCAATACAGATGCTGAAAAGAATCTGATTTTCTAAAAATAATGTATGATAGGATAGATTTTTTTTTTTTTAACCTAACATTCTTTAATACGATTCATTTTCAGCTCTGTCTTTCAAAGGTTGATGGCATCTCAGAACATATGGGCAAGTGCAGCATGAGCTACCTACTAGCTAATAATTATTACACCCCCACATCTACCCAACGGTTTTAACGATGGGGATCTCCAGAGAAACCAAGCAAAAAGCACTACCGAGCTGACAGCTTATGCAGCAGAGCCACAATCCCTGGAGCCCCACCTCATTTAATTTTTTTGCCTAACTGAGTTAGTCTTGGAATCCAGGGTCTTTAAGCACACCATGCCTTGTAATGCATACGCTCATCAGGATGTAACAACAATACTTGATTGTCAAAAGAACTGAGCTGCTCTATCCAGCAGTGTTTATGGCATGCAGTTATGACCCAAAAGAGGAAACAATTCTTACAGTACTCCCAAAAAACCCAAAACATATTCAGTTTTGAACACTAGAGGATGAATCAAACAGCAAAACACTAAACCCCAAACAAAATAAAGTGAACAGACCTGGACTTCCTGTTAAACTTACAAAAACGTAGCCGCCGAATTAACACCTCAGACCAGCAGAAGAGTAGTATAATACAAAGGAACATTTTAAGATTTGCCTTGAGTCCAAACAGATACAAAATTGACTCCAATGTAGAAAAATCCCTGGTTACAGCTACAGCAAAATAGAGCAATACGTGCAGCTTACCAATACAAACTGCTAAAAGCCTCCTTAGCAGAAGATTGCAGATGAAAGGCCTGTGGTGTTCAATTATGAATTGATTCCACAACAGATATCAGTCATGCAGGCCAAATTGTACCCATATACATTAATCTTGCTATACTATGTGGCATTCATTATTTTCTGAGTCACATCTGCTGTACTCCAAGTTTTCACTCAGCTAGGATACTGAATAAAAAGACTGAATTTTCAGGCAATGTGCTGGTTGATACCTTTGGAAAATAACCTGCGTCATCAGCTCTGACATACCCAGCAAGGGAAGTGACATCTAAATTATGATGCAAAATAACATATTCTGCATTCAAAGCCCTTGTCATTTCTCACAGCTAGCAGCAGGATGCCTTCCTGAAGACTTAAATTGCTTGTTTCCAACAGAGCTCAACACACAAATTTACATGTTCGAACCCAGAAAGAATAAGGATAACAACTCCAGGGAGGCTGCTCCTTCCCCCCAGATCTGGTACTGTCAAGTCACCCAGCCCAGTAGGGTTTCTTTGCAATACAGCGGTTGACAAAAGAGCCAGGAGCCTTTCCCAACAGTCTCAGAAACAGCACTCAGAATAGCTTAGCTTGACTGATGTCCCCACTTTGTGTAGGTATCAATACCATGAATTCCGACATGAATGTTTACCATTCAAATATCTTTAATGTACTTTTACATACAAAGCACTTTTATATACACATCACCCGACACCTATATCTTCCAGCATACTGATGCAAAGTCAAATAGCATATGATTAAATTGGGCCATGACATGCAGTCCCTGTCACTTAAGCCTGCCTTGTAGGGTTAACACCATTTATTTATTCTTAAAGACACCTCCCCTCTTTGAGGGACAGGTGTTTTCGTGACAAGGCATAGCAGCACAATATGACTTTTAATGTAAGATGGATATTTTACTGGTTGTACTAGTTCACACATTTAGTAGTAATGTTCGAAGGCTCAAACCTCAAATCATTCTGTGTGACACCATACGCTCCCATTGATTCATACTGGAGTCCCTCCAGCGGAAATAGAGTGGTGTTGAAGGGACACGGTCAACTTACTTTCTAGACAGTTTAAAAAAAGGTAAGTAACTTCAGTACTCCCCTGCCAATTTCTGAAGGGGTTCCAAATTGTGTGTGTTTAAAAAGCTATGTGCTCCCACCCCATCCGCCAGAAGCTCTTTGAAAGGAAATGCAAACAGGAAAACATTGAAAGCAACATCCAAGTGTAACCAAATGCTCAGAGGAGACAGAAAATAATTCTCTTATTTTTGTTACAACATTAGGTAAAAGATTTCAGACAAATATGATTTTTAAGTTCATGACCCTTTCTAAGTTAAGAAAACACCTCATTAACTTCTTCAAACATTGAAATGCTCTAAAGCCAAAGAACCCCACATGTGTTAAAGTATGGAAATACAATGTTAAGGCTTTA
This sequence comes from Pelusios castaneus, assembly GCA_007922175.1. NCBI lineage: Eukaryota > Metazoa > Chordata > Testudines > Pelomedusidae > Pelusios > Pelusios castaneus. The sequence continues at coordinate 3,334,423 of ML685817.1, read as the reverse complement.
TAACCAGTCCTTGCCAGCCAGCCATTCACTGCACTCGTTATGCCATATATAACTACCTGCCAAAATTCTCAAGTTATCACCATCACACACTATTGGTCACGTCAGCTCTTCTGTCATCTACCTGAAAACAATGAGGTCATAATCTGTTCTACATGTTTCAAAGAATACCACACGCTTTGGTGGGTGGCCAGTCCAAAGGATGGGCAGTGCTTAAAGGTGGATAGCTGACTGAATGTGGGTAGAAAGCAGCAAGATGTACACTGGGCATGAGAATAGACTGGTGTCATGCTAAATAAAGTTCTATCTTGCAGCGGTATACAAAGGATAAAAAGGATTTTGAGCAGAATGGTGGCTAGGGAGGCTGTAAACTATGTAGATACAACAGTAATGTGTAAACCTTGGGAGGTTGTGATTTTAAAGGGTGTAAGAGGACAATGAGAAAGGATACACCTGCACGTGGATGGTAAGAAATGAATACGCTCTTTGTATCTGCCTAACTCAGTGTGTACAGCCCCTAACACAGTAGTCATGACTGGGACAATAAGAGCTGGAGAAAGGTCTGGATGGGCATTGTGCACAAATGTAGAGGGGAAGTTTTGTAAACAATAGCACAAAACATATATGGTGCTAATCCTGTCCATGAAAAAAGGGATCTGGCTGTGTTTGGTGGAGTGGGAAAGATATGAGACACCATGAAGATTGTTTATGATGCCTCAATTTGGCATTCCTATAACTCAAATTCCAACTTCATTTAGGAGTTCTCAGCTCTTCAGTGTTTTGGGGAGTTTGTTTTTAGGTTGAAGTACATTTTAATTATTTATTTTTCCTCAATTATTTGCACCCTTAATTCTAGTTTAAGGAAATGTGTCTGAGATCATTGCAGCTGATTAAAAATTTAAGATATGCGACTCCAATAAAGAGGCACATCAGCTAAAGACATGAATATGGTTCAGCCTTGGATTCCCCAACAAAATCAGGACACCTTCTGACAAAGTTTAATATTTGCACAACATATGCCAATCCATTGAAGTTCACCCACTTCAAAGGAAATAGATAGTGCCTATTTTCCAAGCTACCACCAAAACTAAGCTGCACACACCCACAAAATGCTAAGTGGAACCCGTACAAAGAATGTTTAAAGGTCTGGAACACTTGACTTGTGAGGGAAGATTGAAAGAACTGGGTTTGTTTAGTGTGGAAAAAAGGAGACTGAGAGGGGACATGATAACAGTTTTCAAGTACCTAAAAGGTTGTTATGAGGAGGAGGGAGAAAAATTGTTGTTCTTAACTGCCGATGACAGGACAAGAGCAATAGGCTTACATTACAGCAAGGGAGGTTTAGGTTGGACATTAGGAAAAAATTCCTAACTGTCAAGGTGATTAACCACTGGAATAAGTAGCCTAGGGAGGTTGTCAAATCTGCATCATTGGAAGTTTTTAAGAGCTGGTTAGAAAAATACCTGTCAGGGATGGTTTAAGATGGTACTTGGTCCTGCCATGAGTGAAGGGGACTGGACTCTATGACCTCTCTGGTCCTTTCTAGTTTCTATGATTCTATAAGTGAGGCCAAATGAATCAAACAGATATAGGATTCCTAGTCAAAGGTATCTGAGGTATAATCCATTGGAAGACATGCTCATGAGTGGGGGTGAAAAAAGTTAAAACTTATAAGAAGCCACACCTGATTAATCTGAAATTGCCTGTAAAGTTTCTTCTGCTACGAGACTACTTGACAGACATGTCAGCAAACGTTTTTTATGGCAGTTTTGGGGCCAGGACATAATGATGAGCATACCGAAGTTTATAATGGAAAGACAGTCTATGGAAACAATTTTGTGCCTATAATAAAGGGTTATTTCAGTGCTGGCAACACATTCAGATGGGTCTCAGAAGAGGTAGTGACCAAAAATGCCCACATAATCCAAAAAGAATTAGGCAAAGAATATTAAAATCACCACAGACCTCTCCCATGTGTCCTGGTTTTATCATCTGATGACAGCAAAGGGGGATGTGGACCTTTCGCCCAAGAACACAAAAAGTAACATCAGTACAAAAGATAGCCACAACCCTCAGGTAAATTAGAGATACTGCTCACCACACCACCAGAACAAGGTGCCATAAAGCCCACATATCCAGCCCTCAGGAAGGTCAGTTTGGCGTTACGGGACCTGTGGGTGGTGCAGAACCAGCACAATTTCTCTGAAATTACTCTCACCATTCTCTGGTGGTTCATGCAGGGGCATCCCTGTGCACCCAGCTAGTGAGATTTCGATCACTGCAACTGACATAACTCGGAGCAGCTCACAGCCAGCTATGGCTTAGAAGGGGTCAAAAGCAGCATCTCCCGCCCCTTCCCTCCTCTTAAATTACTTTGTGTTCCTCTTCCAGAGCAAGAATTAGGATAGCTATTTTGATGCTTTGGAGGTGAGGGAGAAATAACTTTTTACCATAACTATCTAGGCTGTTTACAAAGCAATTCTCAATATAAAGACTAATGACTCCAAAATTAAAATCCATGACCTTTTACAAGGTAATATAGAGCTGGCAGCTATGCCCATTAAGGTTTATCACTCTAGAATTGGCCAGATATTTTTTAACACATGTACAAGTAAACTCCTATTAACCAAACCCTAATTATCTGAAATGCAGATTGCAAAATTCTGAACTGTCATTTATCTGAAATTTTGATCTTCCCCAATTCTGGATATGATCTGAGCTATCTAGATAATAGGGATTTATCCATACTCATGGTAAATGGGATAAACACATTAGCACAGTGGCAGAATTTTAAATGCGAGCCATTTCATTTTCTGATACTGAACAGTGTCTGTTAAGGACTAATCTGTTCATCAAGTAACCTGTAATAGACATTTGAGGCTGGTTTAAAAATAAAACAGAACAAAAAATCCACTTCTATATTACAGTTAAAGCACCACTTGCCTTTTAGGAATATATACAAACAAATGCAGTCCAGTTTCAGAACTCATAAAATCAATCGGATAAAATCTATGGAAAACAGCTGTGTATTTTGGAAGACTATAAATGCCGCTCTAATTCCGTTTATACAATACACAAAAAAGTAGTGCTTTAGGCACAAATGCAGCAACCAACCTTTCATTTCTGTTTTGACCTTCTTTGCTTTCACTGTAACTTCTGTCTCCTCTTCTTCCACCTCCTCAATTTTACGTTTTTTTGGAACAGAAGAGAGTGTAGAGTCACCTGATGGATCATATGTCTTCACTTCACTGGAATGAAGATAACTAAGTTGTAAATTTGCAAGGGAAGAAGCAGCACTGTAGATAAGATGTAACGGTGAAACACTCACAGTTCTCTATCTACATCTCCTCCCTCCTCTTTCAATGGAGACAACACAGTGAAGGATCATTTACCAAGAAATGAACACTCTGATCTTGACCATAGAAGCTGTATTCCCACAGAGAACACCACAGACACAAGGTGGGGTGAAGTAATATATTTTACGGAACTAACTTCTTTGGGTGAAAGACACGCTTCTGAGCTACACAGACTCTTCCTCTCTTTCAGCAACAGAAGTCGGTTCAGTAAAAGATATCCTGGGACCAACATAGCTACACCAATCTCATCCATAAAGAAAAGCCCAGTTCAGGTAAACTGAATTTTAGTTCTTTATAATAAGGGTCATTGTAATCCAGATTTCAATTGTATTCTAATCAGAGACCTCAAGTCATCCACTATGTTGCTTTCTCCACAGCTCAGCCTCAAGAAGCTTTCCTTCAAGAGGGTGTGGTCATGTGCACAAGCATGACACAAGAATGACCATACTGGAACAGACCAATGGCCCATCTAGCCCAGTATTCTGTCTTCTGACAATGCTACAGAGGAAGTGAACAAATTAGGGCAATTATTAAGTGATCCATCCTTTGTCATACACTCCCTGCTTCCAGCTGTCAGAGGTTTAGGGACACACAGGGGACGGGGCTGCATCCCTATGCATCTTGACTCAGTCATTGATGGACCTATCGTCTATGAATTTAGCCAATTCTTTTTTGAACCCCGTTAGAGTTTGGTATTCAAACATCATCTGGCAATGAGTCCCACAGTTGACTGTATGTTATGTGACACAGTACTTCATTTTGTTTTAAACCTGCTGCCTATTAATTTCAGTGAATGATCCCTGGCTCTTGTGTTATGTGAGGGGGTAAAAAACACTTCCCTATTCATCTTCTCCAAATCACTCATGATTTTATAGAACTCAAGCATATCTTCCCCCAGCTATCTCTCTTCCAAACTGAAATGTCTCAGTCTTTTTAATCTCTCCTCATATGATGGCTATGCCATATCAGTAATATTTTTTGTTGCCCTTCTGTGTACCTTCACCAGATCTCCTCCTTGAGTGGTAACAGCTAATTTAGTCTCCATTTTTTACGGGCTGCTGGGATTATGTTTTAAATTGTGCATTAAATCTCACCGCTGCAAGTTTTAAAATATAGACTAGTGTTTCCCAACTAGTGCGCCATGGTACACACATGCGCCGTCAGGCCTGAGCAGGTGTGTCAAGGGATTTTTTGAAAAACTACTCAGAGTTCTGGATTGGCTCATGAATATTCATGAGTTCATATGGAGACTAAATTGTGGTGTGCCTCAAAATAATGAAAGGTATCAAGGTGTGCCACAGCACAGAAAAGGTTAGGAACTACTGGTATAGACATTACCTAAAACTCAGAAAGTCGGCTCAACAGCATGTGCAAGATAGAGATTTTTAAAAGGCAAATAAGGCACTTAACTATCCAATTCTTGTTTGTGTCTTGGGAATCCTGCTATCAAATGTCTTAGGGTAAGGAGAACTCTACGTTGTGTTCTAAAACTCGCAGCAGAGAGTCTCAGCATAGGTCTACAGACTTTGGCTTGTGCTACAGCACTAAAAACAGCTGTGTAGGTTTTGGACTTGAGCTGTAGCTCAGACTCTGAAGCCCAAGGAAGGAGTGTGTTTCAGAGCTCAAGCTTTAACGTCTAATCTGCTATTTTTAGTGCCACAGCATGAGACCACATCAGTAGACCCAGGCTCTAAGACTTGCTACCACAAGTTTTAAGAACACAGTGTAGGCAAACTCAGACTACTCCTTCCTTCAGTTCCAACTCCTTCTGCAGCCTTCCCAGCTCTAGTCCCCTTCCCCAGCATGCATGTCCACATTTCAGTACACTGCTCACTCCTATATTTTGACTTCCATCAGTTCCTTCCTACATCTTTTCCAGGCTCTGTGGCACTTACAGGCTTGTCCCATCCAATGACCACTACTAGCTAAGGCGCCGTCTCTGGACCAGTCAAGAATACTATTTCTGCTGAAGCAGAAAGAGTTTTAAATATGCAAATCCTACTAACGATCAGAATATTTATGGGTATGCATTTACTGTTTCAGTAACAGTGCTAGAAGGAGAACAACCCCACATTATTCCTTTTCTTGATCATCACTAAAATAATACAGATGATCAAAGGACTACAATGAGTTACTATAGGGAAGCAAAGTTCAGTATTTGGCAAAGTTTTTGTGGGGTGAAGCAGGTGTTTGGAGCATCTCTAGAAAATCTCACACAACTGATAGGAAGTACAGCCTGATACATGTATGACTCAAAATTGCACCCCATGCAGAAGTAAATATAAGCTTTTGTGTGGCAGTAATCTATTTTCACCCTATACAAACTGTGAGAAGTATTAATATGAATTAATACTAATTAATAATAAAGTAATATGAAAATGGTGATGGCCATCTTGGTCAAAAATTAGATGAGTGACAGCGGCAGTAACTGAGGGATGGATCCAAGTCAGATTGTAACAGCGGCCCCCACGGCACTGATATCAGGACAATCATAAAGAGACTTGACAATTAACACTTCATATAGCCAACATCAAAAATTATTTTTATTGTTAAACCAATATTACTGTAGGGTGGAATGTGATTTATAATCTGTCTCTCACATTACCAGCATAGAAAAGCTGCTACTTTTCAGCAAGCACTTTTGACAGAAAGTTTGGAAATATTACATTTCCACAGTTTATTCATGGTAAGATGCACTTATTACTTTTATTCCAGATTGTTAGGGAGAGCCACACAGCTGGAAGATATCTTTAGTCTGCTCTCCTGGAGTTCTGTTAGTGCTGACATATTCTGCAACCATGTCCAGACAGGAAGTCAGGACTCCCCAAGTCAAGAATAGGCTGAGGATACACAGGTATTATACCATCCTTCTTCTCTCCTCCACTGATGCCATTTCAAAGTTTTTCTATATGTAAAACCCTGCCATAAATCACACCATGCAAACAATCTACATCACTGAATGTTTTAAAAAAATTCTCTATGTGAGAGAGAGAGTTTTGTGGCAGGAAGCAAAGACTGAGGCAGCTATTATGGGATTGCGTGTGTCACATTAATAATAACTGATAAAACTAATCTCTCAACAATACTTCTGTTGCGCAAATACCCAATGTCCAACTGCAAGAAATGATTCACCAGGGCAAACTGCTAAGCTTAATGGTCCTCAGCCTACACAAGTGAAATTATGGCAATGATTCCCTCCACTTGGATATTTCTTAAGCTGCACTTTCTAGCACCACCACAGGTCCCAGAAATGGTCTTTTTAATGTTTTGTCAGAATACACAGAACATATACTGGTAAGGATCAGTAACACTGATTGTGTACGAGACCCAAACAGGAAAGACGAAACTTTGATCAACACAATGATTTGAGCATTTTCTAGATTGAAACGGTCAAAAAGGAAGTTTCCTGTGTGTTTTTCAAACATGTCATGGGGACAAGTGTACCTATACCCTGTATTTCTAAAATTTTAACTAATTCTGACAAGCACAAAATAAACCAGGTAAGTATTGATACTCAGAGTTCCATAGCTGATGCTAATAATCGCTAATGTTCTTTCACAGGATGTCTCAGCAACCTGTTCTCAGAAAATTAGGGCAATTTCCCTAATCCACTTGCTTTGCTCTGTCACAATTGTGTTAAATGGAAGAAAATTAGGTGGTACTTAGCAATGGGCATGTTGCCAGTGTTAAAGAGCATGAAAAACGTTTCCTGGAACTCAAGTCAACAGAGATCAAAATCCATGTCTCTGGGTGATAAAAATAAAGTTATACACAGCCAAGCTGAACAGAAAACTACCCACCTCCTGTGCTGATATTTGTCTGCTCTGGCCAAGGCCTTTCCTGTGCCACTTATTCTTCTTATCTAGGACAAAAATTTGGAAGTGAAAAACAAACTACTCCTAATGAAAACAATTTAGAACAACCTCCACAGTCCTTGAAAAGAATTAAAGCTGGAAAGACAGGCATGCAATGCTTGGCAAAAAAGTTAGATGCTTTTAACTGACCGTGAAGTATAACCAAACAGTATTTACTTTTTAGGGCAAGTGTGCATAAGAGGGTCTTAATTTGGATTTAGAAAGGTAGGTGCCAAGTGCACTTTATTACTAACCCATTCAATGTTCATGAAGTGCAAATGCCTTTTTGTAATTTATAAGAAATGTCAGTACTGCAGCTTGTCTAAACTTTAAAGGCTGCAGCCCCTGGAGTTTAATTGGACTGCACACTTGGCGCAGGGCGGACCCTCCAACCAGAAGGTGGCATTGATACTGACAAAATTGCAACATCTTATATAGAAAGATGCAACATCCATGTGGGGAGGCAAGGTGTTTAGTTTCTGGTGACGGGAGAGGAACTCAGCGCTTTGCATCCTCGTTAGCTAACAATGGCTCTAGAGGAATTCAGAGCTTTGCATCCTCTTTGCCTAACAGTGGATCTCTATTTACTGGCTCCAGAGGGAGCTCTTGTGGACTACAAGTATGGCTGAAGCAGGTAAAATGTTCAGAATTAGGGGGACCAAAGAAAGCAGTATTAAAAGGGGAGAATCCTTAAAGCTCCAAGGAGCTTGCTTCCCAGAAACAGAAATGCCACAAAATATCAAGCAATCACAGCAGCAATTCCAATGGAATGTGTGTGTCTTACTCATTCTCCTGACAAGAATTGAAGTTTCACACCGACATCTAAATGCAGATAAGGACCGAGGGAAAACGAATGCAAATGGTGGCCAAGGAATGCAGGAATGTGCACAACCTGAAGTCCCCCACTTTCTGTTCCAGCCTAGGCCAGGGAAAAACACGGCAAGGGAAAGCACCACAATCTTACATACAGAAAGGAGTGGGGAGCATTTTAAGAATCACAAAGCTCACCCTGCACATAAAAGAAACAAAATTAAAGTCTCCTCTCTCCTGAATAGGTTTAATCTGATTATTTTTTCCAACACTGCATGGCAGGCTCACCCCTTTCTCTTCCAAGTGCCTCAGTCTGGTCTCTACTTTTAATCTGTTCTCAGCTCCCATTTCAGCACTGGAGTCCTCTCCAAGGGCATCGTAACGAATAGTCAGTGCAGTTTTGGCTGCTAGCATTCGAGAGATCTGGAAAAAGAGGTGACAGTGTTAAATGCTGGGCTGGAACATAAGGTGGTAATTCACTCAGAACTCGGAGCTGCAAATGCCAAGAAACAGGAGAATGAAATGACCTTTAGTAGTAATATTCACCCAGAAAATAAGCAGTACGTCCAATTCAGCCACAACTTCAGTGTTGAGATTTTTGATATGGTAACTTTATCTCTCCTCCACCCTTCTCAAATCAGGACAACGTGACATATACATGAGAGCAATCTGCCTTTAAAAACCAATGCAAGAACTTTTTCCCCCAATTGGCATACATGTTCAAAGTCATGTTACAAAAAAAAAATCTTTAAATTCCCTATGTTCTTTAAACATAAGCTGTTAGCTCCAATATGGAATAGAAGCCTATGATTTCAAGTATTTCTTCCTCTGGAACTGAGGAAGCATAATGTCCCTGTAACATAATTGACTAACAGCAAAGAAATTCACTGCACTTTAAGAAAGCTTGTTACCCAGTTCTAGTCACATAATCCAGGATTTAGTCACTAAAATTATCACTCAGACTTTTGCATTGATACTGCTATTCCCTTTTTCTAATAGGAAAGATGGTGACAGCTGACAGCAAGATCTAAGGTGCACTGCTTTCTGCACACCATCACAAAAGAAAGTGAAGCACAGCAAGCAGTGGAAAAATCTCTACCAGAGATTAGGGACCTAATCTTGTAGACTCAGAGACTCTAGGGTCAAAAGGAAGCAATATGATCATCTAGTCTGGCACAATGCAGGCCACAGAATCTCACTCACCCACTCCTGTAATAAACCTCTAACCTATGACTGAGTTAATGAAGTCCTCAAATCATAGTTTAAAAAGACTTTAAGGTATAGAGAATCCACCAGGAAGCAAGCTGTGCCCCATGCTAAAAAGGAAGGCGAAAATCCCCCAGAGTCCTTGTCAATCTGCTCTTGGGGGAAAATTCCTTCCCAACCCCAAATATGGCAATCAGTTAAGCATGAGCATGTGGGCAAGACTCACCAGCAAGACATCTCTGTAAAAACTCAGAACCCACCCCACCTAACATCCCTTCTCGGGCCATTGGCATATCCACCACCAGTAATCCAAGATCAGTCTACAGACATGCATCAGTGCAGGAAAAAGCTGACTAGCAAGATAGACCATTTCAGCAACTCACCTTTCCTTTGTTTTTTGCAGCAGTTTGTCCCACAAGGGAAGCGTGATAAATCAGGCCAAATTTTGGTGTGTCCCGTTTAGTCTTCAGGGCTCTAAAAAGCGCTTTTTCTGCACCCAAAATCTGAACAGTGGAAGCTGGGTGTTTAGCCAGATTCAAAAGGGAACCTATGGCAGAAAAGGTTATGGCATTGTCAGTTATGAATATTGTGAGTATGCATGGCCTGAGGTTATACCAACGGTGCAATAAAATAATGGTGGCTAGCCTGGGTCAGCTGACTTGGGCTGCAGGGTTATAAAACTGTAGTGCAGATGTTTGGGTGCAGGCTGGAGACCCATACTAATTTTATAGCCCTGCAGCCTGACCCCAACAAGCCTGAATCAGCTGATGTGGGCCAGCCGTGGATGTTTTACTGCACTGTAGACCTACCTTTACAAGTTAAAGAGTGATACTAGGAAATGAGTGAAGTTAGGAGACAGTTTCAAGCTTTGATGGTGGGGGGATTTATAAGCTGATTTACACTACAATCATAGAAACTGGAAGGGACCATGACAGATCATCGAGTGCAGTTCCCTGCACTCATGGCAGGACCAAGTATCCCCATTAAGCCATCCCTGACAGGTGTTTGTCTAACCTGCTCTTAAAAACCTCCAATGTAGGAGATTCCACAACCTGCCGAGGCAACTTATTCCAGTGCTTAATCACCCTGACAGTTAGGAATTTTTCCCTAATGTCTAGGCTGAACCTCCCTTGTTGTAATTTAAGCCCATTGCTTCTTGTCCTACCATCTGTGATTAAGGAGAACAATTTTTCTCCTTCCTCATAACAACTTTCAGGTATTTGAAAACTGTTCTCATACCCCCCCTGAGTCTCCTTTTTTCTAGACTAAAAACCCAGCTCTTTCAATCTTCCCTCATAGGTCAAATGTTCCAGACCGCTAATCATTTTTGTTGCCCTTCTCTGGACTTTCTCCAGCTTCTCCACATCCTTTTTGAAACGAGGCGCCCAAAACTGGACACAGTACTCACACTGAAGCCTAATCAGTGCAGAGCAGAGAGGAAGAATCACTTCTCGTGTCTTACTCACAATACTCCTGTTAATACACCCCAGAATGGCATTTGCTTTTTTTGCAACAGTATTACACTGCTGACTCATATTTAGCTTGTGGTCCACTATTACACCCAGATCCCTTTCTGCAGTACTCCTTCCTAGGCAGTCATTGCCCTTACTGTATGTGCGCAGTAGGTTGTTCAACCCTAAGAGGAGTACTTGGCACTTATCTTTATTGAATTTCACTTTATTTAGCTCAGACCATTTCACCAGTTTGTCCAAATCATTTTGAATTGTGATCCTATCCTTCAAAGCACTCGCAACCTCTCCCAGCTTGGTATCATCTGCAAACTTTATAAGTTTGCTCTCTATGCCATCATCTAAGTCATTCTCAAAGGAGGGTGAAGTGCTGTTGAGCCTCTATTACTTAAGTAATGATGCTTAAGGGCAATTCTTTATATCCAGGTTTTCACTTAGAAAGGGGGTGGGACGGCTGACTTGACATAAAACATCCCCCTGAATTAATGGGGAGTCTCTGCAGTAAGAATGCTGATAGCATGGTCTGCAGTTGGCACTACCACTTGAAAAAGGTGAGACAAAATGAACACTTTTCAAGTCAGTCTGACATCAACGTAAACCCAACCTCCCAACAGTTTAATTCAGATGTGACCGAACTGCTGGCAACAGGCTCAGAAAAGTGTCTCAGAAGAGGTAGTGACTGAAGTTGCCCTCATATTCTAAAAAGAAGTCAGGCAAACTGAAAAATGAATCATCATCGACTCTTTCTGGGCTCTTGCCAATATTCTGACACCAGAGTATGTTCTTCTGGCCTTTTAGCTAAGTGTTTTATATCAAGAACTTAGCACAATGCTTTCAATTGACCAGATCCTTGGGGAAAGGTGTTGATGGACTTATCTTATGAAGCCAGTTCACATCTAACTTGCTATCCATTGATCAAAGTGACCTACCTGCATGAGCAATAAGCCTTGCTCCGACCAATTCCCCCACCATAACAGTGAGGTTAGGTGCAATGGCCATCATTCTGTTCTTGAGATAGTCATACAGCTGGGTTCGATACTCTGAGATTTCAATTACCTGGCACAGAAACGTGAGAAGGTCAAGTTAAAGGAATCTAACAGCTAACAGCCAACAGCAAAAGTGTTAATGTGTCTGTCAAAAAGGGAAAGCACCAAGGATTGCAGTTAAGAGGCTGTCTGTCCCTAAATGAGTTAGAGCAGACTGGAGTGTAACAGGGTGTGAAATCCTAACAGAGTTGCCAAAAGAGAGGTTTATCTGAAAGCTTTGTCTGGGCAGCTTCACAGTATATCCACAAGAATACAGCACATAGGATTCGTATTTCTTTTCTCTATGCTGTTACTATCAGTAAAACCCCAATAAAGGGACAAATATGCCAAGTACAGTGAAGGACAATTACTGAAGCCATTCTTTGTAATACAAAATCTGGAACATTCAGTTTTAAGATAAATATGTGTAACCATTCTCTTAAAACGGGATACCCTTTACCTCAAAGAATGTTAGAAACAAAAAATTAAACAGTACCAATGGGCAGTCAGGGTGATACAACGGACTGAGTTTGGAATTAAGAGCCAAGAACTCTCTACTGCTACCACTGACTGTGTTTGCTTGGGAAGTAACAAGCTGACTCCATTTTTTAATCTTTTATGAGAATGGGAGTAAGACTGGGCCCATAACTCTCTTGGCCTCAGTTTTCCATCTATATGACTGGGTAAGTGCCACACTTATATAAAGGATTTTGAAACTAATATAAAGGGGCTGTATAAACTTAGAATTTACATAGTACCCTTCTTTCTAAAGCTCTCAGAGCACTTTTTAATAAACAGGTATTTGTTAGCCTCCCTCGCACAATGACATCGAATAGCCCTGGCTCCTTTCCATGTCAACAATTCAAGATGGCATCAGATGAGGTAGTGACTGTGCACCCTCATGTTTGTACATCAGGAGAGCAACAATACATGAATCATCATTGCCACTGCGAAAATGGGCTGGAGCAGCCATAGGAAAACTGCTCCTTAGGAAAACAGAAGCAGCAGCTCACATTGCCATACATCTTAAATTAAAGCTCTAAATACATACGTACCTGATCGCAGAGATGCAGTATATTGTTTATGTCTTCTTCTGATACTTCTGTCCCCATAGAGATTTCTGCAGCAGCCTTTACATCCTCCTCAATCTCCTCTGGCAGGACTTCGGAGAGATCAGAGGCAGAAAAGTTTTTTCTGTCTCCTGCAGGACAAGAACAAAGGTGGAGAGAAAAAAAAGATGACCAAGTAAATAAAAAACAGAGGGAGTATGGCGAGGTAAGAATAAAGGCATCAACGTGGAAAGACCTAGCCATTAGGAAGGAATAATCAACTGCATAAACACAAAATGAGAAATGACTGCTTAGGAAGGAATACTGCAGAAAAGAATCTAGGGGGTCACAGTGGATCACAAACCAAGTATAGTCAGCCATGAAATACTGTTGGGGAAAAAAAGCTCTCCTCATTCTGGGATGTATTAGCAGAGTGTTATAAGCAAGTCATGAGAAGTAACTCTTCCACTGTACTCAGCAATGATAAGGCCTCAGCAATAGAGCACTGTTCCAGTTCTGGGCACTGCACTTCAGGAAAGATGTGGACAAAATGGAGAAAGGACAGGGGAAAGCAACAAAAATGATTAAATAAAACATGACCCACAAGGAAAGATTAGGTTTGTTTAGTCTGGCTGGAGAAGTGAAGACTAAGAAGAGACATGATAACATTCTTCTAGTATGTAAAAGGTTGTTATAAAGAAGAAGTAAATTGTTCTCCTTAATTGCTGAGGACAGGACAAGAAGTAATAGGCTTAAATTGCAGCAAGGGAGATTTAATTTAGATACCAGGAAAACTTCCTCATTGTAAAGGTAGTTAAGCACTGGAACAAATTACGTAGGTAGCTTGTGGAATCTCATTTTTGGAGGTTTTTAAGAACAGGTTAGACAAACACCTGTAAGGGATGGTCTACTTAATATTCACTCCCGCCTCAGTGCTGGGGACTGGACTACATGACCTACCCAGGTCCCTCATATTCCCGTATTTCTGTGCGTTTCCTTTTCTAAATTCCAAATAGATTAATCAGCATATAGACCTTTAAATCCAATTCAATTGAAAATGATTTTAAAAGTGCCCATTCTAAATATAATGTGATAAATAAAAAATTTTATTTTGTAACTTAATATACCTTAAAAGATGGCAGATTCCTCAAGAGTGAATATTTTTGGGGGGAGCAAAAAGTAAGATAATGCAATGACAAACAAAACTGTGCCAGGAATCAAGATTTCCAAACAAACATTTTAAAGCAGTGCTAACATTTTAAAGCAGTGCTAACATTAAAAGGGAGAAGTTGAAGAGCACTAATTCATCTATTTACCATTAATAAACTCTAATTTATTCCTCCCTAATCTTGCAGAGATACAAAAATCTGGATCCATATCTGAGATAATTAATTTGTATATGACCCATGATCTGCACTCCACCTTTTAGATATATTTGCATCTGAACCCTCTAAAGCAGCAGTTCTCAACCACTGCCACAGCACAAAAGTGTGCCGCGAAGAGCAGGGAGGTGTGTTGCCAAAAATTGGCATCACATCACCCTGCTCACTGCTGCCATCCAGCTGCCCACCTCCTAATCCCAAGATGAAGCAGGGCTGTGGGAAGCTGGAAGCGCTTTGGGCTGTGGGCAGTCCCGAGGCTGCAGGGATCTCTGGAGCCCCGGGAGGCTCCCAGCCTCAGGACTGCCCAGAGCCTGAGCGGCACACTGCTGCTGCCGGCTTCCCCCTGGCACCACCCCGGGGAAAAGTCAGCAGCAGCAGCGCACCGCTTGGGCTGTGGGCAGTCCCAAAGCTGCAGGGATCTCTGCAGCCCCGGGAGGCTCTCAGCCTCGAGACTGCCTAGAGCCCGAGGGTGAAGCCAGCAGTAGCAGTGCACCACTCAAGCTGTGAGCAGTCCCGAGGCTGGGAGCCTCCCCGGCTGCAGGGATCTCTGCCGCCCTGAGGGACTTCCAACCCTAGTGCCTGCAAGGTCCCCTTATCCCCGCTCAGAAACAGGGCGAAAGGAGCCGGCAGTGGGCTGGGGGCAGCGTCAAGGCTGTAAGCATCTCTGCAGTCCCAGGAGACTCCCAGTCCTAGTGCCAGTATAATGCCGAAACCCCTGTTTTAGCAGATTTTGTTACCATCCTACCCAAAGTAACAAAATCTGCCAAAACAGGGGTTTTGGCACTACACTGGAGCCCGCCGTGCTCGGCCCTAAAGCAGAGCGAGGGGAGGCTTAGCTGGGGATGGGGGTTGGTGTGTCACACATAGATGGTAAGCCTCAACCCTGAAAAGGTTGAGAACCCCTGCTCTAAAGCATCTATGACCTCCTAGATTGCTGCAAGTTCAGGCTGAGACAGAAATCCCAAGACATCTGAGGAGGAGGGTGCAGGGGCAGCCATGGACAGAATCTGGTCCACAAGGTCCTATTAAGCTGCAGTTCAAACTAATAATCAATAATCTCACACACATGCTCAAAATTGTTACTCACCAACTTTCCGCACGCATTTACAGTATGTTAGATTATCTGCGACTATTTTGCCGAGTTCAGGGAAATGCCAGCCATACCATTCCCTACAGCGCATGATATAGTTATTCAGCTCTTTGTCTAGGTCATCAAGAAGGGCTGCAGATAGGACAGACATGTTAAAAAAAGTGTAGTCTAAAAGATGTCATTTTGAAGTCTAGTCTAATGAATGCTTCACAGAAAATATGAAGTTATTTTCCCCACAATATTTCTCTTGCATGAATACAAGCACCAATCTATTGTGACAGGATTGATCATCATTACTGTATTTTAAAATCTTTGAAGAATTTGTCTCAAGAAGCAGAAATGTACTTTGCAAACAAAATAGATCAAATTAAACACTATGGTGAAAAGAACATTACATTTGCATAGTTAAACAGTTAAAAGTAAGGACACTCCAGAATTAAGGATGCCTATACAACCCCACATTTTGAAAAGGAACCTGTTTGATCTTCCACAGAAAGAAGCCTCAGAGATTGATAGTTACTCTTTCAATAATGCACAGTTTGATGAAAACCCAAACCTTTCCTCACTCAAGGATTTCGCTCTTAATTTTTCTAGCCAACATGGATGCTATGGATCTTCTGTTCAAAGCCCCTTTAGAATAGCCTTCAGAAAACTTAACTAGTGCTAATGTGTTTCCTGTACGTAGCTACAATCAGAAAAGGTTCAATTTAAACGTCCAACAGCTAGGCAATTTAGGGCTATGGCTAACATTCTATTCTCAACTCATCCCAATGTGCCTAGGTTTTACGGTATCAGACAGTAAACGATCCCATATGGGTACAATTACAAGCTCAAGGATGAGTTTCAGTTTGGAATTGTTCTATTTTGTTCATTTTGTCAAACTCACTACACCAAACTGTTATGTTTTTGTATTCATCTACAACAACAATAAAAAAAAAAAAAGAGCCATTAGTTAAAATGATGGTAAGGCCTACGGTTTTGTCACAGGGACTTGCCACTCAAAAGATGGGCCTCTGTCACATACTGAATGTTGAACGTATTGCATGTGAATAATTTCTCCCAACAGTGGTGGTGAGAAGAAAAACAAAGGGCAGCAGTTTAGCTAAATGGAAGCCTCAAATCACCCAATGCAGATGGCGGATGTGTGACTTTCTGATGGGATTGTGTCTCAGGTGTAAAACTTAGGCCTTGTACACACTAGAGAGTTGTTGCGGAATAAGCTGTCTTATTGAGGAAAAACAAGCCCACCATACACACCTGAATGCTCCTTGTTGTGTTATAAGTGCCCTGTTATATCAAAACAATAATACCACCTGTGGGAGAGTCATAACACCTATTGCAGAACAGCTCTTGCGCTATAAAATGTGTGTGAATACTGGGTAGCTTTTCTTCTGCAATAAATGGCCTCTGGAAATGTCCCACAATTCCAAGCCTGACCACTCTGGCATCCGCTTGGACTCCGCTGCTATGATTGCAACTACCCCCTCCCTCCTGAGAGTCCTGGGAACCTGTGAATTTTTTCCTGTTTTCCTGGGACAATGCTGAAAAAGGGTGTGAGTTGCTAGTAGCTACAGTGAGTGATGTCCCAGGGGACACAGTGTCCAGGGGAACTTGTAAATTTACTCACAGTGCTCAGCGCTCCCCTCCTTCTACCCGGCGTTCCTAGTGCTGGAAGCTGATGAGTGGCACGGTGGAATAGGTGCCCACAATTCAATGCTCTTTCTTGTAAAAATGCAAAGATCAGTGTGGACACTCCTTTGCATTATAAGGAGCGCAGTGTGAATGAGGAATTGTGGTATAAATATGCCTTTATTATAGCACAAAGACTTATTGCAGAACAATTTTCTAGTGTAGACATGGCCGTAGTCCTCTAACCAGTATTTTTTTTTTAATTTAAAAAGGATGCAGATGTCAAAAGCCACCCTGTTCTAATATTTGATATTTAAATTACTGTAATACCTGAGTCTCAGATCAGGACTGGGACCCTGTTACATGAAGCACTGTACAAACAAAGGTAGATACGAATAGCATGGAGATGACACATTATGCTAAAGTTACTACACATCATAGTGAACTAAATTCGCCCTCCTACACATGAAATGTAAATTATAATTTGTGTTTCAGTTAAGTTTGACAAATCCACACAATCCCCCACCCCCAAAATACAATAAAGAAACTGAAAAAATTCTTTGTTTCAGCCCAGAGGCTTTTCCCCCCAGCTATAATAAATCCTTTAAGCACATTCAAAATATAAGTATAGAACTAATGTAGTAGGCTATCTTCTCGATTAAGTACAGAGGTGAGCTATAAGCTTATTTCTGTTACAGCATGGTAAAACACCCACTGCACACACTTAAAAAGCCCCAAGGCTACAGCATTTTCTATTAATGCAATTCTGTCGTTCCCATCTGCTGTCTCAGCAATAGTGATGAAATTCTGAATTCAGTGATTATTTTCAGGTCAACAAGATTCCATCCACACCAGACCATGAGATTTACAGCACTGAACTGTTCCACTCCCCATTGCCTGACAGTGAGCAACTCTATTATAGCATGCACTATTCAAGAAAAACAAAGGACTGGCCTGGATATTCAGTTCTCTACATGCCAAAGAAATTTTAATCCGTTTCCCTTTAGAAAGGCAGGATACAGAACATGGCACTATCCCATATCTCATTAGTTCCAAAGTTCTTCAAAAGTGTCTGACGAAGTGGGATTTTCTCCCACGAAAGCTCATGTGATAAATACATTTGTTAGCCTTTAAAGGTGCCACAGGACTCCCTGTTAGTTTGCCTTATCTCACAGTTATTTTCACCCATCTTTAAACTGTTACTGTGTTGTAGTCTCAGTTCACTTCACACAACCAACAATCAATAGCACCCTCAGCAGAGGTGCTAAGGAACAACTAACTTCTCTTTTCTAAATTCCAAAGGGGTAGTCCTGATAGTCTAGTTCAGCAGAACAAGCAAAGAGTCCTGTGGCACTTTTAAAGAGTAACAAATGTATTTATTGCATGAGCTTTTGTGGGAGAAAATCCCAATTCGTCAGATGCTTGAAGATGGGTAACTCTCCCATTCTGTAAGTTCCCCATCTTCAAGTGTCTGATGAAAAGGGTACATTTCAAAATTGCGATAACAAAAGCTAGCTGGCACCAGCAGAATACTTAAGAAATATAAATTCTGAATATACTCACAGATTGCTTGGACAATCATTGTGTCTACTTTGTCTGGGCTGAATTTCAGCTTGTATCGGGAGAGGCTGCAAACAAAGATATAGCTATTAGCCCCTTTAGCGCCCCTGGCATTCCATTGCAAAGACCGTATATTCGCCACGTGTTTTTATTTTGCATGAATGAGTTCAGCTGTGGACTCCTTCACTCTTGTTTAATTTAATGTCAAAGACTGGCCTCTGCTGGACATAATGGTAAGTTTGGCACTGTTGCCAATACAGCTGCAGATCAAACAGCAGCCAGTACGAAGGGGAAAACCAAAGCACCAGAAAGAAAAAGAAATCTGTCTGTCCCACAGCAGCGGCTGCATTCACACAGTGGCAAGAAATTTGCTGTTCATTACTTTCCGCAAATTTCTTCACAGAAATAAGCAAGTATTCCCAATTTTGCAGTGGTTACAATTGAGCCATTGGAAACAGTGTTTATAAAGTAGTGAAACTCAGAAGTAGGACTGCAAAGAAATAACAGATAAATTCTCCCCCCTTCAACCTCAACTACAATATAGGACAAGGCCAACAGTTATACTTTTAAATACATTCTAGGATTTTGCATCACACATTTGGATTATGCAAAAATAAAACTCTGCCTGTATATAGAAATTTATAACTTCAAAAAGTGGCACAAACATTAATCCTCTCAATTACCCCAGCAAGGAAGGTGATGATCTCCATTTTGGATAAGGAACTGGTTAAAAGGGAGGCTACAGCGGGTCATACTGAACGGTGAACTGTCAAGCTGGAGGGAGGTTACCAGTGGAGTCCCTCAGGGATCAGTCTTGGGACCGATCGTATTTAACCTTTTTGTTACTGACCTTGGCACAAAAAGTGGGAATGTGCTAATAAAGTTTGTGGATGACACCAAGTTGGGAGGTACTGCCAATACAGAGAAGGATTGGGATACCATACAGAAAGATCTGGATGACCTTGTAAACTGGAGTATCAGGAAGAGGATGAAATTTAATAATGGGAAGTGCAAGGTCATGCATTTAGGGACAAATAACAGGCATTTCTCCTGTTGGGGATGTATCAGTTGGAACGGACTGAGGAGGAGAAGGATCTGGGAGTACTGGTTCATCATAGGATGACTATGAGCCGCCAATGTGATGTAGCTGTGAAAAAAGCTAATGCGGTTCTAGGATGTATCAGGAGAGGTATTTCAAGTAGAGACAGGGAGATGTTAGTGCCGCCGTACAAGGCACTGGTGAGACCCCATCTGGAATATTGTGTGCAGTTCTGGTCCCCCATGTTTAAAAGGGATGAATTCAAATTGGAACAGGTACAGAGAAGAGCTACAAGGATGGTCTGTGGAGTGGAAAATCTGCCCTATGAGTGGAGACTCAAGAAGCTTGGCTTGTTTAGCCTAACCAAAAGAAGGTTGAGGGGGGATATAATTGCTCTCTATAAATATATCAGAGGGTATAACATTAGGGAGGGAGAGGAATTATTTGACTACAGCACCAATGTGGACACCAGAACAAATGGTTATAAACTGTCCATCAAGAAATTTAGGCTTGAAATTAGATGCAGGTTTCTAACCATTAGAGGAGTAAAGTTCTGGAATAGCCTACCAAGGGGAATTGTGGGGGCAAAAACCATAACTGCTTTCAAAACTGAGCTTGATAAATTTATGGAGGGGATGGTATGATTACCCTATTTTGGAAATTGACTGATCTTTGGCTATGGGTGGTGGATATACAAGTGGCCTAAGAGGGGAGAGTACATGGGGTGGGTTCTGAGTTATTACAGAGAATTGTTTCTTGGGTAACTGGCTGTCGAGACTTGCCCACATGCTCAGGGTTTAACTGATCACTATATTTGGGGTCGGGAAGGAATTTTCCCCCAGGGCTGACTGGCCTAGGCTCTGGGGGTTTTTCGCCTTCCTCTGTAGCACAGGGCATGGCTCACCACTGGTGAATTCTCAGTATCTTAATGTCCTTAAATCATGATTTAAGGAGGTAAATAACTCAGTCATAGGTTGGTGGCCTATTGCTGGAGTGGGTGGGTGAGGTCTTGAGGCCTGCATTTTGCAGGCCATCAGACTAGATGATCGTACTGGTCCCTTCTGACCTTAAAGTCTGAAGTCTATGAGTCTAAGAGTAAACTAAAAAGATTCAGCAATGTGTCTGAGGCCATATGCTGAGTTCACAACAGAATTCGGATTAACACTCAAGTCTCTGGCACCTAATTGCGTTCTTAGCATGCCTCTGTGTGCACAGCTACCACTCTGTTTAAATTTACAGGGAAGAACACCACTTTTGATGTTTATGTTTTGTACCACTGGGGTGTGTACAGTCATGGAAATACAAATTCCATATCTCCATGAAATACTGAGTCCATTATTTATATTAATAACAAACAAAGAGTCCTATGGCACTTTTAAAGACTAACAAATTTATTTATCGCCTTTGTGCCCACAAAAGTCCATGCAACAAATAAATCTGTTAGTCTTCAAAAGTGCCACAGGACTCCTTGCTTGTTTTGCTGAAATAGACTAACATGGTTATCCTTCTGGAACTTGTCACCAATATTTATATTAAGCACTAAAGTACCAGATGTGTCAGGAATAATTAGTGTAAAATTAATTATTTCATATTGCACAGGATAGCATTTTAAAGAAAATATTATTCAACTACGTAACATACAAGAAAAAACTACTCAACTCAGGTCAAAGTCACAGCAAATATCGGTCGGATTACCTGACTGGTACCGATGGTGTAGAATTCAGTGAACCTTGCAAGTGCTTCCTTCTCGATCAAGGCTTAACACAAATCAATGTGCTAAGACCTCAGAGCTAATCCTGTATTTATTTCCCACCAAGTTTTGGGCATTCAAGGATGCAGGAATGTACAAAAGCTGGAAGTACAGCATCAATTGCAACTCACCTATGTGCCAGTCCTAAACACATAGCTGCCATTTCCCGTGGCGGCAAGCCAGTGATAAGCCCCTCAATTTGAGAACGAATTCCTCTCATAAGTTCAGTAACCATTGGACTATGAATACAACTTAAATTCAGCTTGTCCTATAAAATTAAGATGAAATTAGGTGTTAACCAAGTTAATTAAATCCTCTTACAAATTCTCTTTCAATAATACCATCTATTTATAGTTGGTCTCCTACTACCTGTTACCCAGTTATGCTCAGCTGAGATTTTCTGAAATCAGAGGCAGACACAACCTTCACAGGTAATAAATATCAGCATTTCCGGCAGTGTAATAAACATATGTATTTTTCATTTTAACATCCCAATTACAGGAATAACAAGACTTGTAAATTAGGCCTTGTACTCTAACCCAGAGTTCTGGGGCAAACCAGGATTTTGGAATTGATTAGTTTTACACTGCACACTAATTTTCTGCAGATTTTTCTATCAACAACCCACAGTTGTGCCATTGTAGCGAGGGGACATGGGGGACAGTGAGTCCTAGTGGGCAGAGCCGGAACCCCGCCCTCCCCACCAGAAGTGGAGGGGTGAGACAGGAAGTATAAAAGCTAAGCCAGCTCAGTTAGGAAGGAGCTGCCGAAGGGAAGGCCCTCTCTCCAACAGTGCTGCCGCTCCAGCCTGACTACTGCCCCGCTGGAAGGAGCAGCTGCCAGCCTGCAACTTGGAGGAGCTAGCCCCTGCCAGCCTACACCTGGCTATCTACTTCCAGGAGGCTGAAGGCACTGCTGAAGCACAGGTATTCCAGGGAAAGAAGTAGCCATGGGGAGCCAGACAACTCTCCGGTTGTGTGGTGTCCTGCAGTTACATCAGCAAGTTGCAGCTGGAGCCCTACTGACCCAATGACAGAGCCCTCTACCACTGATAGGAATCAGGGCTAGGATGCCGTGGAGCCAGGTGGGCCTGTGGTCGCTTACCCCCTTTCCACACCACCCTGGGGAGGGGGTGGGCGTCTCATCCCAGTCTGCAATGCTGCGGAGCCCTATCAATTGCTTGCTTGTGTGCCCTGCTCTGCCTGAGGGCTTGGGGCTATAGATTGCTGGCTTACCCTGCCCAAAGCTAGAGAATGCTTACCCACCCCACTGTATCTGAGGGCCAGGGACTAGAGACTGCTGACGCGCCCTGCCTAGGGCTAGAGACCGCTTCTTCACCCCGCCTGTCCTGAAGGCCTGGGGCTACAGACTACAAAGACACCTGTAATGTGCAGAAGGGGTTGGGACTTCTCCCCCTTTTAGTGCCTACATCCGCACCTGATGGTGTGGCTTCCCTCCCTGACAGACAGGACGGCCTGATACCTTACAGCCATCAAATAGATGACAGTGGGAAGTGGAGATTTGGTAGCTGGCTCTGCTATCAAGGAAGATAGATGAGATATCTTGGGGTTTTGACACCTTAGAGACAAGTGAGGATTTGAGACTATAAAGCTAATGCATTTCATCTACACTTCCCCCTTTCAGACAAAGGCTGGAGAATACATGCAAATATTTGGGGATGAGGGGAATGTGAACTCCAAACACCCTTATAATACACAGCTGCCTCTCTTGCCAAAGAAACCAATAGTGAATAAACACATCAAAAGGATGTTTCTGTTACAATAATCACAACAGCAGGGTAATAGTTAATACTGACATTTATGCTGTCAGTCTGATTTCACAGCTGATACCTCATTAAGACAACAGGAAGTGTGCACACCTGAGTGCAGTATCAGGTTGTCCATTTGTAAAGTAGACAACATCCTATCAGCTTACATTCAACTCATATCTAAAAGTTTCTCTTTCCTACTATAAGAACTAGAAACATTTTTCTAATGAAAACTCTTTCTGTAGCATAATCCATGGCCACAGAACGAGGAAATACATGGGACTTCCCCGTAATATCTCAGTGACACAAAGATAGAGGAGGAGAGTCAGTTTTCACCTTTATGACACCTCCAAGTTTGGCATCTGCTATGGCCAGCTGTTCATGGGCATCTTTTGCTACTATCTTCTTAAGAATTTTCTTCAAGTTCTTGCTCAGCTTACCCTCTACTAAAGCTGTGGATGCTGTAGGGAGAAGGAGAGAACAAAGATGGAGCAAAATAAACAACATCCTAAAATTTAACAGGTATTAAAAATACCATGTCCAACTTGATACATAATACTGTACACTTACATTCACACCTTTGCAAGCTATTATACTATTCAAAATCGCAGTTGTTTTTTTACCCTTACAGTGGTTTAAGTGAAGAAAATGTAGTAAACTGTTAGCATCTTTTGCTGTTCTTAATTTGTGACTGTCTCCTCTAATTTTTCTTTCCTTCCCAGATATAGAAAATTGCCAGGATTAAGTCCTAGTTCTGCCATCTGTGTTAAAGATAATAGTCCACTGACTTTAGAAATGCACTGAAAATCCCCAGAACCAACTCTAAGAAGAGCATTTAGCATACAAGTGCATGACCCCAAACCCTTTTCAGGCCCCCTGAAGTCATACATCACCAGTTCAAATACCAGGCAATACCCCAGCATATTCTTGCTGATGACATCACAACATCCATGAAAGCCCATTGAAGCAGGAAGCCAACTTGTTGGGATGGGAGAAGTCAGATACAGACCTTTTAAAAGTATGTTGTGTGGATTGAAAGAGTTTTAAAAGAATCTTTATTTGAAGTATTAAAAACATCTGGTTTCTATGCTAGCTGGATAAGCTTTGCGGGCAAATGAAGAGTAGGCGGGAGATAGGCATTTTGAGTTTCATCCTTTCTTTTTTTTTTGGATGGGGGGGGGGGTCTACCCCGCATTACATGAGCAGTGCATCAACGCATGCTGTAATTGTCAAGAAATCCTCTCCATTGAGATCACTGAAGGTGTCCTCGATGTACTTCCACAGCCTCCTAGTTAAATTCGATGGGAGAGCAACTGTTTCCCCTCCCCCATAGAGGGATACTCTCCCTCGCCAGTTGCAAAGCACAGCAGTGGGAACTATGGCTGCGCACAAGCCTGCTGCGTACGGTCCTGGCTGAAAACCAGTGACATGCAGGATATGCATTCTGGCTTGCAGAGGCACTCTAAGCAGCGAGATATCGGCTTCCATGGCAGTGCCGTATGTGAACTACTCACCCAGAGCACTGCAAATAGTTCACGGAGCTGTGTGTCTTGTCTCGGCAACCCGAACCTCCCTTTGCAAAAGCCCTTTCAGTCTCTGGCAATGACCTGTCCCGTGGGGACTGAGGAATGTGGCAGGAGAGCATATTACTGGCTTGTTAACCAAAGTGAGAACAATAGCACTACTTATGATGTTTCATTTTTCCTTAGCAACGACCTTCACCAGTTGGTGGTCTGCGCCAGCTGACCGGCTGAGACAGATAAGGAGGAGGCCTCGCAGAAGCAAGAAGGATATCTTCCAGGAGCTGATGCAGTCCAACGAGGCATCAGAAAGGGAGACTAGACAATGGAGGCAGAAGTGCCAGCAGGAGCACAAAGAAAACAATGTGAAGAGGCAGAAGCAGAAGGATGCCCTCATAAGCATCCTACAGGAGCAGACCCAACTGCTGAAGACCATGGTTGGTCTGCAGACCCAGCTGCTTCAGGCTCGCCCCCCCTGTAGCCACAGCAACACTTTCTGTCCCCCATGACCCATTCTCCCTGAAAGCAGTTCTTTGAAGCCCAGGAACCCCCCTGATACAATGTTACATTCACTCCTGCACCAAGCTATGGCATTGAGACATGCACCTACACGCATCTATAGCCTCTGGTGCAGGCACTGTTTACTGTAAATATTTAATGTTTTATAATAATAAAATTGAATCACTTGAACTTTGCACAGTGTCTTTATTGATACACAATAAGATTAGTTGTTGCATGTTTAGTATTCACTCATTCGAGCATAGTACAGTACACGCCCACCGGCACCGCCCCCCCCAATCAGCACCCAGTAGTGCTTGGGAACACTATTGCACAGTGATGCAATGCGCCCTATGAGTCCCCATCACTAAAATGCACCCTAAGTGCCTCCCTTATGCGGACGGCTCTCAGCTGTGCCCCCCTGATACTCCTAGTGGCTGGCTTCTGGAAGGCAAACTCTAGCCGCTCAGCCTCCACGTCCCATGAAGGGGGAAATTTCTCTCCCCTATTTTCACAGAGGTTATGCAGGACACAGCACGCCGCAATAACGGCTGGAATGTTGTCCTCATTCAAGTCTAGCCTCCCGTACAAACAGCGCCAGCGGCCTTTTAAGTGCCCAAAGGCGCACTCTATGGTCATTCGGCACCAGCTTAACCGGTAATTGAAGCGCTCCTTGCTGGGATCCAAATTTCCAGTATAGGGCTTCATGAGCCAAGGCATCAGTGGGTAGGCTGGGTCTCCTATGATGACTATGGGCATCTCCACATCCCCAACAGTAATTTATCATCGGGGAAAAAGGTCCCTGCCTGCAACTTCCGGTACAGGCCCGTGTCCCGGAAAATGCAAGCATCATGCACCTTACCTGACCACCCCGCATTTATGTCCGTGAAGCGCCCCCTGTGATCTACGAGTGCCTGAAGCACCATGGAGAAGTAGCCTTTCCTATTAATATACTCAGTCGCAAGATGCTCCGGAGCGAGAATAGGGATGCGTGCGTGCCGTCTATTGGCCCGCCACAGTTTGGGAATCCCATGGCCGCGAATCCATCGACGATCTCCCACACATTGCCCAATGTCACTGTCCTCCGGAGCAGAATACGATTAATGGCTCTGCACACTTGTGAAAGTGCTAACCTGACGGTCGACCTGCCAACTCCAAACTGATTCGCGACCGAGCGGTAGCAGTCTGGAGTCGCCATTTTCCACAGCGCGATTGCGACAGGCTTCTCCACGGTGACGGTGGCTCTCATTTTGGTGTCCTTGCGTTGCAGGGCAGGGGCTAGCTCCTCACACAGTTCCATGAATGTGGCTTTCCGCATTCAAAAGTTCAGTAGCCACTGGTCATCATCCCACACCCGCAAAACAATGTGGTCCCACCACTCGGTGCTTGTCTCTCATGACCAGAACTGGCGGTGCACCGTGTACAGATGCTCTGTGAAGGAGCTCAGCAATGCGGTGCTGTTGTTCTGTATGGTAGTCACAAGCGCAGAGTCATCCGAATCCTGGTCTGATCCAGAGCTGAACGCATACTGTGCCACCAGCCAAGATGTATTCATTATACTGAAGGCGACAGTCAAGATCAGAGCTGGATCCATGTTGCTGCAAAAAGGACTTGCAGGAAGCAATGCGCTACTGTTGAAAATGGGCGCGAGTTGCTAGTAGCAACTCTCGTGACGCAAGGGGAACAGAATGCACCATAGGAAACCAAGACTTTACCCATGGTGCTCAGCGCTACTCTCCTTCTACCCAGAATTCTAAGCACCAAATCAGGATGGATGGAACTGTGGGATAGGTTCCCAAAATTAAATTGGGTTTCTTGTGAAATTACGAATTGCAGGGGGGGGGCTCTGTTCCGTCACAAGCAGCTCAGTGTGGACGCGATACTGTGCTACAAAAACCACGTGACTTTTAAAGCGTAACGGGCTTGTTGCACGATTACTCCTATAGTGTGTACATGGCCTTAGAATCCAGAGATCCTGGCACCCAGCGCTAAGACGATGTCGCACACACTCTAAATCACATGTAAGAACATAGGCTAGAAAAAACAGTAACTTCGATCTCTGATATGATTGCATTGCATCCCACGTGTAAAAACGGCCTCCTTTCCTTTTTTTGTTTTTTATACTTGGGATCTCTACTACTGCAATACAGTGAGACTTGGCGTTTGGCCAAAATGCTCCATTTCTCATTTAGTGATTGATTTTACTGTTTTGGATGCAAAAACTACTCCATTCAAGAACAAGAGTCACACCATTCCTATATAACTATTAGCCTATGTTCTTCCATTACTTCAGTTCTGATTATTCAGAGCCAATTTTTGTGCTTTATTCCTAAGAATCATTCAAGTGTCAGGTTTTGCATATCTTACAAATAATTCAGGAATTTATGACATTTGAGAAGCAAGCTTTTATCTGATACACAAACATATACAACATAAATCTCCACCAAGTGCAACAAACAGCCCTAAGGTATTTGTTATTGACATTTTATCTGTTGTCTCAGGGGTAGTGACGAAATGTTGAATCAAATCATTAGAATTCAGTTCCAACAAGAATACATCATTGACAACAGGATACAGGGAAACAAAGCATAAAAGTGTCAATGGGTCTTTATTCACCACCAGTTGTGCACTCTCCTGGTAGTAAACACAGCAGCAAATAACTAGATTTCAATACTTTTTGAATTGTCCAAATTTCCAAAGGCATGGGTAACTGCCCCATAAAAGAAATATTATGCTCTCTTTCTGAAAAGAGCCCAGCTGCGAAGTTCAGAGTGAGCTTTCCCATCTTTACTTACCAGCAAGGGCTTCTGTTGTGTCCTGAAACTTCTGAAAGTGTTTCAACTTCACTCTAGAGGAGAGAAATTTTATTTTTACATTTAAGTTTACAACAGAGTAGCTACATCCTTCCTTCTTCCTTTCTGATGCATGGCATCTGTCTTAACTTCCCACCATAAATCTATGAGGTCTCTACTTCCCCGTAACATCACAGGAGGTAGAAGCCTGACTTTTAAGCCTCCAAATGAAGGAAAAGGAATTCTGAATCTTAGACCTGCAGATCAGCCTTCAGACTGGTTACGGCAACACCCCAGGTCCCTCAATGACCTTGCTAGAGAGCTCCAAGGAAGAAAGAAATCAGATTCTAATAAACAGATACAACCAAAAATTGAAAAATACTGGAAACCATCTTTTTTTGTGTTGCAGTTCACGTTTAAACAGACACCAACCATTCAAATACCAACACTGGCCTTTTGATTAACTAATGCAAGGAAGAAATATACTGCATCTACTATAGCAGAGCATCGACTCTAATAAAGTTAAGATTACACACTTTTTCTTTACAGGTTGAATCTTGTAAGAGCTCCAAAATCCAGTTAGTTGGATTTCCCTGAAATTACTAGCTCATGGGGGCATGGGATATACATATCCAAATTTGAGGTCATTTGACCCAAGGAATTCCTCAGATATAGTCCCCCTAAACAAATTTTCTTAGTTAACAGATTCTACTTTTTCCCCCCGTTTTGTTTTTGCATGGCCCCCACCACCCAATAGAGAAGTGAAATTGAAAAGAGAATTTGAAAACGTTTGGATCTATAGAGAGGAACATTCCTAACACTCACAAGCTAAATGGATTACATTGTAGATGTGCAAATAATGCCCAAGAGGTCTGCTAGGTAGCCATGACTCTCAGGACCGGTATGGCTCAAGGGGACATGTTACAGTAATCAAACCTAAGCTAAACACTGACGTTGTAAATTTCAATTTGGCCCTGATGAAAACTGGGGGGAAAAGGAGGCAATTGCTACAATCTAGGCTGTTCATTGCTTTTGGAGTTTTTTTAAATTTTAGGGGAAACAATCTGAATATTGTAGAAAATTTCAGAAGGAACAAACTATTTTTTAAAAGAAAATAAATTATACATCCAAATGTTCACTGAGAGAGTATAAGGGAGCAAAGAGCCTGGGACTGCAAGAAGGGGAGGGAATAAATGGGAATGGGTAGCAGAGCTAGCAGGGAGGTACATGGGCCAAGAACACAAACTGGCCCCACATTTTCCCCTCCCATGTCTGCACCAGGATCCATGATGTCAGACTCCTCCCTGCCTCTCCAAATGAGCCAGCATCTGAGGAAGGTCTGCCCTTCTGAGAACAGCTGGGAGCATGCACCAAGAATTCTGTTGAGACTGAAAGGTGGGGAGTGGAGAAGAGGCAGGCTAAACACATACCACTGGCTCTCAAGCACTGGCACCAGGGAACGGGGATGAGAACACTCACAGAGATCCATATGTGTATGGAAGGATTTTCTATTCCCATCAATTTAGCAGGTCGAATAAGCTTATGAATAGTTCCCAGCTACATAAGCTGTGCCACCTCCCCAAGCCCAACTTCCTCCTCCGTGTGTAATCTTCGCCTCTGTAATCTATAGAGTTGCGCTTAAGAAGCCATTGCCACACAGAATAATTATTCCAGGCCAAGATTTTTGACTCTAGTCCAGTTCTGATTAATCTGTGTCAGAAAATGCTGTGTTATCTGAAACAGAAGCAAGGACTCAGATAAAGCTATCCTCTCTTAACTTGCTAAATTGCACTTGCATCATTGCCAAAAGTAGCTCAAGGCTTATGCTGCAAGGCTGAGTGAGACCAATGTCTTTTTAGGAACACAGGAATTGTATAACTGTATCTGACCAAAGTCCATTTAGCCACTAACCTGGTTTGACAGTGGTCAGCATCAGACATTTCAGAGGACGATGTAAGAACCCTTCAGTAGGGCACTCTCCCACAGTCATACCCACCCAAGTTAGGTTTCACCCTGATCTCTAATACTCGAGATTGGCTTAACCCCTGAAGCACTAAGTTTAAAACACCTTCCAAAAGTTTATCAAACTTGGCGTGCTTTTCAGAGCCATATAAATGTCTCATAGAACACTACATTTTGGCTTAAATGACCTCATGGGGCAATAAGTTTCCCAGTTTAATTACACACTGTTGGAAAAAGTATTTCCTTTTATCAGTTTTCATTTTTTAATTGCACTGGATTACCCTTTGTTCTTGGGTCAGAACATTCTAATATTTAAAAACTATACAGTATATTAGAAAACAAAGCAAGGCCTTGCTCCTTAATCTTAGGTGTGCACAACTGAACATGCAGCCATCTTCCAAAGCCAGGCTGCACCTCCCCCCACCCATGAAACTGCTTACATTTTATTTGCCTTTTCAGGAGTTTCAAATTCTCTCCATAAACTGTCAACTTCCTGGAGCTTCTTCTCATCCAGGACCTGCAGATAAAAATACCTGAATGATTAAATCAGTTTTTAAAAGATGTTTGTGATCAGTGTTTGGTGTAGAAACTTAGTCACTGCTTTTTATAGTGTACCAGTAAACCCCCGATTCTCTAAAGAATCACAAATTGAAGAATGGTAATCACTTAGTGTTTACTCCAAACTTTTCAGGGATGAGAAATGATGGAGGGTGGAGTGTCCTGAGTTTCTGCACTCATAAGTAAGAAAAATATTGGCGTTCAAAGGGTAAAATTATGCAAATTAAAAACCACAGCTCAGTCCAGGGGTTCGGGTGGCGGCAGCGGCGGCGGCGCTGCTCCCCCCGCCCCCCGATCCCCCAGCTGCTCCTGCTGTCAGCAGGAGCGGCGGCGCTTAAGCGCCCCCGCTCCTGCTGACAACCGGAGCCCGGGAACTGAGCTGGGGGGCCGGCTCGAAGCAGAGCCGGCCCCCCAGCTCAGTCCAGGGGTTCGGGTGGCGGCAGTAATCCACAGGCTTATGCATGGCATGGACGTGGATTCAGCTGCTGCGTGCGCACAGCTGTGTCAGTTATATGCGCGCGCAGGAGCTGCATCCACGTCCCTCCGTGCATATATACAACTGTGGTTTAGTTATATAGATCCGGCCTGAAAGCTGATGTTATTTGAGTCAATGGGGTAGACCTTAGCCTTCTCACGCATCTGTGACCACTTTTTATCATTTTCTCTCCAATTTTGTTGTCACCAGATTTGACTATGTTAACAGCATTTTACTTTCAGCAGGAATGCATAGCTACTGTATTGCTTTTCACCCCAATAAAGATGAGACCTCTCTCAACATCTACATTACATCTCCCCCCCCACCCCCCAAGAACTGGGCTCAGCAGCATCTGCTTCATCACCAGTGACCTGGGACCAAACTTCGTGAACACAGAAACAGGTCAGGGACACTACCACCACCAGGACAATCCAAAACAAATCACCTTCATAAAGAACCTCAGTTCACCTGAGGAAGAAACTGTTCACTTCTAAAAAAAAAAAAAGGGGGGGGGGCTCGGGCGGGGTGGGGCCCCCATTTTTCCACCTCAACACAGCCTTGAGAGTGAATTTTAAAGATATTACACTTGGCTAAGACTGATATTTCAGCTTTCTGTCCAAAAAAGAAAACCCACCTCTTCCCTCTTAATGATGAGATCACAGTTATACTACTCCACTCTATCTGTGCATTCACTTAACTTGCAACATCCTTAAGCTTGGTCTAAATATAACCTGTTGGCTAACAACCCTGCACTGGGCTCAAAGCTGGAGAATTTGGGCTGACAGTGCTGGCATCAGAACTAGAATTATAAGTGGGAATAATCACATACTTTTGATTTAAACAAAGCCCTGGCCCTGTGGAATTTGGGATTTCTATAAATGCTTACAGGTTCTAGCAGCAACTGCACACTAAGGAACATCTAGAGAAGCAAGCACCAGCTACATAGAACAAATGGGCAAAATCAGCTAAGAATTTCCATCTTAGACTAGCACTGTGCTGAACCAATGCCAATCTGGGCCTCTGCACACTATCTATCTACCACACTAACACAAGTATAGAGTTATTCATTAGTTCAGCAGCACAGAACATCAGCCTACAACTGATTATGTAAAGATTGGGTTGTGTGTCTGGTGAAAGATGTGGAAACTAAATCATTGCTTTTCAAGTATAAGGGATAAATTATCTTAATTTTAGCAACCATCTAAATACAGGAGTACACCAGTCAAGTCAAGCATTTTACATAAACAATAGGAGACAAGCTTAAATTCAACATACCTTACAAATACAATATTTAAAATAGATTAACAACAGTGCTATTAAATTTGCCTGAGTTCTTTCATTTAGAAACTATAGGCAAAATATAAAGTACATCAAATGTGAAAGGTTTCAGAAACAGCTCCAGTGTGAGCATTTTTAGAAGGAAATAATGGACTACTTAGTAGCAAATACCATAATTTCTGATAGTTACCACCCTGGCAAAATTTTGAAAGCTTTTATTTTGTTCCAGACCTGGTGGTTAAAATTAATAAGATGACCAACTTGCTCTTCTTGGATGTGAACAGGAAGTCAGTGTTTGATACTACAAGAGACCACAGAGAAATGCTGTAACTGCAGAACTGTGATCAGTAAAGTTTACAGAATAAATCAAACCCCCTGCTACAGAATAGAAACTGACCAAAGGGAGGGGTGTTAGGAAGAAATTTATCCTTGCACCACATTGCATGATTGCCTACCTTCATTTTTTTTCATAACTCTGCCAGAAGCCAGCAACATCTAATGTCACAGGCAGGAGTCTGACCTTGGATGACAGAGTGGGATCCAAGAAGGCAAACCTTACTCTCCAAGAAGCCAGGCCATGTTGACAGCCAGACTTCATGAGGCAGGGAGCGAGTGTCAATGCTCCTTTTCCTGTGCTCACTTGCCCCAGCCCAGCCATCTGCATGCACATGGCTGGGGTGGGCCAGAGAGATGAGAGTGCCCGCACTACGGCCAGGCCAACTCCTCTCACAGACTTCGCTCTCCCGCTTGGCATCTGAGCTGGCTCGGGGCACCAGACCCCTACAGGCTGGGCCAGGACAGGGGGCGAGGGCCACCAACTGACGGAGACGGGGCCTAGCCGCAGCCACGTGTGGCGGATCCGCTAGCCGGGGCGTGCACGGAGAGCGCCTCCTTCCCGCTGGCCGGCAGCACGGCACCTCTGCTTTGCCTCCTGCAGCAGAAAGTTCCGCGGCCTCCCCATGCCCGCGCGCGAGCTCGGCCCGCCCGGGGACGGGAAAGCGAAGCAGCGGCAGCGGCCTACCCCTGCCCTCGCCTCACCTTGAAAACGGCGTAGCCAGCCGCGGTCTCGAACAGCACCAGCATGGCGCGCGGCGGGACGGGTCAGCGAGAGTCAGTCACAGCCGGGGGCACAGCGACGCGGCTAAAGCTGAGGACACGGTCCGCCACGTGGGAGAAGCAGGCCGCAGAGCTCCAGCGGCGCGCACGGTGGAGGACCGGAAGGGGACCGGAATCCGGAAACTGTCAGGGACGGCGATAGGTCCGGGCGGGACCAAGGGGCGGGGCTGTGAGAAGGGGACACAGAGGAGGCGGGGCTCAGCGTATGAGGGGGCGGGGACAGAGAGGCGCAGGGGGCGGGCTCAGTGGATGATGGAATGCTGCTGCAAGGGCGGGTGGAGTTCACTGACAGGCTGTGGCTGTGAGAATGGGAAGCGGGGATGCGGCTCAATGGATGACGTGTGGGATGGGGGCGGGGTTATGTCTTTGGCTTGGCCTGCTTGCTCCTTAGTGGTGTCGCCTGTCACTGTTCTTGATCACAGCGCTCCTGCACTGTGGTTTGGGACTTGGGTGGGACCTGGGATGGTTGGAGGCGGGAAGCTCTACTAAGAGTGTTATAAACAAGACACCAGGTAAATTTTCGGCCCTACTCTGTGCTGACCAGGCCTCAGCAGGTGTATTGCGTTCTGTTCTGGGCACCACATTTCAGGAGCAATGTGGACAAATTGGAGTGTGTTAAGAGAAAATTAACAAAATGTCTATAATTTCCAGAGGGGTCTATAAAAGGTATAGAAAGGTCTATAAAACCTGATCTGAGGGAAGAGTGGAAAAAATATTAAGTATGTTTAGTGAGGGGAAGAGGAGAGCGAGGGGGACATACAAACAGGTTTCAGGTATATAAAAGTTTGTTATAAGGATGAGGGTGAAATATTATCAGTTACCTTTGAGACTAGGACCAGAAACTGTGGACTTAAACTGTAGCCAGGGTCAGGAAGCTTGAAGCTGGGCACTCAGAAAAACTTCGTGTCACAGTAGTTAAGCACTGGAACCAATTGGTAGGGGATGTTGGGGACGTTCCATCACTGTTTTAGAAAAACAAAAACACAGATTTGATAAATAGCTGTTATCTAGTCCAGTTATTACCTAGTCCAACCTTGAGTGCAGGGGGCAGGACTAGATGACTTTTAAAATTCCTTTCTATACACTTCTGTGAAGTCTATTAACTCATGGCACTGTCTTGGAGGGGCACCACTATGATCCTTTGGTGACCCCTAAGTTGGGTGGGAGCAGGTAGAACTGTGGTTATTTCTTCAGGCTACTGTGTATTTTATCAGGGTTGTTTGGTCTCCACACCTCAGAGTGTCCAGGAGGTCAATAAGCTGTGCAATGTACTGTATAGCTCAGCTCAGTGTAGAAGCTGACTCTGGCTCAGAATTGCTGAATTGTTTGGCGTTTCAGCCGGCGAGACAATCCAACTTTGTTTTCACCCCAGCAGGTAGACATGCCTTGTACTCTTTGCTTGTCAGGTTCACAAAAAAGTCTGACACCTTCATTTCTCATTAAGGTGGAGGACTGGATTTGTTCTATAAAAACTGAAGTGGAACCATATTTAGGATGGAAACTGAAGTTGGTGTCAGTGGGAGTTGTGTACATATCTCAATGTCATAGATGGCTCTAATTAGAGAGTTTATATATTACCTTGAGAAATTTCTGTTCTTTTCTGTTACAAATGACCAGGAGATATAAAGTCCAAAAACTGAACAGTGTACTGATCAGTGAAAAAAAAGTACAGAATCAAACCAGTGCACAATTATTTATTTATACCAGATACTTTTCATTTATTTTCTCAGGATGCCTAGGAGACTTGGTGATACCTTTTCCTTTGGGTCTTGTTGTCAAAGAGCCTCTGCATATATTTTCATTAAAGACTATTCACATACAAAAATGTTTGCAGCGCTTTTATGAAATGCTTACGATCATGGTATCCTGGCTGTAGAAATAATCTGATATAATTTTTGTCATTAGAAGATATGTAAAAATTTCAGGGATATTTTGTTTTGAACTGTACAGAGAAAAGGAATTCTTAAATCTTTTAAAAATTTCTCCTATGATTCAATAGTTATAAATGTTTGAGTAACTTCTTATGAAATATTCTACTTATAAATATTAAAATCACTGTCCTGAATGTAATGATGCATTAATATATTGTTCATTTTAACAGTGTGCTGTTTTTATGTGTTCTTTGAAACAGATTTCTATCCTCCTGAGTTTAACTCTTTGTTTATTTTCCATGACTTAGTAGTAGTTACTGAATGCAGATTTGCTTTTCCTGCACTAAAGGAAGACAATCCAAATGAATGTACCCTGCAGTTGTACATTTCAAGCTCATATGGCCTTGCTTTGGAGAGATATGTATACAGCCTGGATATTATATAAGTGTACTCTGTAATTTTATGTTGACTGCGATATGTTATATTTTATAAAATAAATTTTCAGGAAAGCTTTGTCTTCTCGATTTATGCGAAATATTTTTTCTGACAGCTGTCACAAATCATAGACCACATTTGTTCCTTTTCCCAAGAAACAAAATTAAAATAGAAATATGATGTGTAATTGCATCTGTACTGGAACATCCTGCTCCTTGTTCCTAGAATTCAGAAAGTTTGAATTCTAACTCCGGTCTATGGGTTGAGCATATTGCTACAATGCGTTAATTAGAACCATGAATCCAAACGTCATCACATTTTCCTGAGATTTGGCTCCGAATGCAGATCTAAACTGCACAAGCTGGGACACGTTCTGCTTTTGCTTCAATTACTGTAATTCCACAGACTTCAGTAAAATTATTCCTGATTTACACAGTGTTGTGTCTACACACAGATTTTGTATTGTTTTAATATTTAGATTAAGGGCATGATTTTTCTACCAAAAGAGTTAAATCAGTACAACTCTATATGGATATAATTATATTGGTTTAAAGGTGCTGTATATTGGTAAAGTTTATTTAACTTCCCTATGAGAATAGTTATATCTTTAAACTGATAAAACTACATCCTCACCAGTGCGGTATAGAAAGTATATTAGCATAGTTAAAGTGCCATCATTTTTGTAGGTAATGAAAGTCTGAGAAAGTGCAAAGATTCTTAGATCATTTATTTAATTGCATGATTACTAGAAAAGCTCTTTCATTTTTTATTAAAGATGTTAAATGTATAGATATGTTAATATTGTTTATCAATAATTTGTAAAATTGTAATGCTTTTTCAAAATTACCAGACACACCAGATTTAAAACATTCATTTGAGTCACCTACTGGCTTCTTAGGAAATTGCACCCTCACTCTGCATGATTGCATTTGACCTACTTTCAAGTATATTTTGAAGAACTGAAAGGCTGAGAATTAAATACAGGGATTAAATTAAATTAAATAAGGGACCAAGCCCACAGTCTTTTTCTCAGACAAAACTCCTATTGACTTCAGATATAGTATTACTGAAGTAAGGAATGCAGGATTGGATTCAAGGTACATGGGAATGTGTAGAAGTGGGAAAAAAAGAAAAAGAGAGATTCCAAGTGATGCCTATACCTGATAAATTGTCATACACTCACTACTCCATCTAAGGGGGTTTGTGTAATCCAAAACTCAATCTGAGTCAGCCATCACGTCAATTTTTCTTTTCTGTTTCTTGAGTAAGGAATAGATATTGAGGTCCATAGCCAAAAACCTAGACAAATTTTGTATAAATAAAGGTCTGCTTCTGCAGTCATTCCATGCACAGAACTCCCATTGATTTCAATGGAAATTTTGTATGTGAAGACAGACAAGTGAGTTGTGAAGCTAAAATAATTGATGTTTATAAGGCACTTTGAGATTCATAGATGGAAGCTGCTACAGAAGAATAAATACTATTATTGTTAATTTGTGTTTTCTAGATGAAAAAATTGCTATTATTTGAGCATTTTGATCCACATCTGACCCAAATTTTGACCCAGATCTTCATATTATATTCATACAGGCATTGCTACTGAAGGCAATGTAAGTTCCCTAATTACTAAAGTGATCAGGATTTGTCTCTTTATCAGGATTTTTTTTAAATAACTCCACCTAGGTTTAATTAGCACTGGGACTTAGCAATATGTATTTATGAGGGAAAGCATCAATAACTAATATATTTTTTAAACTTCTAAATCTATCTTAAAGAGCTTCTAAAAAATGTTAGTGCCATGATTTTAAAATCCAATATCTAACAGTTATCTCTAGATCTAGGAAAAAATATTGCATTCTATTGAAAAGAGAATTTCAGTGACATAAAAGAGTAGTTTATAGGCTTGATTATTCAACGACTTTTTTACCATAACTGTGACCTTGATTCAGCATTGACTACTGCTCATCCTTTCTATCTGTGTATGGGTGCCCCCCACTATATTAGCATCTAAGTACTTTTCAGCTTAACGGGTTCATAGTGAGGTTTTTAGTGGGTCCCATGCTAAAGTAATGAGAGGAACTGTGATGGAGTAAAGTAAAGGTCCTTCACGCAGACAGGAAGGTAAGTAGTTAAAAGCCTTTCTCAAATAGTCATTAACCTTAAATTCTGTAAACAAAGTTTGCTCATTGAAGGATTGGTAATTAATTTTATGGCATCAGGCAGTTGATTTCTGTAAAATGGAGAGGGCGAGTAGAATAAGAGGGAAAGGTTATATATGGCACCTGGGAAGGAAATGAGGTTGCTAAAAGTGAGATGCTGAGGTTGGTTGTGTAAGCAAGGATTATGGTGGAACTGGTTGAGAGAAACTGTTGGTGTGTATATTGAGTCCTTAAAAGACAGTATGTGTTCTCTTGTATTTTAGTTTTAAATTAGCTATGTTTTGAAGATGCTTGAGTTCTGAGATGTGCTTTGTGTACTCTGCCCTGCAGTATTGCTGTTGTTTCTGGTGGTTTAGCTGCTATCAAGATACTATTGTGCTAGGCACTATACAAACAAAGTTAAAGACAGTTTCTGCTGTTAAGAATTTATCTGTAAGCAAGATGGAGTGGGTAAAAAGATAAGTTATTGCTATTTTAAGTGTGAGGACTTGCTCAATTTCTCCCACGAAAGCTCATGCGATTAATAAATCTGTTAGTCTTTAAAAGTGCCACAAGACTCTGTTGTCTTTCTACAATAGACTAACACGGCTACCCCTTAGGAAGTGTATGGCAGAGATGAAGTCCAGCACAGATCTAAATCCCAATCTAATACTGTAGTCACAATATAGATGTTACAAGTATACTCAGGTGCTGATTCTAAGCAATAGAACTTGCAACAGGATTTGGTACCTGCCATTTGCCATTCTCTTTATTGTGATCTGATATTAGTTTAAGCATCCATATAGTTCAGTTTTTGTTTGTGGATTCCTAAAATATACTGTTACCTATAGGGAAAAAAGTTTTTAAAAGCCCATTGCTAAATATATAAAATACACACACTAAAATTTAGCAAGTATAATGAATAACTATTCAATAAAATTAATTTTTCTTTAAACAGTGGAGTCATGTGACTTTGAATCTAGCCCTTAGCACAATTATATAATTAACTGCTTTGTAAACCCTCATTCTTCAGGTTATAAAACAACCTTTAAATGCAGGGGGTGGATGAAACTTCTGCAGATGCTTTATTCAACAACTGCCTACTATAGGACTACTTGCACCTGTCTCTGAAGTAGCTGGTACTGGCTACTGTGGGAGATATAATACAAGACTAGATTGATCCCTTATCTGTTATGGCAATTCCTATTGTTAATTCATGAGAGAGAATTGTCTTTTCTATCTTGATCCTAGTGTTAGAATTCTTCTGTTGCTTCTGCTTTTTCCTTTGGTTAAATTAATCATGTTAGAGACATCTTCACAGTGCTCAAATGCCATGTACAATTGATGAATACTACCATCGAGTGGGAAATAGGCAGCAAGAGGGGGTTTTTTTGTTTGTTTTTTAAAAGAGCTAGTTTAATATAAATGCACCGAGGACTATGTAAAAGGAAAACCTATGCAATATAAATCTAATTGTTTCAACATAGTTTGTAGAGTATGTGAGGCATTGACAAGTCTCTACCTCCTAGAGAGAGCACACCAAATTTATAAATTGTCACTTTTGGGAAACAAAATGTTGAAATGATATGCTGCAGGAAGTTTGATTGGAAGCTAAGGTGTGTATCTCACTGAAGACTTTGGGCAGCTCCTTGTGCCTTGATATGGTGAAACTGTAGGGAGGATTTGGGCTTTGAATCTCTACAGCTTATGCTGTGTGACAGGGCTGCTCCCCTGAATCGTTAGGCCTGGTTCCACGCATGCATGGAGGGGACGATGTTACTGAATGACTGTAACAGGTTCATAGGTCACAGGTGCAGGTCTAGGTTGAGGCAAGCAGAGGCAGCCTTTAGCTATTGGCGGGCCCCTCTATAGGCCCACGAGGGCCCCCTTCTGTGTTCCCCTCTGGCCCCAGCTCCCTCCATGTAGCCCCGGCCTCCGGGGCCAGCTCCTCCTGCTGCCGACTGAGGCAGATGCAGCTTTTGGGGCAGGTGATAGAGCCCCTTAGTGCTAGGGGCCCTAGGCATGCGCCTGCTTGGCCTACCCCAAAAGCCGCCTCTGGAAGCGAGGCAACTTTGGCTGTAACTCTGTGGGGTAGGCCTGACCTGGGGGCTCAGATGGCAGGGAGCTGCAGTGGGAGCCCCTGTTCCAGCTTGGAGCGAGGCTGGCGGGGCGGTGTCTGCGGCCGGCTCCGAGGCAGGACCTCGCCGCGGTGGGATTGGTTTCCAGAGGCTGAACTTGGCCCGGGGCTGGCAAGGCCCGTGGAGAATGGCCGGCTAGAGGGCAGAGCGCAGCAGCCCCGCGCCCCGACGTCTCCCGGCGCGGCTGCCCCAGCTCCCCGCAGGGGCCCGGGCTGTCCCGGGACGGACAGAGGGAGGGAGGGACGGAGCTGCCACGCCTGGCGGGCGGGAAGTGAGCTCAGCGCACAGGAAATCCCGCCCGCCTGGCCTGTGTTGTGCTGCTGCCGAGGGGCAGAGAAAGGAGCCTAGCGACCGAGGGGCCGGCGCCGGAGACCAGGGGCGAAGCCATGTCTGACCAGGTAGAGCCCCGCCGCCGGCCGAGCGGAGAGAGCCGGGTTCCGGGGCTGGCCCGACAGCCTCCCCGCCGCCGTTTCTGCACAGCCAGCAGTGGAGACGGGAGGGGGCCGGCGGGCGAGAGGCGTCGGGGCAGAGGGGCTCTGCGGGTCCCTGAGCGGCGGGGGTGGCCCCGGTCCGTGCCGGGGAGCTGCCCCGGTCCCCTGCGCCCCGGCACCTGGGTGCACAGCGCACCCTCCGGCCAGGGGTACATCCTGTGATATCCTTGCCATTCCCCTCCAGTAGGGGTCGGAGGTCCCCGCCCCTGATTACTTGCCCCAGCCTCGCATCATGCCTAGGCCCCAAGTCATACAATAGAAGCCGTCCCTGGCCTATTTTCAGGGGGCCATTCGCTGGTGTCCCGGCTCTGGCCTGCTCCATGTGTGTACTGTCCCCTTCTCCATACACACTCGGGGTCACAGGAGAGGCAGTCGCAGGGTTTGCACTCTGGCTCCGATCTGACAGCAGGAGATGTGGACCTAGCATCCGTGGTTAAAGCTTCTTTCCTGGTAGGCCTATCCTCAGGCCAGGGTTTGTTGTGATTGTGTCTGGTGCCCCTAATTCAAGTCACACCCTGGCTGTTGTTTCATTCCCAAGGTTTGTTCAGGAAATGTTAATGAAATGCATTAAATTTTAGTTTGTGTATATGTATACTGCCTATGACACTCAAGTAGGATTAACATGCAGATGGGGATTTTTCACGCTTTTTTGAAACCTAATCTGGGTAGAGGTGTATTAAAAAAGAAATAGAAATGCTTCCGTTGTATTGTGAAACTAAGCACTGTTTAGTATACGAGAATCAGTAAAACTGGTCAGAGAGGAAAGTGGAATGTTGGCGGTGACAGATCCCCAATATGAATCCCATTTCAGTCATTAATGGGGCTAACGTAAAAGAAATCCCTAGTATGGACAGGAAAAATCACTGTGTACATTGGTGAACTTTACCCTGCTTTCAAGCAGAAGTAGACTTAACTAGTACAAATAATGCCAATACCTGTTGCTGCTAAGGGTTAATACTAATGGAGCTCTGCAGGTGACTGACAACTGATTCCTCACAACAAGTTCCTCAATAGACAAGGCTTAAGTAAAACGCAGAAAGTCAACTAGCAACATAAATTGAGGAGGGAGGAGAGGAAATTATGGATCAGATCCTGCAGACCTCTGCTTACATCATTATCCTTCTTGATGTAAGTAGTGCTGTTGTCATAAACATTTGTAAGGGTTATTTAAGTCAACAATAGTTTTCAATATCAAGTCCTTTTTTCTAAGAACTCTTTCCATTTGAATCTGTGATGCTAGCAATACAAAAAGCTGTTCAATTAGGTGACTGTGTCTGCAAATATGTAACTAATCATATGTCAACTAAATCCGTTCAGAATAGCCATTATGGGATAAGAGGGAAGGACCTCTTCTGGATTAGTAACTGGTTAAAATATAGGAAATAAAAGGGCAGGAATAAAACGGTCGATTTTCAGAATGGCAAAATGTAAATAGCAGGTCCCCCAGGGATGTGTACTGGGACCAGTGCTATTCAACATATTCATAAATGATCTGGGGAAAGAGGTTAACAGTGCTGTTGCAAAGATTACAGACAAGGCCGGATCAAGGCTTGGGGGGGAGTGGGAGGAGCTGCCCATCCCGCTGCCCTCCCCCTGCAGTGGTGCCCTGCCTATGGGGTTGGGAAAGCCCGGGGGAGGTGGCTCAGGTGATTGGGGAGAGCGGGAGCTGGGGGTGCACTTGGGAGGTTGGGGGAGCGGGCTGGGGGGGGGGGGTGTGACCTACCTGCTGTGGGCGACTCGGCTCTGGAGGCCATACAGAGCACAAGCCGAGCCCAGGGGTGGGGCAGGAACGCCTATCTGGCTCAGGAACCCACCCCCTCCCACAGCACCAGCACGGCAGGGGCTCTTTCAGCACCCCAGTCCCCTTGGTGCTGGGGGCTTAGCAGGGTGGTGGATTTGGCAGGGGCTGGAGTCTGGGGCCCCCTTTCAAGCCAGGGCCCGAGGCTTAAACCCCTATAGCCCCTTTGTTAATCTGGCCCTGATTACAGATGATATAAAATTACTCAAGATAGTTGAGTCCAAAGCAGACTGCAAAGAATTACAAAGGGAATCTTGCAAAACTGGATGACTGGATAAGAAAATGGCTTATAAAATTCATTGTTGATAAATGCAAAGTGATGCCCATTCAAAAACATAATCCCGACTATATCTATAAATTTGCTGTTAAACTCAAGAAAGATATTGTAAAGTCATTGTGGATAGTTCTCTTTAAAACATCTGCTGAATGTGTAACAGCAGTCAAAACGCTAACAATATTAGGAACCATTAGGAAAGGATAAATAACAACATAGTAATTATTATGATGCTGTTATAAATCCATGGTACACCAACATCTTGAATATTGTGTGCAGTTTTGGCCACCCTATCTCAAAAAAGATGTATTAGAAATAAAAATAGATATCGAGGACCATAAAAATGATTAAGGATATGGAACAGCTTCTGTAGATGGAGAGATTAAAAAGTCTTGGACTGTTTAGCTTAGAAAAGAAACAACTGAGGGAGGAGATATGCTAGAGGTCTATAAAATCATGAATGGTGAGGAGAAAGTGAATATGGAAGTATTGTTTCTCCCTTCGAATAACTATTCGGTGACCTCTGGTTCTTGCGTTGATAGGCAGCAGATTTAAAACAAGCATAAGCACTTCTTCACAGCACTCAGTCGACCTGTGAAGCTTGTGGCCAGAAGATGTGACAAATGCCAAAAGTATAACTGGATTTTAAAAATAGGATAAATTCATGAAGGATATCTCTGTCAATTGCTATTAGTTGAGATGGTCGAAGAGGCTCAGGGACACCCACGGCATCGATTTGCATCTGAGTGCAAGATGCTGGGTCTGAGGTCAGGGGATGGATCACTTAATAATTGCCCTGTTTTGTTCACTCCTTGTGTAACATCTCTCGTTGCCTCTGTCAGATGACAGAATACTGGGCTAGGGTTGACCACCAGTCTGACCTAATATGGGAATTCTTATGTTGAATTAAACCACATCTTTGCAAAAAGACCCCCACCTTCAATAAGCAATCCTTTGTTACACCTAAACCTGAAGCGGCTTTATGCATTTTGAGTAGTCCTGTTGACTTCAGGTGCAGTGCTTATGGCCCATAAAGTTTAGCATACCTGTAAGCTCTTGAAGATAAGGGCCTTACAGGTAGACAAACATTTAAAAACATGCTTAGCTTTTACTACAATTAGTTCCACTGACCTTGATGAGTAGTTGACAAGGGTTAGACATGCATTAACTATAGTAGGAATGGGATCTAAGGTGATAGATTAATGCACATATTTCCATGAAAATAAAAATTCTTGTAATTAGCCATATTGCATGGGAAAACTACAGATTCTCTGTCTCCTGTCTTTTGCTAGAAATAGTTGTTTCAGAGAATGTCATCATCCTGGTGTATAATCCTTTGTTATAATGGCTTATCTTAATATAAACTGTAGGATGTAATCAGTTTTTTATTAGGATGAGATAAAAGAATTGCTTAATGATGATTTTTAAAAAGGGAGGTGGGGGAGGGAATACAAAAAGCTTGTGGATTTTAGGTGGTAATCCCAAAATACTGGGGAAAAAACAGATTCGCAGAAGGGTAGATGTGTAGTGTGGCTTAATGGGGGGCTGAGAAAGCAGTTTTGGCTTCTAATTAAATATAGAAGAACAAGTTGGCATAATATTGGCTTCACATAGCATTTCTTTTACTACAATATTGCAAATTTAGAAGTCAAGGCAAAATACATTAATTAGCACATCATCGTCAGTGTTGACATTTAGCAAACAAGTGGAGTTAATCATTCTTTAATCATGATTCTAAATTTTTTGAAATGTGAAAGCTGAAGCTCAATGTATAAAAATTAAGTAACTAATTTATAGTAGGCAAATTACAATGAAGCATTTGGAATGTTTCTGTTGTAGTGCCTCTAGTTGCAGTAACAAATACTTGGCACACTCAGCCAAGGATCTGAAAGTGTTTTACAAGCACTAATTAATTGTCTCCTGTTGTAAGTGGGAGGTGGGTATTGGGGTACTTTTTTTACGCTGCTTGGGAACTCTGCCTGTAAAACCATGGCTGTAGGAACTTTTTTCTGGCCCTAATGAAAAGTTAGAAGCTGATTCAGAAGTGGGGCTTTTTATTTTTTTTAACATTTTAATTTTGACCATGAAGGGGGAAATGTACTTCTCCTAATATGATCATAGTGAATGGTCGCTTTTAACTGCATAGTAAGTGGTGGGGACTTGCCCATGGACTGTTGACTGTGACATATTTAACTTATAAATGAGTGATAGTTGCCATCAGTTCTACCTAACTCTGTGCACTTGTTCTTCAGTTTTTTCTGGTGGCATTCCCATCAACCCAATTTTTCTTCCCATCAAGCCCTCAATAGGGGAAGCTCTTTCAGTTG
The DNA here is from genome assembly GCA_007922175.1 of Pelusios castaneus. Taxonomy (NCBI): domain Eukaryota; kingdom Metazoa; phylum Chordata; order Testudines; family Pelomedusidae; genus Pelusios; species Pelusios castaneus. The sequence continues at coordinate 3,289,768 of ML685817.1, read as the reverse complement.
TGCCTGCCCTTGTTTGGAGCCAGATTATTGAAATTTTACTTTTTAAACTTCTGTTGTTAGCAATGCCATTGCTGTCTCTAACCTATTTCAGTTCTTCCTTCCCATCCCCATAAAGGAATACCAGTTTCACTGTTGCTCCAGTTCGATGCGTAACGGTGTTACCTGAGGCTTTAAACTTGCACCTTTATGACAGACTGGTGTTTTATTCCCACTAATTCCTTTTTAAATTCCTGTTGTCTCCTTTTCTCTTTGTATTGGCTTGCACTGCCTCAGTTCCCTGGAGCTGAGGACAGGAATCAGTCCCCCTATGGATCATTGCTTTCACTCATATCAACCAGGAGGTCTGTCATGGTAGTGATGCTCTGCTTTAGACTCAAAAGCATGAGCTATGTGATACCCTGCACAAGAGTTCAGGAACTCTGGTGAGGAGAGCTAAATAGATAAAGCAGTTACCAGAGTTTAATATGATTCTTCTTCATGGTAATGACATCCTCTCTTATTGGGACCACAGGCTGGCTTGCAAATTGATTCTTTTGCATAGTGAATAGAGATGTTCACTATATACACATGTAGTGATGGATTTCTCATGTGTTCATGCCAGTCAGTCATTTGCTTTTCTATGTTATGTTTTAGTGGGTGTGTAGAGATTAGTCTTTCTACTCTTAGCGTCCTAAAAGCCCATTATTCTATACAGTACGCAAATGCTAAAATGTTCTTTCTGCAAGTCCTTTGCTCTCCTGCAGGCATAGATCCACCTTTGGGAGGAAAGAGGTTCGTGATCTAGGTCTCTGGAAAATGTCTACTTTTTTTTGGTTTTCTTCTAGCCAAGAATGTGATCCACACTGTTCTCTCACTCCTACAAATGGTTCCATGAGATCTGAGTTGAGACACATTAGTATAGCAGGACAGTGAGGGGAATGGCAGGAGAGTGGAAGTCTTTATTGACAAGAAGGAATTCTGGGATAGGGGAGAGATAAAGCTTTGATCAACTTGCTGAGCAACAGCATGTTGAAGAAAGTGGTTGAAAACATTAGCTATAGTTTGGTAAGATCTTCCTCTGTGCAGATTTGGGGAGGGGGATGGGGTGGAGGAGGGTTTCTGTATCAAGCAACATCTTGAATTCATGCAGAGACTAGAGGTGTTAGCTTGTTCAGTGTGTCAACCACCAAAACATGCAAAAGCGTAAGTTAACCCAAAATATACAATGAAAGGGCTAAAGGTAACAAAACCTTTAACTTGCATCTAATCTGTCAGTAATTAATATGAAAACTTTTGTTTAATACACTCAGTTCATTTATTATTCAACATACTTAACTCCTGTAGGGGACTTAATTGCTCAAGAGTTCATACATCAAAATTGCCTATGAAATGTATCCTGTTCTAGTTAAGGTAGACATTCTTAACCATAAAATATTTTTAAATGGTTTTAAATATTTAAAAGTTAGTTACTTAGTTCAACAAAGTGTTTTATAAATGGTTTATAACAAACATACCATGGCACAAGTTATTTAATTGGAGATGTTGTTTTTACGTGGGAATAAGGGTTCTGCTCATTCTTTGAAAATGATCGTCTCTTGTGATACAACAGGAAACTTAAAATTTGGTGTCAGTCCACTTTATACACTGATACTATTTCACAAAACGAAATGTTTACTTATCCCTCTATTTTTTTTCTCTTTCCCATATGCTAGGTCTCTTAGTACTGCTTTTTTCATTTTTTCTCTTTTTGAGCTTATTCCAATGGGACTTAGACTGGTGTAAAATTGCACTCTTTGTATATTTACTATCTTCTAATATATCCCTCTCTTACCTTTCCTTTCTAAGCTACTACTGTTACACTCATTGTGTAGCGCTGATTCATGATAAGTAGTAGAAGTTATTGTACTGGCCATTGAAAATAGCTAAGAAGTGGAATTAATCAATATCTTTGGAATGTTTTTTCTTTCAGGAAGCAAAACCTTCAGCTGAGGACTTGGGAGATAAGAAAGAAGGAGAATACATTAAACTCAAAGTCATTGGGCAGGTGAGTTTTTACATATCCTGGTGGATATTTCATAGTTGTCTGTGTATATATACCTTGCAGAGGATTTATTTCTCTTAATTACATATGAACAGTTGAATTCTGGTACCCTACTAAATCTCTGATCTGGAGTTTCCCCAAAACTACCTTCTTACTTAACAGTTGCCAATGGGTGGCTAAAACTGTCCAAAACATTAATTAATTTATCCTTGTAACTTATGAGTGAAGGGAATATTATCCCTGTTTTGCAGACGGGGAATTGATGAACAGAGAAAATAAGTCTTTCCTGAGGTCACAAGGAAGTCTGTAGCAGCTGGTAACTAAATGTACTTAGGCTGTCCAGTCTTCAGCCCAAGACCATTTTTCCTCCTAGAAAGGAATGGGGTGACAGCGCCATTGGTTGGTTGTTTAATAGTTTGTGAGAGGGGAGCCTGACTCGGACTGTGGCCAGCTGCTTCTCTCTCAAGATAAGTCTACAATTTTCAGTAGTGCTGGGAATGAGAACTCCAAGACCTTTGTGAGCAAAAGTAATTCTGTATAGAATCACAGAGTACTGCCATGAGCTACTGGTTGACTTGAACTCTCTTATTATTAGGAATTATAAGATTGTATTAGTCTAGCAATTTGATACTAGGTGGAATCTGAGGACCAAATTACCTCTGGGCATAAGATAATGAATCTCCTTAGATAAGGGCTGGCTATGGCCCATTGACAGAGATGATCTTTCAAACACTTGGCATTTGTAGTAATTTTATCACCTCTTGCAGTAATGTATCTTTTTGTAGCTCAGTGGATGGACCAATCCTTTACAGTTTCTCTTGAACTTTAACTTACTACAGTATTGCTGAGACAGCATTCCTTACGCCAGCAGACCCTCTCTAAATGAGCACCATTTCATTATGTATTTTGAAGTGTGAGCTTAACTTGCCATTGCTAGCACTTGAGACCAGAGATCTGCTGTGTATGATTATTTTTCTTTAATAGGCAGATCAGATGATAAAGATGGAGACACAGACAATTATGAACATTTACTCTTTAATATTTTTTTCAATTTAAAATGTCTCTAGCAAACCACAGGCCATGTCATCCCATCTATTTTTAAACAAAACTCCCCATGGAAGTAAATGGTGAGTTCTGCTTAATGTGCTGTAATATGACTCTCTCATTAGGTAACTGATGAAGTATTATTGTAAGTGCATCAATGGTCCAGCTGTTCAGTAAAACTGGTGTTCAATAATCTTTATTAAAAAAAATCTGCTTCAAATGAAGCAAATAGTTATTACAAAGAGGCGTAACTTGTTCCTATTCTGCTCGTAGGACAGCAGTGAAATTCACTTCAAGGTGAAAATGACGACACATCTCAAGAAACTCAAAGAATCGTACTGTCAAAGACAGGTTTGTAAAATAATGGCACTATCCCATTGAAAAAGCACTTAACTGTCCTCTTCTCTTTCCCTTGCCCCAGTTAAGGAATCTGCTGGGATAGGTGAACTCACGTCAAATCTGTTCACCAGAGGAATAGACCCACCAACAACAGAACAGTACAATGGACCTTTTAATTAGGTTTGACAGTTAACATTTATGCTGGATAGCATAGTGTGGACCTTGTACTACTGTAATGTGTTCAAATTATTGCTTGAAATAAGGCGTCTGTTAAAGCAAATGCTCCCCTTTTAACATGCTCATGCATGCACTTAGGGGTACTGTAAAAGAGCCTTTACATCTTACTGCTCAAAGTGAAATGCACTTTTAATTGTGGAATACTTTTAGTGCCATGTGGAGACTGAGTTAAACATACAACTACCAATACTTTAACTAGCAATAATTTGACCATATATGACTACTAAATTCATTGCATTAACACTTTGTGTTGATAAAAGGAATAAGCAGAGAGGTGGCAGTTTGCAGATGATACAAAGTTACCCCAAGATAGTTAAGTCCAAAGCAGACTGCAAAGAGTTACAAAAGGATTTAACAAAACTGGGTGTTTGTTTTTTTAAAAAAAAAAAAAAAAAAAAAAAAAGACAGATGAAATTGTGTTGCTAAATGCAAAATAATGGACATTGAAAACATAATCCAACTATAGGTACAAAACGATGGGATCTAAACAATCTGTCACCATTCAAGAAAGGTCTCATGGAATCATTGTGGATAGTTCTCTGAAAACACCCATGCAATGTGTGTAGCGACAGCTAAAAAGCTAACAGAACGTTAGCAACCATTAGGAACGAAAATAAGACCATAAATATCCTAGTGCACCTCTTTAAAACCATGGTACACTCACGCTTGGAATACTGCATGGAGTTCTGGTCACCTAATCTCAAAAAAGACACATTAGAAATGGTAAATGTACCAAGGAAGGCAACAAAAATGATTAAGGATGTGGAACAGCTTCTGTGTGAGGGGAAATTAAAAAGACTGGGACTAGTCAGTTTGGAAAAGAGATATCTAAGGGATATATGATAGAGGTCTATAAAATCATGAGTGATGTCGGAAAATGAGTAGGGAAGTGTTATTTACTCTTTCACATAACACAAGAACCAGGGATCACCTGATGAAGTTAATAGGCAGGAGGTTGAAAACAAATACTTCTCACAACACACAGTCAACCTATGGACAGGGGTTGACATAATTTTTCAGATCAGGTTCTCAATTGAGTACCAACAGAAATAGTTTGGTACTCAGATATCAGATGTCATCTTCATCTAACTTGCATGGTAGGATGGAGCAAGGAGGCATTATTTTGCACTTTGCACTCGTTTTTTCACTCCCTCTTCGCCCTGCTATTTTTACACTTCTGTAATTTTTATTGTTCTGATAGCACCAGGGTTGGGTGGGAACGTGAAGGGAAGTAGCTGGGAGGAATGGGTTGCACTGTTTTGTGTTTTTTTTTTTTTTTGGTTTTTGGTTTTTTTTCCCCCCAGAGTTTGGTTTGTTTGTTTGTTTTTTAACTTGGTAGTGTGGGGGAAAGATGGGAGCCAGGAGTTCTTACATTTTTTTTTCCCAGGGCTTTTGTTGACTGGCCATGGCACTCCAGCTGGGACCCTGCTGGATCCTAGGGAGGAGCAGCTGCCATGCTCCAGCAGGGCGTCTCTAGGCCAGTTGGGCTTGGCCAGCCCAGCCAGCAGTGTGTGTCCAACTCTCCCCTGTGCACAGCCCTTGCTACAAGGGAAGGGGAACAGGGGCTAGATGGGCAGAACCAGGGCTGGGCTCCTCAGCTTGGGGGCAGACAGAAATAGAGGTGGTCTCAGCCACCCCTCCCCCCCCAGCTGGGGAAGGAGACTGTGCTTTGGCTCCTCAGCCCAACCCCAGAAGACAGTCTATTAAGCTCATCTGGTCAGCCAAGGCCCTAGAATGCTGGGGCTGGGCAGTCAGGAGAAACCACTTCTCTTACAGTGAAAAGGAGGGAAAAGGCTAGCTGAGCAGAACAAAGCAGGCATTTCAAAATGAAGGGGGAACCATCCACCAATTCCCCATTCAGGGTGTGGGGGAGAAGAAATCCAACTCACTGTAAACAGTTCCAAAGGGGTGGCCATGTTAGTCTAGTTTAGCAAAACAAACAAGGAGTCCTGTGGCACTTTTAAAGATTAACAAATTTATTTATCACATGAGCTTTTGTGGGAGAAAATCCCACTTCATCAGATGCTTTGAAGATGGGGAACTTACTTCAAAGCATCTGATGAAGTGGGATTTTCTCCTGTGAAAGCTCATGCGATAAATTTATTAATCTTTAAAAGTGCCACAGGACTCCTTGTTTGTTTCACCTTAGACAGGCACCAAAGCAATTTATCCAAAGACCATCTGTGCATGGTGCCTCTGTTATTCAGAGTTGGTACAGTCCACAGCTTTCTGGGGTGTACACAGGCTAGAGCCTTAGGGAATTCTGGGGCTTGTAGTCACTACAGCACAGGGGATGCAGAGCTGCTGTTCTCTTTCCCTTTAAGAGCACTACAACTCCCAGGAGGGAAGGGTGGAGCAGGGATTGGAGGGGGGGCAGCTGTGGCTTTTTGGCCCAATCACTGTGGAGCCACATGGTATGAGGGGGTAGGGCCATACAGTCTCTGCTCTGAGGCAGACCAGAAGTATGCGGTTGTGCTGTTAGGGATAGTTTGCGATGTGATTTTTTTTTTTTTTTTTTTAAATGTTAAGTGTGCATTCCTATCTGCGTACTACTTATGTTAATCCCTGCCTATGGAACTCGTTGCCAGGGGGTATTGTGAAGGCTAAAACTATTAACAGGGTTCAGAAAAGAATTACCTAAGTTCATGGAAGATAGGTCCATCAGTAATGATTAGCCAAGCTGGTCAGGGAAGCAACCCCATGTTCTGAGCTTCCCTAAAGAACGGGATGGATTTCTCAACAGTTGCCCTGTTCTGCTCACTCCTTTATAACATCTGGCACTGAAACTGTCGGAAGACAGGACACTGGGTGAGATGGATAATTGGTTTGAGCCAGTATGGTCATTCTTATGGGTCCCTTTCTTCAGCAGTGTTCTTTAGGTTAATCCTATCAACTGTTACTATACCCAGAGGTTGACATAATTTTTCAGATCAAGTTCTCCAATGAGTACCAGCAGAAATTGTTTGATACTTGTCTATGATGTCACATAGTCACATGGTGTCTCCCTCACCCTGGGTCAGGAGGAGTTCTGGCCCCCTTGCTCTGGGGAGCAGGGTCTGTACCTGCGGGGGAGAGGGGGAGGGCCACGAGGTTGGGGGGATGCAAATCTCCCCCTCCACCCCGCACTTCCCCTCCCCTGCAATTACCCAATGTGCGGCAATGGCTAGTTCCCTGCATCCTGGCTCCAGCTGGGCAGGGCAGCCTCCATCCCTTGCCTGGGCATCACTCAGCGTCTCTCTTACAGTGGCTCTGGGCCACGTAATAAATACTTTTCTTGGTCTTAAACATGGACAAGCCTCAGGGTTTACTATAGGGGCATCGCTGGTGCTGAGCATGGGGCACAAGCCCAGAGTGTCCAAGCCAGTGCCCCAAGTCCCAAGCCAGCAATGCAGGCGCAAAGAGGTGCACCAACTCTTTTAAGTCTCCTGCTTTGCAGCATGTAGCTGAGGCAGGTGGTGCAGAGCAGGAGAAGAGGAGGGAAAGTTAAATCCCTCCTCTCAGGTAGGCGGGAGGAAGCAGAGGACCGCAGTGGCTGGCCTCACCCCCGATGAACGCGGGGCAGGAGGCTGGTCATGGCATCTGGCCCCGGCCAGGGACTGGCAGGGCCAAACGCAGAGACCAGTGGAGTCAAAGACAGGAGCTAGCCCAGGACCCGGGGATGAAGGCAGGAGCTGGCCTGTGGTTGCCAGGCAGCAGTGGCAGCAGATGCCAGGGTCCAGATCCTGCCTGGGAGCCAGAGCCGGTGGTGAGGGCCGCTGGGGTCCAAATCCAGCCAGGGAGCCAGGCCAGAGCCAGTGGCAGTGGGGGGCTGGGAGCATAGTAGGGGAAATTTTCAGTATGCTTTTTGAAAGGTTAGGTGCT
>ML685817.1:3169398-3277267 GCA_007922175.1 Pelusios castaneus | reverse complement strand
TATATACCAAGTATTCTTAATATCCATTGTTTACATAGCATTGACTATATGCTGGGTCTTTTTGAGATGAATGCGAGAATGCTGCCATTGTGAGCTTAAAATCTTAAGGCCTAATGCTGTGAGCCTTTTCACATAAGTCGTGTCTGTCTCTCTCTCTCATACTTGCATATGTACATATATAGGTTATTCTAGTATAAAATCCCCTCATTCTATAGCAGTTAGAGACCACTGTCCTGTAATTGCTATAGAATGAGGGTTTTTTACTTGGGCTATAACTTGGTGAACAAAGTGACAATGGAGCTTTTTAAGGTTCCCTTATCCAAATGTGCTCAAAGACAGACACCCCTACATCAGTCATTTTCTGAGAGGGGGATCTTGACTCCTTCCAGGGCCATAAACGCTGCTTCCCAGCTGTAAGAAAGTACTAGAAGACGGTGTAAGAAGGTCTTCCTTTGCTATGAATTTACCTGCCTGGTTAATATGTAAGTTTGTATTTGAGGGGCAATACACTACAGACTTCAGAGTAACTAAACCCCTGCAAATCTCTGGCTATCTGCTTTATATCTGCAGACCATGACAACATGAGGGGTATGGGTTTGAGTATCTCATGTACCTATATTGGCATAATTAGAGAGCAGCAGTAGTAATTGCAGAGTTAAGATTGGGTTTTCCCACTTGAAGTGGGAGTTGAACCTGTATTATTGTATGAAAAGTACAGAACCTGTATTATTGTATGAAAAGTACAGTACATCTGGCCCAAATTTTCCAGCAGATGATCAAATATATCTACTAATTAGACTGAATTCTAAAAACTTAAAATTGGGCTTTATGAGTTCTTATTTTGAGTCTCTTGGTTTTTTATGTATTTTTTTTTTTTATGTTTACTAGCTGAACTATTAAAAGGTCAAAAATACATACATAATGAATGCTTGAGGGCTTGCTGTAGTCATGTAATTCTTTTTTCTTTAAGTATTTGTATTCTTGGCCATAACTGATCCCCTATGTTCTTTAGTTAGTAGATGATTTATGTTTTCTACTTCCATTCTTCAGCATGGTGTGCCAAAGCTTTTTTTTTTTTTTTTTTTTTTTAAACAGTTCAGGAAAGAAAATAACATTGCTTTCTAATGTATGTCCCCAGTAATTTCTTTGCACCCGTAATTGTGGCTAACATAGTGCATGGGGAATTGATTTTGCTAGTCCAAGAGCATCTGTGGGGAGTCAGAGAAAGATCTTTGAGAAGGTAGCTGCTCTGTTGTTGAAGACTGGGATCTCATTCAGTCAGTTCAGGAGTAAAGTTGAACAATGGAATAAAACTCAGGATCTTCAACAAAGCAACAAGTGTTGGAGCCTGACCTTTTTTTAACCCATTCAGCTGGTTCAGGAGCTCTGCCAGTGCAGTTGCAGAACAGTTTGTGGAAATCCTGGTCTGTGAGAAACTTCATTTGGTTCAGGAGGAGAGCTCTGGAGCCACTGGAATATTTTGGTGAAGAATAGCACTTCTGGACAAATTCATGGCATCTGACCGCTATCGAGGTCATTATGGAAGGAGTTGTTGTATTGGAGATCTCTTCTTAGGCATTTAGTGTTTTGTCATCACTGAACGCTTCTGAGCAATGGCTAGCTGACCAAGCCAAAAGATCTGTTTGTTGAAAAGGAAGATATAGTTTTGACTAGCTCTACTCCAGCGGAACAATACAACATTGGCTATTGTCACATACCACTGCTTGCGTCCCAAAACGGTCCTAATGGGAGAGGACAAGGTTTTTCTAGTGCAAGCAGTAATTGTTTTGTAGAACATGAAGACCTTTGACAAAGAAGTCATTATGAAATGCAGCTTTATGAAACATGGCTGGATAGGTCCTCAATGAAAGCGCTTGGCCTGCTCAGGGGAAAAACCTCCTGAGTCACCTGAATTCATAAAAATCATGTTCTTAATTGAGTCAACCATTACTGTATCAGAGGTCCTTTTTTTTAAATATGAAAATACCTGGGAGATGGATTGACAGAACCACTGTGTTGTGCTTCAGTTAAACTCCCCCCCACCCCCCCCAACACCTAACTCAGATCCACAAAACAAGGAAAAGTTAAGGTGTCTAACCTTTCATACCCTGTCTCTCCACTCAGACATACTTATCAACTAGCACAACTGCCATGTACTACAGACAATGCATCACCAGCTTCTTTAGAGAGACCAGCCTCCTACACTCCTTTTCCTAGACATAAGTGAGCGATTTCTCTCTGCACGCCCTCCACTCCTTTTGCCCCTCATCTGTGCAGAAAGATAGTGGAGGAAAAAATCTCATCATTTGTGCGGGTGCTAGGCTGTTGGGAAAGGGAGTGATGGAAAATTGAAATGCATATCATTGACAAACATACGCAATTTAGGATAGCCAAAATCTTATTACTGCTGATTTGCAAGTCAGAAAGAACCCAGCTTGACTTTCAGATATCTGGTAAAATTTGCAGGGTAGAGAGGAATCAAAATCCCAGACGCTTTGCTTGTAAACTGAATGGACTTCATGTAATAGGGGTTGACAACAAATACACAAACTACAGTCTGCTTTCAGAATAAAATTGCACTTTTAATGTTAACATCCTGCTTAACCTTTTTAGTGCACTAGGTATGTAATGAAATGCACGTAACTGAGACTCCTGTACATTGGGACTAGTACCACATCTTCAGCTTTCAAATTCCTTGCTTATACCAAAAACTTAAGATTTACTATTTATGTAACAGTTCTCAAAGGCTTGCATATGCATTACTATTATTTTTGTGGCTTGTTTTTTAGGGAGTTCCAATGAATTCGCTCAGGTTCCTCTTCGAGGGTCAGAGAATTACTGATAATCATACCCCCAAAGAGGTGAGGTGTTTTTTTTTTCCCTTAATAGAAGGCAAGTGGCAGCTTAAACTATGCATCCTTGGGATGATTAAAGAAATACTGTGCTTCATGTGTTGGGGAATATACTGTTCTGCCACAACCTCCATTATCTGCTTGAAAACCATTTAATATAAGTATATGTGCTCATCTTTACCAGAGTGAGGGCCAAAAATACAAATAGCTTATCTTCTATTTACTATCTATATCAGGATAATACTGTAACTGTTGCATAAATTTCTTCCTGATATTGAAGTGGTTATAAACACTGACCTTTGGGACTCAGGATGTGAGTTAGTGTTGATATAATCATCTTTTGATCTCAAACGTTCAGCTGTCTGGAAAAACTACTAGGTGAGAATGAAAACAATCCTGAAAACTTTAGATATGTTGTAGTTTGAGGTGAAAGACTTTTTTTTTTTTTTTTTTTTAAACCAAGTTCCAAAGGGGTAGCTGTGTTAGTCTATTGCAGAAAAACAGAGTCCTGTGGCACTTTTAAAGACTAAGAGATTTATTTATCTCATGGGCTTTCGTGGGAGAAAATCCCACTTCGTCAGAGGCTTTGAAGATGGGAAACTTACAGAATGGGAGCCATTCTGTAAGTTTCCCATCTTCAAAACCTCTGACGAAGTGGGATTTTCTCCCACGAAAGCCCATGAGATAAATAAATCTCTTAGTCTTTAAAAGTGCCACAGGACTCTGTTTTTATAACGAAGCAAGCTAAATGACAATTGCATGACAATCGTGCAGCAATTGCACAAAAATAAAGTTAGTCGGTGATTTCCCGCCCCCAGATGATCAGGAAAAGGGTCTGGACTCCCCAGACAATATTGCCAACTCTTAACTAGATGTATTGCAAAGCTGAAACAAGGGACTTGGGGGTGGGGGAGAGGACTAAATAGAGTTTAGTCTTGGTTAATAAGATAGTGACTGAAGATTACTTTTCCACTGTTCTGTCCTTTGAGGAAGTATGGCTGGGCAGAGGAAGAAAACTTTTAATTCCCTTGCTTGTCCAGGAGCTACTGTGCATTCAGAACATCTGATTTATAACAATTTTGTGTGTTTTTTGTTTTTTCTCTGTTCTCACAGCTGGGGATGGAGGAGGAAGATGTGATTGAAGTTTATCAGGAACAGACAGGGGGTCACTCGGCAGTTTAGATCCTTCTGTTTGGTTTTTCTTTCCCCTTAATCCTTTTTTATTTTAAAATAATAGTTCTTTTGTAATGTGGCGTTCAACACTGAACTGAAACTGGCACCCCATCTCTGGGAGTTTATTTTCAAACATCTGGTATCTTGAATTCTAGTGCTCATTATACAATATCATTTCTGTTTTCATTGTGCTGAACTCTTGTGATCCAGCTGCAGTCCAGCTCCCATTTCCCCTTCCCTTTTAAAATTACATGTACACACATGCATTTGTATGTTCACTAGGATCGTGCATTTCAGGCACGAAGGTTGTAAGATCTACCAGGTGGGCAAATGTTCCTAGTGACTTCCAAATCAGCTCTGGAGTTTGGATGTGTGACTGTTTCACTCCTGGACTATAACTTTCAGTGGGAGATGGATTTTTTTCAGAGAACTAAACAATGGAGAAATTGTCTCCATAATTCAGAGTGGTTTTCCTTAAATTGTGTTGATGGCCCAGGAAAGAAGACTATCCAGTTGGAAATGGAAAAGATAGAACTGTTGTCATCTGTACCTTACTCCAGAGATGGCTTCATAGAAGACAAAATTGAAAACCCTGTTCATTTTTAAATTTTGGCAGAAGAGCCCAGAAAAGTTCTAACTTTCATATATTAACACACAGATATTCATGCAAGAAAGTTCACAGCAGACAACCAATAGTATTCTGACACTTTTGTTTATACCTTTTGGCCTGGGACATGGGTTTTGAATGGACATTGTCTGTACCAGCTTCATTAAAATAAACAAGAAAAAATAATTTTATAAACAGTAACAATTTGCATTTTCTTTTCAAATATTTGGAGATGAATGAGAGAGAGAGAAACTTGAAAATGACAAACAGAATATACCTATCTAGTAAATATTAATCAGAATCAGAAATCACTAGCCTATAAATGTACCCTGTAAACTAGAATTCTGTTGTTTGTCTCACTCCAAGTATTGAATACTCTGATTTTTTTTTAATAACAATATGCATTCCCTGACACTATTAACTGTTCTCTGTATCTGTTGGATGATTAAATATATATTTAGTGCTTCAATTTGGATTCTAAAGCTAGAGGTTAGCTTGTAACTTGGAAGGGAGAGTTGGAAGGAAATAAGCTTTTGTATTTACCTTTTTCCCTCTAGATCGTTACATCATGTATGGTCCAGGTCAGTAGTGCCCCAAAGCAATTACTATCTGAGGGGTGAATAGTATCCTATCCAAAATGAGTTGTGGGTTCATTGCAGGTCCTAAATACATACCCAGATCTCAAAAGACACTTTGGGCACCTGCCTGGGCAGTCTCAGCAGTGCAGCACAGAATTATGAATGGGCATAGACTGAACCTACCTTCCTGTCCCACTCAAATGGGTCTTGCAGATCAGGCAGGAGAGGTTAGAAAAGTACATTGCTGCACCTCTGCTCCATGTGACATGCAAATAAACAGAACTTGAATTTGCAATTTTTTATATCAAGCCCTTTTCATGAATACTCAATTTATGTTAAAATATTTTAGCAAATTGCACACTTGTATTGCAGAAATCAGATAGGTTTCGAATTTTTTTATGGAGCTTACTGTAAAGCTATAAATGCATTTCCTTTCATGCTTGTGGTTTGTGTCCCCTTTCCCATCTAATAATACATTTCTTTTGTACACATAGCTACACTAATTTTTTTTAAAGATTAAAATTTTGGTTTATAAAAGCCAGAGAACATGGAATTTTTTAAGCAGTCTGTTTAACCAAATGAGGCCCTAGCTGAAAAATGACATTCAAAAGAACCCATCACCAATAGAACAGATGGAGTAAAATATTGTTCCCTGTTAGCTGCATTTGGTATTCTGGAAAGCAATCTTAGGTTCTTACCTGGCCTCCATAACATCAGAATCTGAGCACCTTTTTCTAATAACTGCATCATCACAACAAATGCATCTCAGTGTGGCAGGAAATTACCTCTGTTCCTGCTTTACAGATGAGAAGCCAAAGCACAGTAAGTCTTTACCCGAGCTGGGCTCTGAACCCAGATTTCTTGTTGCGTAGCAGCCTAATTGCTGGACTTTTTCTCCCAATCTACACCTTGCATGCTGATTTACATTCCTTTCCCAGTGAGAAGGGATTGCATAAACCCTCTTTTGAGACTTGATGAATGTTACTTGGGTGGAGAGTTTGCTGCACATGGCCTTCTCTCACTCACCCCAGCGAAGATGAAATGGTGAGGTCTTTTCTATACTGGACTTCTTCCTCCAAAGATTTCCCACTAGAATTTTGCTCTTCCTTCAGCTACATACATGTAATGCTGCTGGGCAACCATGTTTTATCCAGACTTGCTGTGAGCGCAGTTAAATAATTTGTGGTTAACAAACGGTGGTCATCAGTGGAGCTGCAGCCTTAAGAAATTCTCTCCCACCCCAAGAGACTAGTTTCCAGAAACTGGACCAAAGCTTCTTGTGCAGTGAGGATCGCAAACCCATGCACACCTTGATAATGAAGTGCATCCTCTGAAGTAGTTTTGCGTTATGACCAAATCTGAGCTGGCAGGCTGATCCACGTAATTACATTGTTTATATATAGTGGTGTAGCCAGGCTTGTCTTGGGATGATAGAAGATGACTGAGGTAACATCTTTTATTGAACCAACTTCTGTTGGTGAGAGAGACACGCTTTTGAGCTTATGCAGAACTCTTCAGATCTGGGATATGTATTTAGCTGTGACACTAGTACGAGGCGAAACAGGTGAGCTTGGGCTCAAATTCATAACTTTGCTAGATACTAACCACTGCTCTTGTGGGTTTTTAGTCCAGAATTTAGTATCTAGCAAAGTTATGAATTTGAGCCCTCAGGTTCATCTGTGCTAAACAATCTGTTCCACCCTTTGTTTAGCTATGAGAGAGTACACATCACAGACCTGAAGCAGACCTTCTGTCTCCCATGTAATCACATGCACATTCCTCAATTTTCTGATTTACTTTTTACTGTAGCTTCTTTTCATGGTCCCTTGCTCCCTAGACGGCGTTAAATGGTATGGAGCATTTCTGCCTGAAATGGGAGTTCTGTAGAAACAGCATTTATTAGCTCTGCAGAGAGCTACATTCAGCTGTCTGGCTAAAAGAAAGATGCATTGGGCTTTATGCATGCATGTTGGGGTTGGGGGAGAAAACTAAAGTGAAAAGAAATCACCCAAATCCTGTCTCTTCCCATTAATGTAAAATGTAATGCATTTTTCTTAAATGCAGTATGTTACAGCTATTTATTTAAAGTAAAGAAAAGTATTACTCATTAGGAAGTCTAACATACATGTATGATTAAATAGCTTGCAGGTGGATATAACCTGTTTATTATGGTATGTTGAAAGAGGAAACAAAACTATCTCCACTCATTCTGTACCACAAAACGATGTAGGTTTTTTCTCTCTGATTTTCACTACAAATTTATACATTCATTTCACATTTACCATAGTAGCATTTAAAATCTCAACCTCTAGGTCGGACCCATTTCTTGTAGGTGCAGTATAAGTCATAAGCATAAGTCAAGTCCCTGCTCCAGAGTTTACCATTTAAAACATGAAATTAGGATGTTTTTCATTCAAAGATTGACCTTAACTGGGATGACTCAGGGTATTAAAATTAAGCAAGAGCACAGGTGTTTGTGGGATCAAGACCTTTGTTAGGATGCAAATAGAAATAACTTGTTGCAGACATTTAAATTTTATCTCCATCACCTGTTTATCTTTTTGGAAGCACTTAGTATGAATACTGTTTCAACTTCTCACTTCTTTAAGGGAAAGAATTATTTATGTGTATGGAGTATTTTTTTAAAAATTGTGCTCATGTGTGCAAACTCAATTACTGGTGCACAGCGAAACATGCTTACCAAGAATCAGCCACGGGCAATATGTACAGAAGAAGGAACTACTTACATTAATACATCACTCAGTACTATTTTTCTTACAGCACAGCTCAAATACTGTACATCAATTTATTTTGCTTCTAACACTACTAATTACTGCACATTTAGTTCAAATAAAGCCCAGCTCCAATTTAGCAAGAGCCTAAAAATTTGTCAGTATTTTAAACCTTTTGAAAATGTGCACATAGAAAGTTAACTTTCATAGCCTGAAAAGAAAAATACAAAACCACAAGTAACCTGATTTTGGGGATCAAGAATTGTTCTCTTCATAGTAAGTCTTCATTTTATGTCTTTTTGTTGGCTTTTGGGGCTCATATAGTGCTACTATGCATAAAAATCTACCCACTTCTGGATCTAATGAATAGGTAAGTCAGTTGGCCTGAAGATCCTTCTCAGTCAGAGATGCCCTCCTTCCCACCACAAAATTGTGAAGGTTATTGCCCTGCTTCTACTGAATGGTCCTGAGAATGGGGGAAGTGGGCACAGGGTAAGAGAAGTCTGCACTCAGAGGGTCCACAAGAGACTGGGCTAGCTCATGCTGTTAGTTAGATGGTCTACTGGTGATTAGTTCCCATCTGTAAGGTGAGCATACAGAAGTGGATTTAAGAAAGAAAATGTTTCTCTGTGAATGAATAGGGAAGCCTTAGACCATGTTTTGGCCTTCCCTTTGCATTAGCTCAGTTAAAAGGAACTCCTAATTGGATTCAGTGGATTGGAATTGTCCATTAAAATAACCTCTGTCCCCCTTGATATCCTACCATTTACTTGTTTTCCTTTGCTTTCTCTAGGCCTAGCATTTGGAGTAGCTGAAAATAAGAATAAACCCATGGCCGTGAAATTTGCTGCATATGTTCCAGTCCACTGGTTTCCACTAGCAGCTCCCTCTGGAATTGGAGGTGCTGCTCCAGAGCTTTCCTTTGCCTGCAAACAAACAGTGCTAATTAAAATATTGAGATAAAAGAAAGGAAGATCATTAGAGTGTTCCTTGCTTCATTAGGAGTAAGCCAGTCAATATTTTTCTGCTTAATTACACACTCAGCAATTTAAATTTATTGCTGGTGTAACTTTATTTCAGCCACATTACAGTTTCCACTATAGTGGGGAAACCTGGGCCCTTTGCACCCCTTTGTAATGTAGATGCAGTATTAGCTGGGTCCCTGAACTCTTCTAAAGACTTGGGTCCATATAAAGCTTTAGCACACTGTGGGGATGCAATGAAAACCATGGCTGACTCATGTCTGCACCATAAAAATAATGTAATTTGGAGTTACGAGGGAAACAGGACCAGATGTTAGAATTTGAGGCTCATTACTGGAATTCCAGTAGTATGAAGCACTGAAGATGTTTTCACTGAAATAGTTCCAACCCTAGTAGTGTTTTTGTTTAGGTTGGCACCAAGTGACTGATGTTTGCATCTATTCAGCAGAAATAATTTCCTTTTCTGAATGAGGCTGTTTACCTGGCTAGAAGTTGTGCTTGTTTCTTCGCCTCCTCCAAAGCTAGTCTAGCTGCCTCCTCTTCTTTCTTCCTTCTTTCCTCAGCCTCAGACCGTGCCCACTTCTCTTCCTCCAGTTTTCTTCTCTCGTACTCCCGGCGTTCTTCTTCTGCCATCTCTGCTAGCCGTTGTCTTTCCTCCTCTAGCCACATTTCCCTTTCTTTTTGTCTGTATTTTTCTGCCTCTAGGGGATGGACAATCAGACAATTAGTAGCTACTAATGTTTCTTATTTAGGAAATGGTTCTTTAACTACATTAGAAACATAAATTGGTATTGCTATTGCAGTATTGTCAACCCCAAGTGTTGAAAATCCATAGGCCCCCAAAATTATGATTTTAAAAAGTTTTCTCATTCAGCACATTTTCCAGTTTTTATCTTGAACTATTTCTGCTACGAATTTACTTATATTTTAAAGGTAAACTCAGGTTCTCATGTAGTTATGACTCCAATGTGGGGGGGAGGGGTTGTTTTTGTTTTGTTTTGTTTTTTTAAACAAAAGACACCAAATGTTATGAGACTTGAAATAAAAATCACAAGATGTGCTAACACTGCTATTGTCCTATTTGGAAAAGCTGGGAAGTGGGCGGGCGCAAGCCCGCCCACTGCTAAAACCCCTCCCCCAGCCTAAGGGGAAGAGGCACTAGGCCCAGCACCACCTGAAAACGAACCTCCTTCAGCCAACCTCCCCTCTCTGGTTTTATAAATGGCCACTTTGGCATAGGCCAAGAGGAGGTTGGCGAGGAGGTCCCGCGACTTTGTGGGGCCACGGATGGGGAGTGCATATAAAAAAAGGTGTGTCACTTGGTTGATGTAAGGTATGGTATCTACATCAACTTGCTGCGATGTCTTCACTACACTTGGTTGATGGGAGAGTGCTCTTCCATTGACTAAGCATGTCTACACCAGACCCGCTAACTCAATGCTGCTGCATTGATGGGTGCAGCGCCAATTTAGTGCTTTAGTGAAGATAAGTCCTAAGTCACTGTGTGACTTTTGACCTTCACACCCTCCAGGCTGCAGTGACTTATGAAACAAATCTATTGGAATAAAACCCTTCTTTATTTGGTAGTGCGAATATTAAGCAAATGGAGTGAAGCGCATAAGATGATTTTGTTTAATTAAATAAGATGCGATGTTTCCAAAACACTTCACTATAAGCTGAATTTCACTATAACTGGAAAGGGCCTGTATAATTCTTTTTCAGCTGTAGTGGTTTGTCCTTCTTTCACCCCTAGCCCAGGGGCATTAGTAGTTACATGAGTGCCTCCTAAAAGCTGTATTTTCACTTCCACCACAGCAGCTGCAGCCAAAACAAAAGGTAAGGATTCCTTTGCTTCATCCTCATACAGTAGTGGCAGCTTCTCTTCAGTTAGAACAGAGAGGGTAATACTGTCCTTGAAATTAACTATTCCTAGAGGAATTAGAATAACAGACCCCACCACTGGTGGCATGAAATTCACTCTAACTGCACTGATGCAGTTTGGGACTTTTACTCCACTGTAAGCAGGTTCTCCTGTATTATATTCAAAGGGGACTGCTTAAGAAAGTCTTGTGCTGCCACGCTTTATACTAAGCCGCCTGTGGTAAATTTCTCTGGATACCTTATTAGTAGAGATAGGGAGCAATGTAATGAAATAGCTCCCATATAGATACTTCCATAGATGGCCCCCATCACTATAGCACTTAGGTGCTTTACTGACATTAATTCACTCTTGCAACACCCCATAAAGAAGGGGAGAATTATCACCATTGTACAGATGATGAAGCGCAAAGAAATTAAGAGACTTGCCCAAGATGTCTCTGAAATTCCAAGGCAGAACCAGGAGCTCCTGAGTTCAAGTTCAGGGTCTAAACCTGAAAACCACCGTTCTAGGTGAGTTATCTGCAAATATGGTGAATTTTAGCCTTTCTTTAGAGCACCTGCACGTTCTTGTTCCTCCTGCTGTCTTTTCTTTTGCAACTCTAGAAGTTTCCTGCGATGTTCCTCCTGCTGCTGTCGGACACGTTCCTGTGCTACTTTCTCAAGCTGTAGCTTCCTTGCTGCCTCTTCCTCCTGGCGCTGGCGCTCTTCTTCTAGCTCCTGTTTCTGTAAACTAAAACATAAATTGTTAATTGATAGAGCACTGAGGGCCTGCTGAGCATACTTAGATCATAAGAAGAGCAGGTCCCTGGCCAAAGACCTACAAATGTATACAATGTAGGAGAAGGGATGAGCTAAAACAGAAGAGAGTGAATGATAGTGATGTCTTTGTTCCAAAAATTTTAGATTAAAAAGAACCAACTTATTTTCTACTGTCTAATTTAAGCTCTCTTTGAGGGATGGACAAGCGTTTCAAAGCCTCCTAGACAAAGTGTGTTTTAAAGAGGGATATGAGGGAGACGGCCAATGAGTGGTTTCAGGTGCATGGTCTACATGGAGACAGCATGGAAAAGGTAAGGAGAGAAAGGAGTGGAGAGCAAATGCAAATGAAGAAAAAGGAGACAGAAGCCAAGTTGTCCGAGGTCGTGGAGGTGAGGACGAGGGCTTTAAGTATGATGCAGCAGGCACGAGGAAGGCAGCTCAGGGATTTGAAGAAGGTTTTTGCACATGGTCAAGTTCTGGGCACGGTAGGCACTCTCTGCACCCGGATTTGGGTGAATAGGAGAAGACTGACATGAAAGTCCAGGACACTATAGAAGAAGAAGAAGAAAGAGAAAGCAACTGTCAAGGTGAGACATGATTGGAACTTGAGCAAAGGCTTTTAAAGTGGCAATAGACATGGAGACAAAAGGTTAGGGGACAAAAAATTGAGAAACTAATAGCAATTCCCATCAGAGAAGAGAGCAAGAGGTCTGGTTATTCTGCTACCGTATCTTGTTTCTGACAATGGTCAGTTTTACATACTGGAGGAAGAGGTAAAACGCATTTTAATACACCTAGCTGTGCAGAAATGTATTATTGGGGGTGAAAGAGGGTGCTAGAAAGAGGGGCTTTCTTCTTGAACTGTACTGGTGATCAGCTTGTGTTCCAATGTATAAAGATGGAGAGCGCTGTAGTTTTCACCTTGCTTCCTATAAATGGAAATATTACTTTAATTCAGGTATCTAATCAATTTAAACTTAATTGTCTCAAATATCCTACTGGAGTGAGTTCCACAGGTTAATCATATATTGAATTGCGGTTAGTAATGCCGAATCCTCCCACATCAAAGTCCGTCCCTCCTGAAATCTGACCCTTTCTCTCCAGTTCTTCTTAAAGTCATCATTCAACTGGAGGGAAAGAAAACCTAGCAAGATTCCTCTTTGTGAGGCTTCCAATGAATACTGCTTAGGATGTAGGAAGAAGCAGGCGCTCTAGCTCCCAAATCTTGCAGATCTCAGTGTTCAGCCCCAAAAGACCTTGCAACTGGAGCCCCCTAACCTCCTCTGGCTCCCAATGGAGCTATGTTGTCTGGGGCTACCCTCATAACTCTCAGTAAAGATAAGGTGGGGGGCTCCCTAGCACAGAGGGTTTCCACAAAAAAGTAAAAGCTCTATAGCCCCAAAAGCTGTATTAGCTTTCCTGTGAGTTCCTTGCAGGTGGCTGGGGATGATGTGCATCTACAACCATTTCCTTCTGGTCCCTCTTCACCAGTGGATCATTGAGCTCTCAGGTCACTTATGTTTCTGGAGATGATACTGTGGAGACAGCACATCCCCACTCCGGCAGAGGCAGATCTATGTATAAATCATAATCCAACCCAGAGATCTGTAAACTCCCTTAATTTTTTTAAGGATGGTGGCTGTAGACACAAAAATACCCTAAGCGCACAACCACTGGTTACCTCAATTCAGGCAAGTTCAGGATAGCCTTTTATAATTTATATAGTAATGAATAGAGCAGTGACTGTCATGGGTGTCACAGGCACCGCAGCTTTGCTTTATATCATCTCTGCTCTCCCTTGTTCTACTGCTTGGAAATCCACCCCAACACTGAGTTGCTGGTTATAGAAGTGGGATACTTGGGAGTGTTTGGTGGGATGCTCTTTAAATAGCAAAAAATAATCATGCTTTTTATATTGCCATTCCACCCAAATATTCCCCAGCTAGAGCCTTATCCCGACTGACCGAATCTCCTCGGTTCTTCTCTTCTGTTCCTGTTCCAGTTCTTCCTTCATTTTTTCCATACGCTCCTGCTGCTCTTGCTGTTTCCACTTCTGTTCCTCTTGTTCTCTTCTTTTCCTCTCTACCTCTAGCCGTCTTTTCTCTGCCTTCTCTGCTCGCATTCTGTCCCGTGATAATTTCTCCTTCTGCTGGTTTCCAGGGAGATCCTAAATGAATATAAGGAAAAGTCATTTGGTAAATAAAATTTGCACTCTACTAATTGCTGATTAGTTCATTTGTTAACCATGAGATTCACCATCTCTGAAATGAATGCACTTTATATGAGATTTACATATCACAGAGAAGATTTGCTTGATGTGGGACTCTTATTGTTAATGTGATGGCCTTTACCTGCGCTGTTTACTCTGTAGAGTAAATAATACCTCTCATTCCATGGGTGACACTTGGCAGATGCCTACCAGTATGACGAATCATGGCTATCACAAGGCTCTCCCATTGTTTATATTCCCCTGATTTTTCACTGTTGTAAACCAAATTCTAAGAAGCTCTGTTCAAGTTCATATTTGTGATACCCACCTCTCTCTAGTTCTTTGGGAATGCTTTGATTGTTCAAAAATATGTTGAGGAAGAGCAGAAAAATGGGCTGGGTTTACTCCAAGACAATAAAGACAGTTGTCCTGCATTGTCAGGAAACTGGTATGAATGATGCGTTTCATATTTGCAAGATAAAATAATATTTATATTGAAAATGAGTCTTAACAGCTAAAAAATATTACAACAAAAATGGATGGATATAAAAGATCTCATCATTGAACCTTGAGGATATAGAGTTTCTAAACTGGGACCCAGGGTCTGAATAAATTCAGTACTCATCAACAACACAGGATCCTAAGATTTGTGATGCTGGGGTAGATCATTGGCTTATTAAGTCCGCTATCCAACTTCTGGCAGTGGTGTTAGCTAAGGCTGATGCTTTATGGAAATCCCTCCTTCTCCCTAAGTGACCTGTGCAGCTCTGTACATTGGTTAGGGGAATCTTTTCTGATTCTGTGATGATCAAGGTGATATCTTGAACCTGGGTTTAACCAACTGGGGTCTCAGGGAGGCTTAGCCCCCCTCAAAAATTAGGGATTGTATTAATAAATGAAGGAAACACTGACTTTGGAACAGAAGCTTGTTAATCTTTCTATTAAAAGTGGACGAATTTAGTTACGGTACAAAACTACTCATTGAAGTGATAGATAATAGTTATTACTTTTAAGTCTAGCCACTCTACATAAAAAATGCTGTCTGCACCTCTGTTTAAGCATGAGATTCAGTGATCCTTCACACCCACCTTTAAAGGCAGGCCAGGGCCAGCACATTCCTGCTCTGAGTTCTAGCCCGTGAAAGACTGGCATTCTGAAAACTGTCGTCTCCTTTGGGTTATAGGACTGTGAACTACTATGCAGCATGTTGGGAAGAAGTGCCAAGAAATATAAGGAACACTCAGAAGTATGTGTGAGGTTGACTGATAGATCTCTCAGATGAAACATACTGCAAGGTTTTCCACTAAGAACCTAAGAGGAGCTGTGGGAAAGGCCCATGAAAAAACAGAAAATAGAAGAAGCTGGGGAAGGGTGAAGGAGAAAGCCTGAGGCAGTACAGTCCTGGGGTGGGCTCAAGGCTCAGTGGGTGGGCTCATGGCTCAGTATTGACCTGTTAGAAGCCCAGTGCCAGAGACGTTATGATTCTCATCAAGGGGCAGGATCACAGCAGACACTATGAGAACTACTGAGCCTGCTTGACTCAGAAGGAGAGAATGAATTGATTTCAGATCCTCCCATTTTGCTCGGGTTTCTCTTATCAATCTGGGGAAGACCATTCCTGAGGACTGGCTGAGGCAGCTGTCTCTTTCCCAGGCCGGGAAAGTCAAAGTATTTGTTACACATGATGATATTTGGTCATAATATTGAGCACCTTTTTTAACCCTTCGCTACATTATTTAATGCACTAGCCTCTGGCGGCAGTGAGGCCCACAAGCTGACTATGCCGCTACATTTCCTTTTGTTTGTTCTGAATTCACCAGCCCTACGTTTCTCTGGGTGATGGCCTGTTCCTGTAAGAGACAGGGGCTGTCATGAGGTAAATAAAACTGCTAAACTGCATTGACCAAAAGGCAGCAATGAGCTGTGTTTGAGCTGAGCGGCCCTGGCGCTAGAGAGCTCACCCACCCCTCCAGACAGAGGAATGAGGAGTCACACGATGGGGAAGGCCGGAGCCAAGAGCCGGCCGGCAGGAAAACGAGCAGTTAACAGTTCAGTCAAATGGGGAGCCAAGCAGGGAAAAGGGCCTTGGGAGTCGGCACTCTATCAGGAGCGGCTGGGCTGGTGGGTGGACTGGAGAACTGGGGAGTCAGAGTAGCCGAGGTGATGGCCAGGCAGTAACCCCAGTTGTTTTGGGTTCCCAGGCCTGGGAGCCTGTAGAAAACGCTGGGTGTGAGTCTGGGTTCCCTCTGCCAGTACAGAGGACTGAGAAAGTGTCTGCACTGCCATCTAGCGCGGCAACATTGTGGCCCAAGAGGAAGCTGGATGAACTGATCAGAGCCCAGGGTGGCTGAGGCTGAGCCCTGGAGAATGGCAGAGTTGGATGGAGTGACTGTGAAAGAGAAGACGGCTATTCTGTAAGGCAAGACAGTGCCCAGGTTGGGATGGGCAGAAGATTTTGTGTCCAGACGATACCCAGGAAGGGGTGGACTTGTTTTGACTTGGTTTAGGGGGCCAAATCACCTCAGACGCCGAACCCCGCTGAGGGTGAGAGAACCACTGAAGATGGAGAGTGAAGTGGGCCTAGAGACAGCCCAGGTAAGTCCCTGTTGCAGTCTTACAATGTAGGAAGCATTTCAGGGAATCACTCTTCCCTATCTCAGGACAAAGGAAAACTCAGTTCTTACCTCTGACACCTCACTGCTCATGCCTGCTTCTGATTTAACGCCACTGACTGTGGTGATTATTGGATGAGTCTGAGTAAATTTTTTGTGACTGGGAACTGGACTGGACCCCGAAGGTCTTCCATAATCTTCAGAACAAAATTGAGGACTCTCAGGAGGGAGTAGATGGTCCTGAATCAAAGAGTTGAAGGGAGAAGGGCTTCTGTCACCATCTAACTCCTCCTTTCCAGCAGCCACACTGCTCTGATTTGCTGCTTCTCTTTCCTGCCCTCCTTCCTTATGGTTTGGTTCTTGAAGGGTCTCTTGTCTTTTGACTCCAGTATTCTTTTTCCCGAGCGAGGATGTTCTTTTCTCATCAGACTTTGTCTCTTTTGCTTTTCCTGTAAGAACACAATTAATTCCAAATCTAGATTTGTGTCAATTGAAATAGCCAATTTACTGTAATCTGAGCTATAGTCCAGTTGCAGAAAATTTTCCGGATTTCACCAGTATTGCAGTTAGTTCTCTATGTGCCCATCCACAATGCAAGTACTGTACTTAAATCCATAGGCAAATCTATTCTATATTTTTATGATATGGAGCAGGTGTTAATTTATTGGGCGGCAGTGTAAATATTAAGTATGATGCATAACTTTTTTCTAAATGCTCATTTTAGGCATGAAAAATTTTCTCTTGCACAGAATGCAGTGATTTTGAAAAGAAGAATTTGGTGTTCTTGGTTTTTCTGGTTCTATTGTGTTTCCTGCTTAGCTTATATTAAAGAACCAAAACATTATACTGTTAGACTACAATGATGACATTAAAAATAAGGAAGATAGCTCTGTCAATGTTTAGATGACTATCAGAACAATTACCCAGAAATTCTTTATTAGATTTGTTTGAGACAGCCACCTGAAAATTGCCTATCTAATTATCATTCTTACCTCCATCCGCTATCATCATTACTGCATTAGTTGTATTTTTCTCTTCTCAAGGTGTAGCTTGGGGACTTCTCTCTCCAGACAAACATTATTAGGAAATGCTGGTGTTGACATTTTTTAGCTGCTTTTCCTGTTTTGTTGTGGACAAATGCCAAAAAGCTCTGGACGGGCATTGGACTTAGAGACAGTAGACCTGGATTCTATTCCTAGCTCTGGCATTGACCTGCTATGTAACCTTGGACAAGTCACTTTCTCTTTCTATCCATGCCTCACTCCTTTGTCTATTTGCGGTGTAAAACTTTCAAGGGTGGGGGTCTCTTTCTTAATGCAATGGTTCCCAACCAGTGGCCCATGGGCCAAAAGTAGCCCACAAGGGCTTTTGGAGTGGCCTGCTGCTCCCCTCCTGCTCCCTGAAGAAGGGAGCCAGGTCCTAAGGATCCAGGCAGAGTGTTGCTGCCAGGCGAAAAGACCAGAGCAGGCTCCTTGCTGCAGCCAAATGAATGGGAGATCAGTGCTCCTCTCCTCCTGTTTGTAGCAGGGAGCATGCCACTACGGCTAAGTGCTCCATATGGGTCCCTAGGTGCAGGGGCCCATGCTGGAGCCAAAGGGAGGGAAGATCAGTGCTCCCATGCACCCAGCGCCAGCAGAGAGCAAAGCGCTCTGCCTGGGTCCCTAGGTACAGAGGTCCCTGCCGGAGCCGGAGGGAGTGGAGCACTGAACTCTCATCCCCCTGACTGCAGAAGGGAGCCACTACCCAGGGACCCAGGCTTCAGCCAGGGGGATGGGAGATCAGTGAGGAGGGAGGCAGCCTCCTCACTGAACAATTTCCCTCTGCAGTTGGGTGAGGGGGCTGCTGGCAGAGACTGGTGGCCCCTCCAGGGTTGTAAAAATTATACCTGTGGCCCTCGAGCCAAAAAGGTTGGGGAGCCACTGTCTTAATGGGTGTACAGTGGATAGCCAAATGGGTACCTCAGTCCCTAAGTGCTAATCCAATACAAATAAATAATAATGTATAAATAACATGAAAAAGGAAGTTCCAAAGGATGTTAGGAAAAACTTTCTCACTAGGAGGGTGGTGAAGCATTGGAATGGGTTACCTAGGGAGGTGGTGGCAACTCCGTCTTTGGCGATATTTAAGGTTCGGTTAGACAAAATCCTGGCTGGGATGATTTAGTGGGAGTGGTCCTGCTTTTAGCAGGGGGTTGGACTAGATGACCTCATGCGGTCCCTTCCAGCCCTATGATTCTATAAAGGGGTAGCCGTGTTAGTCTATTGCAGAAAAACTAACAGAGTCCTGTGGCACTTCTAAGGACTAACAGATTTATTTATCGCATGAACTTTCGTGGGAGAAAATCCCACTTCGTCAGACACTTCAAAGCGTCTGACGAAGTGCAATTTTCTCCCATAAAAGCTCATGCGATAAATAAATCTGTTAGTCTTTAAAAGTGCCACATGAAAAAGGAAGAGCAGGTATTATGTATGTGCACCTCTCAGTATGCATATTTCTTTTCTGCTACACTGCAGTCACCCTTGGAGGAAAAACCTAGCTACAAACCTACTCTATTTGCATTCAATTACATTTAATTATTTGCTTCTGGTAAAACAGAAGATATATCCTTTAAGGTTATGCATGATTACAACACAGCTATTTTCTACTACAGTGACTGCAGGCCTTATCTAATTCAGTGCTAAATAGCAAGAGAATTAATCTTTAAAGCTGATCACAAATCTAAAAATAAGAACTGAATGCCAAGAATCTTTCTTGGACCTTCTGAACTAACGGTCCAGAGAGTAAAACAAAAGTACCATAAAAATATTATCTTTTCAGTTCTGCATGGCAGATCTTGGTTCTAATCTGCTCCTGGTAATATTTCTTCCAAATCATATGTGTATGTATATGTATGTCTGTGTAAAAAGCAAGATACCAGAGCTGAAACTTTTTACGTGTGCGATATTCTTACCTACAACAAATTTTTCTCTTCTGTGTCGTTTGTCTTTGTTACTGCTCTTTTTCTGTACTTTGGATACTGAGTTTATCTTGGTCAATTCATTTCTCTGCCTTTTCATGGCTTTGTTCTCTGCAACTTCTGTGTCCTGGAACTAGAATTGACAGTAATAGTGTTTGTCTGCAACATACTGATAAGGTATATTAATTTAGTTAAAAACAAGAATACAGGGTTTTGTACCAAGCACCCCACCCTACTTACTTCAAAAAAACAGTTCAGAATGAAATGATGCAGAAGAGTGTCTCATTTTTAGAGGCACAATGGAATTCCATCACAGCTGCAGCACTAACATGTAATATTTGCATCTGACAAAGTGGGTTGGAGCCCACGAAAGCTTATGCCCAAAGAAATCTGTTAGTCTTTAAGGTGGCACAGGATTCTCGTTTTTTGCAATATTTTCAGAATATCCCACATTGAAGCCTTTTCTCTGGCACCAGTTCTTAAAACCACGCTTTAGAACCAGTCCAGAAATTGGCTTGGCACCTTTGAATTACCTGGGTCTCTGGACCACTGACAAATATTAAGGGAAATAGCTTTCCTCCGTAAGTTGTTTTATACCCAAGCTATAAGCAAAGTTTATGTTTATGATTCTGGGGTCAAAGTTGTAAAACAAAACGGAGGGCAGCTTTACTCTTGATAATCACTGGCTGTGCCCTCAGTCACCCATAGGGTAACATCGATCATTCCCTTCCCTCTGTCCCACCTCACTCTGACCTAAATCCACAGGTTTCTGGACCAATAACGGGCAGCAGGGAAGGATGGGATTGTCCTTGGAAACATTGGTTCGTATAATTCTACGTCTCTGTTGCTGGTGTGTCCATGAGAGCTGCTGGTCCCCAAGAAGCAGTGCATGCCAGGGAATAATGGTGGAACATCATTCTATCATGTCTATATGGTGTGAATCCTGCATTTATTATTTGGCTTTTGGTATCACTAGATTTATTCTGTGCTTTCCTAATTGTATCCAAATGGTATAGCATTGAGTCTGACTTGGTAAGACGAGCCAGAGGCCATTTCCTCATTGCACTGTGTTCTCTGTCTGAACTAGGCTGTAAGAGATGAAGTCAGTGTCTGCTTCCTTCTAATGGAAATAACCACTATGAAAAATGTTAATCTCTTCTCAAACTCCATCCAGGAGGAGGATCCAATAGGCATTTTGCTGCTGGAGAAGTGTCCTATGATACTTACGTCACTGAAGCTGGCAGTAGTTTGATTGTAGAGATTCTCTGGCTGGGTGGTCTTTTCTCCCTTGGTCACATGCTGTTTTTCTGAATGACTCATGGCTACTCCAACATTTTCTTGTAGCATCGCCCTGTGACTGGAGGGTCCCTGGAGATGGTTACCAGATTCAGAGTCTTGACCCCTTCAAAATTAAAGTAATAAAAATAACCAGACCAAGATTTTGGGGAAGTCTCAGCGCTCCACAGATAAAATCTCTCCTTATGATGGAGTAGGAAAAGCTGGTGTGTTTTCTTTCCTATCTTTTATTTTCCTTTGCAAGCCCTGAAACCCTTTACAGTAATCTGTCAGTATCATATAGTGAACAATTTATGTAATTGTAATGGCCCCAGCAGGTAGCAGCTTCTCTCCTTATAGGTCTCTTGTCTCCTCATTACTGAGGAAAGCAAGTAACGTTGTCTCTTGTGCTGTAACAAGGATCCCAAGACTCATTGGCGGTTGTCTTGCCTGTTTAATAACAAAATCGTAGGTATTAAAATACTCTGCATTCCTGTAACACTTTTCATCTAAAGATCTAAAAAAATGTTAGACATCAATGTCCTAGCTCTTTGAAGTGCTGAGCACCTACCATTTTCATGAAGTCAATAGGAACTACAAGTGCTCGGATGATGAAATCTCATACCATCTCTGTGAAGCAGGTATTATATGTATTTTTGTGTCTGGACCTTGTATTCACTGCGTTTAGCATCCCTGCAGGCAGGCAATGCTGTATATGAATTAATAAAATAACTGACTGACTATAATAAACTAAGGGACAGAGAGTAAGAATTTTGCTGAAAGTCCCACAGTGAGTAAGTATCAGAGCTGAGAACAGAATCCGAAAGGCCTGGGGCCTAAATCCATCCTCTAAACGAAACTTCTTCATTTAAAGCAAGCTACTGCTCTTCTAGCAGCCAAAGCAATACCAGAGCTAAGGGGCATAATACTAGAAGAAATAAATAATGATAACTTCTTGCAGGGGATGTAATGGTTTTGGCTCAAGCTAGAATTTACATACAATAAATCAGATTAATAAAGGTGAGGGGCTGTGATTTATCTGATGATAAACTACAGTACTAACAGAAATCAGTATTTGTTTTATTGACAAGGACAAATTCTAATATACACACAACACAATCTCACTGAGGTCTGTTCCTTCAACTAAATACTGCAACTTCTCCACACCTTTGTGTGTCAAAGCGTCTGACGAAGTGGGATTTTCTCCCATGAAAGCTCATGCGATAAATAAATTTGTTAGTCTTTAAAAGTGCCACAAGACTCCTTGTTTGTCAGGTCTTATCTGTATCTCTTCCTTTTGAAGCAGATTCTCTAGATTCCACATGCTTTACACCACTTCTGTGATGCAAAGCATCTATGAACTTGGCTTAAATGGCCATCTGCTGTGTGTGTAACCAGCTGTTTTGCATCACCAGGGCAGTGCAAAGCAGACAGAACATACTGAAGAATTTAGCTCAGTGTTATCCAAACCTCTTAGTTAGTTTTCAGCAATGCATTTTCTTGTTATCCACCACTGTTTGTTTTCCCTCTTACTTTGGGGTTTGTCTAGACAAGAGTCTGTGGTTCTGTTTTAACTCAAGTTAATTGATTGCCTCTAGGCAAAGGTGACTGGTCTGGAGAGGGGGGAAATGGGAGGTGTGCCAGAGAGGAAGAGGAGGCTGTAGTAGTCCATCTCCCTGCCTGTAATTTAATTTACAGTAGGAAACAATATTTTTGTCCTGAAAGATTTGTTAGTTTGTGACTATGCTGTTTGACAGTTAATTAGAGTGCCTCAAAGGCATATTTCCAAAGTGTGCTCATTATCAACAGATCAGTTTGCTCCTTGTTTTCTGGGGCAGAGTGCTTGATTTTAAGTTCTAGCACTGCGTGGGGGTGGGGGGGGGTGCATGCACAGGGAGCCATTTATTTTAAATTTATGAAAGCCAGGGAGTTTGCACCAATGTGGTGTAACCTAGGTTGTCTGTTAGTTTTTCAGCGTTGTGATGGGGGTAAGATAAGTAAGAGAGCTGTCTGATTCCATCTGAGGTACTTCTAAAACTCCTAACAAAATAACATCTCTGTTCTGGGATTCCTCTTGCCCTGTACTATACTGTCTAAGCACTTCTGTGTTAAATTAGATCTGCACAGGGCAGTCGTTAGAAAACTTCATCGAATCTCCTCTTCTCCCAACCCTGGTTATGATTGCATCATGTTCTACAGATGATTAAACTATGGAGCACGATGCAAGACCCTTCCTCTTTCTTCCCACTACAGTTGTACCCCCTTATCCGAGAACTCCATTTCCGACCCCATATAATGAGTGTGAGTGCCTTCTGTTGTTCTAGATGTAGTTCTCATTACCTAATATGCTTGAGTAAGTCACAATCCTAGAGAAATCCTACCCTGACATTTCAGTGCTCACTAGAAAGTAATTTAAATCAAAGCCCCAGTATATATGTAGATTTCAGTTTTCTGAATTTCTGTTATCCTAATAGTAAGTAAATAGAATTGAAAACCAAAATAGGATGCAAAAAAGGAAATTACTCACATTTCTTCAGTGGAGCTCACTTTACAGGCAACATAGGACCCCAGGTGTGACATACTATGGGATCCAGGTCCTCCATCCATTTGCTTACTTGAAACTGTAAACATTTTAAAAAACAAAACAAACTTATTCTCGAAGTCAGGCTGCAATCAGGGTTATACTGAGTAATTTCACCAGCTATTATTGCTATACTGGTATCTGTGTTTTGGGTTTTTTTTAAATTCATGCTTAACATTGTTTTAAGTGAGTAGCATTTGGTGTCATTTGACCACTCACTGTGGACAAGTGTCCAAAAGCAAGGTGTGAAGGAAATAATTTTTGCCCGATTTAGAAGCCTTTTTAAAATCCTGGAATCTGAATTTAGAACAAAACTTGAACAGAACTCAGTTTTGAAGACCGGGGTGCCATTTCATTCTGGGTTGTTTCCCGTTTGCTCAGATGTTATTCCTTGTCCATTCTAGAAGCAGGCCATGTATTTCAGATTAAAACCATTATCATGTACATAACATATGTCATTTAATTAGAAACAGAGGTTCAAACTTTGTTCTTGTTCACAGCAGTATAAATCAAGAGTAACTCCACTGACTGATTTGGATCTGAGGGGTTTTGTCTTGGCCAGAAGCAGAATTCATATCAAGTTTTGAATTCCCCCAAAGTTTGGGGGATTTGGGGAGGGAAGGTTTAGATATGAGGGGTTTGAGTCAGACCCATCTCTAGGTTTTATTAAATATTTTTTAGTCTTGACATTCCAAAAATATTGCATAACATCTAGAGGCCAATAATCTGGGATCGGCCCCAATCTTTGAGGAGGGTATTGTTTTCAAAACCAGATATGAACTTTGCAGTTGACCCTTGCTCTATATATAACAATCTGAACCCAAAGTGCTGGATCCATAATCTGAATTCAGAGGCCAGTTCCTCTGAAGAAATCCAGATGTTTATAAAAATAAACATGAAGGGGCTTTGCAACACTAGTATGTTTGACTACTGCCAAAAACTACCACTGCTTTTGGCAGGTTTGATGGTCTCTCAGCAGAGTCCAAAGACTGAATGGAACATAGAAATTGAAGTACTCTCTCATGACTAGAGGTGGGCCCTCCAGGCTGGGCTTGAGGCCTATAAACAGGATAGTATTGGGAATCTCTCTCAATCTCCAGGGAAGGATGTCAGGTTTACTCTCAGAGGAATAAGCTGTCGTGTCAGAATTCCATTACTTTTCTCTGTAGAGTTGGCCAAGGCACCAGCAGAGAGAGCCCTTGTTCCAAGGATGCCTAAAAAATCAGTGTTGATTGCTTCCAGTGATTTACACCATTCCAAGAGGCTATGTTATCGCCAAGGCTCACTTCTTTTTAAAAGAAATAAACCCTTTTATGGAAGGATCCTTCCCTGATACTCTTCACAAAAATATCTGGACAAAGTCACATGAGGAGCCAAGAAAGCAGATATGAATTTCCACAGCTCTGTGCCTTTGCTTTTCTACGTTTGTTTTGGCAGTATGTGGCCTTTTAGTGAATATTTTTTGAAAAAAAAAACAAATTGATGGCTTCTGGGAGAGTGGATAAATTGGGCATAAAAAGGTTGTAAATGGCTAAGAAGTTTAAACTTTTACCAACCTGATATTCAATATGAGTGTGACCTGTGTAAATTGGATAAAATTCTGTAGGGAACAAATTCAGTCTTAGTGTCAGTAGATATAGTGCCCACTGAACTTAACCCACTCAGCCCAGGATCACTATGTCCCCAGGAGTGCCTGGGGATGGTGCAAGCTAAAGTAGAAAAACTGGTCGGTTTAATTTATACCTTCCTAATACTCCTTCCTCTTCCACTGTTTCAGCAGGTAAGTTACACTCCTTTTGCACATCCACTAAATACCAAATGGGAGAAAATTATGCTTCTTAGGCAGTCACACTAGTCTTATGATCAATTTACACCCCAAGTGTATCTTACAGCAGTGACCGAAAGAACAGTGCATTGGGCACAGAGATTTCCATGGGCGTTGCACTGCTTATTCTAAGCTTAATTTGGCTGAATTTGCCCTGTAGTCTACTAAAAATGAAAGCATTCAGTTCCCAGCTTTCCTGTACCTTGTGCCCATCTCTAGGACTGTGAAAAATGTGCCGGTTTAATTTTGTTAGTGTCAGGGTGGATGCCATTTCTCTGGTTTCGTTTTGTCCTGTGTTTAAATGAACTAAAAATCTCAAATCAGAACTCAGCCAAAGCTGTCTCCCTTCACTGTACTTTGGCAACTTCTGAACCATGATTTTGATGCAAAACCAGAAATGCAGTCAGGCTCTCTCTCACCTTAGCTAACCTTTCAGGGGGTTGGGTGATGAAATGTGAAACCAAATAAAACTTGCATAGGTTTGGATTTCATCATGCACAATAAGACGACTATTTCACGCAGTTTGTTTCCTGCCTTGGGGAGGTAAACTCCCATTATCTTTTTGCCTGTAAGGAAAGGCAACACCTGCAGAGCTCCTGAATGTTGGCTTATGTATGACTTAGGGTAGGTCTGCACACCAAAATGTTACAAAACAAAAAACCTGCATAGGCGAGCCTACCTACGCTGGCTTGAATTGAGATAACGCAGGTAACAGAAGCAGCGAAGACAGCCCTGGCACAGACTCCAGCTACACAGTTGGCTCACCACCCCATGTGGTACTGTCTGCAGTGCTCATTACCCCCACTAGCTGGATTCAAGCTACCTTAGGTAGGCTAGCCTGTGCACAGCTTTTGCTATATAGTCATACCTTAGTCACAGATGAGGAGGGAGCCACGGAGCATCCTAGCTGGATGGGATACTTGTGTAATATACCTGGAGACAGCCTGGGGGTGGGGAGTAGGGATCGTCACATGAAAAACACATCTTTACTGACAGCATGCACATCTTTCACTAGCAAAGCTTCAAACAAAAAATCCAAATCAAGAGTGAGAGGAAAACAGAGTGAGAGAAATCCACCTTGCCAAACACAGCCCAGCTTATCAAGTAATGATCAAGAGAAGCTCACGTTAGAAGAGCCAAATGAGGCATTGGGGACTAGCCTGAAACACTTGACTTAAGGGAGAAAGGAAGTCACATGCCTGTTGGCACTAACTCTTCCAGACCACCTCTGTTTTTTCCCCAGAAGTCCCAGAACATTAAGAAGACTATATCTCTTTTAATAATGTTCCCTACTTTGCATGTCTACAAGACTATCCTTCAAAGGATCTCAAAGCACCTTACATTAAAAAGTCTCGCATCACTTTTGTGCAATAGCCAGGCCTCTTCACTTTAGATTTTGAGACACAGATGGGTGAAGTGATTTAATGTAAATGATGGCAAAGTAGTTGCAGAGTCATGAGTAAAACCAAGAAGTTCTGATACTCCGCTCCCCTGCTCTAACAGCTTAGATTGCTACACAACTCCTTCCTTAGCTGCTGCTTTCTCCTCACTTAGCCCGTGCTCTTTCTCTCCCTTATCAAACCATGAAAGACATTTTTAAAAGGCCTGATAGCTATATTTAAAATGAGAAGCTAATTAACTTGTAATGATGAAGGCCAGTTGATCTGCACACACTACACCTGGTCTGCACACACCATTCCCTGCAGCACTGTGGGGCAGTCTTGGTGGTATTGAAGGAGTGCTGGGGATGTCTGCAATGCTAAGGCTCCATTAAGGATCGTGGGGATGGGAGCACACTACAGTTGTATTGTCACTGCCCCTTTTGGGGGAAAGTCTCCTACCACTGCAATTCAGTGACTAACAGCGAGAGCTCTAGTGCAGACAGGAGACCAGCAGCCTCAGGACCGTCTCATCTAGGCCTGATCAGATCAGGTATTCTCATTCTTAACACCTTTTTACCCAGAAACCCCTAAATGTAAATAGACAAACT
Source organism: Pelusios castaneus (assembly GCA_007922175.1). NCBI lineage: Eukaryota > Metazoa > Chordata > Testudines > Pelomedusidae > Pelusios > Pelusios castaneus. The sequence goes on along the minus strand of ML685817.1, from coordinate 3,250,254 downwards.
TGGGGCTTCCCAACCAGAGATGACGTGTGGGTTGGGGGGATGCAGGGATATGAGTCTGCACAGATTTCTGCCTTCCATTTGGCCCTGCTCCCTGATGTCGCAGGGCAGAGCAACAGTATGTTTCCTTCTTGGCTAGCTCTTGCTTGCTCGTGGAGTCGGTGGCAGTGAGGCAAACCCTCATACTGCAATTTTTGGTTGCACTCTCCCTCCTGCTCTGACAACACAGACAGTCTGGGTGGCCCATTGAGGCAAGTCGGGGGGGAGGTGGCACTCCTTCTCTGAGCCCAAGACCCACTGCTCAGGGCTGAAGCCCTGACCTTGGCAGACCCCCTGATACCTGCTCGTGGATCCCTGGGAACCAATGGCTTAAAGCATTCTGGTTTTTAAAAAAAAAGTGCTTTTGCTGTTAACAATACTGGACCACCACCAATGATATTATAATGATGGGAACTATCCCCAAGGGTTCATTAGTGTGCATAAAACAATGGGTCCCAATGAGCCTGGCAAAATTATTATAGGGATATTTTAAAAAACCCCAACAACATAGCTTATTTTCATCACAGCTCCCTTGTGACATATTACATTACCTGAGATCTGAGATATATCCCCGTCATCTCCCCTCTTACCCTCCCCTCTCAGTGTCCTTTGAAAATGATTTCACCCAGACCCTCCTGTATGACCATATTGATTTGAGATTTAAAACCTCCAGCTAACTCTGCGCTGCAGGAAGCACTACTGTGTAGTGAAAGATCTAGGGATTTTTGTGGGTGGTTGTTGTCTGGAGGAGAAAAGAAACTAACCTGAAAATGAGCTTTTTGGCTATAGCTCTAGAGGGAGTCTTGAGAAGTGGGATTGTATAGTCATTAGGGGCTTACTCACAAAAAATTCCATGTGTATGGGGTTCAGAAGGAGAAATCAGCTAAGAAATAAAACTCATGCTGTGTGAAAAGGTGTGCTGAACCTTTAAGAACTTCCCTGGTGAGAGTAATGGATATCTGGGGGAGTTAAGGGGTTTAGCTAACAAATGCTGGAGAATCACAGACAGAGAATGAAACGCCCCTGCTTATGTGCTCTGTTTTCTTTAATGTTATAGGCAGCAGGAGAGAAGTGAGATTATTCAGTTGTAGCGGTTATAGAGTCTGATACACGTATAGAAGTCTTGTATCTGTACAGTACAGGAAAGAAAATCAATGTCAATTCAATTCTCCTCCTGAACCTGTTCACCTTTTTCCCCTGTCCCTGATAGAGACCTAAGGATCTCCTCCACTTCCCTCTGCTTTATTCCGCTCAGACTTCAGACCCACTATGGCAGTCACTATCCTTTAGGCTGTGAAGAACTGGGCAAAACTCCACAGGATATTATAGGTTGTGCCTCTGGTTGGAGTGACCCCAAGCATCTGTTCCCTGCTGGTGCTGAACTTGCTGCCTTTTGTGGCACTGCCAGCTTTTGGGGGGTGCGGGGGTGATTGAAGGAATGAAATTGTGAATGAAGGAGTTCCCCAATTAACTTGCTTGCACTGCAACATAACAAGAACAAGATTATGTCCTGTAACTTTCCATCACAGGTGGCCATAGTCAACGGGAGCTGCTGAGTATCTCGGAAAATCAGAACACTTGTGTACCTGAATATAGATGTGGGGGCCCAATTTTAGACTTTCACGTATGGAAATCTGACTTAAGTTACTGAGGGCCAGCGCATGGTTTTAGTTACTGACCAACATGTAGGGACCGAGGAAGGATCATACCACAGTGCAGGTCATGGAAAGAAATTTGGCTGCCTGCTAAAATTCCTCCAAGGGCTGCCGGGGAAAGCACCTGCTGTATTGCTGTGTTAAGGTGGCACTATAGGTATGTCTGCACTGGAATAAAGCCCCCCACCCTGGTTGTGGCTGGCACAAGTCAGTTGATGCAGGCTTGCAGAGCTCAAACTGGGGGGCTACCAACTGCTGTGTAGACATTCGGGACCCCTGTGGAGTCTCAGAGTTTGGGCCCGAGCCTGGATACCTACTCAACAATTTTAAAACACTGCAACCTGAGCCCAATGAGCCTGAGTCAGCTGATGCTGGCCGGCCACAAGTGTTTAATTGCTGTGTCGATGTACCGTTAGCAGTCCAGCTCTGCTTGACAATGCCAAGGAGAAATGGGCCCTGGCTCTGTTTACACATTAGCACTTTTGGGGAGTGACAGTAGTCTCATGCAGTCCTTCCACTCTGCATCCTGACTGTGCCTGGCCTCTATATCTGTGAGACTCCTCTTTGTGGTCTCTCACCTCCTTGTGTACCCATGCAGAACCAGCCATAATCTGGCACTTTAAGTGAATGAGACTGGTTCAGGTATTAATGTTCTCTCTGATTCCCATTAACCTGTCAAGCCCTTAAGAGCTTATTCTCTCTGCCGTGATTCTGTACCGGCTGGTGTAGTCCTTCACGACTGCTTCACAATAGTGCTTTACATTCAGTTTCCACATTCAGGGCCACACAAAGGCAGGCCAGTGAAAAATCAGGCCCAGATTTCCCTGCTACCCTTCCCACTGATAAACTGTGAACAATGAGAAGCCATAAGTGCCTCCCAGCAGGGAGTATCTGTAATGCCTCTACTCTGTGCCTAGTGATAGGTTCCATATTACAATCCTGGACCTGTTCCAGAGAAAAATAATGGTGCCTGACAGTTCCTTGGTTTTCATGACTGGGAGATATTGAAAGGGTGGCAAGGAAGTTTTTCCCAGATTTCAGTTCACTCCTGTGATTTGCTTGTCTAAAAGCAGCTGGCAACCCAACAACCCTCCCTCCAACAAACTAGTAGATGCACAGCTCCAATAAGATTTGCTGATGTGGTGTTTGCCACATCCTCCAATTACTTTCTACAGCCAGTCTCATTCTTATCCAAATTGAACTTTAACAAACTTGCCCCCCTTCAAGACCTGATCTCTACCAGACACAAACACTCAGAGCACCCTATACGTTGGATGAAATGGAGAAAGGTGTCTGTGATGAAGTGTGAATTTTCTGTAATATTTTTTATTATTCCTGTGTCTGCCTCAGTTTCCCTCTGTGCTTTGCATTGCTGCCCAGGGGGTGCAAAAGGTTAAAATTGCTCTTGGTGAAGAGCAAGAGTTGTACGGTCTCGTAACTGTGCGGGAGAATGAATGAGTCAAATTGTTAAGGACTGACTCACCCATATCAATGGAGAATCTAGAAAGGAAAATGGGAACTCCAAGGACTGAACAATTAACAATTGGCTTGGGCTCTGGGGGTTTTTCACCTTCCTCTGGAGCACAGGGCATGGCTCACCTACCGGTGAATTCTCTGTAGCTTAAAGTCCTTAAATCATGATTTAAGGAGGTAAATAACTCAGTCATAGGTTGGTGGCCTATTGCTGGAGTGGGTGGGTGAGGTTTCGAGGCCTGCATTTTGCAGGAGGTCAGACTAGATGATCGTACTGGTCCCTTCTGACCTTAAAGTCTATGAGTCTAAAACACCTAACAACAGGAAATTCTGGCAGGCAGAGCATGTGAACTCAGCCTGGCTCTGCAGCGGGACAATGGGCCAAGAAATATCAGGATACTGGGGTAAGAGCTGCCTTTTGTAGGGACTCAGCAATTCTTGCCTTGGACTGACAGAGGCAGAGAAATGGCCACAAGTGGATTCAACAGCAGCTTGGCAGCATGGAGATCTGGCTTAGCCAGACTGGATTATATCTTCACCTTTATTTCTCTATGCTGTGTTCCAGCTAATAAATCCAGCTCTTTTGAAAAAGCTGCTGGGTGCCACTGGAAAGCCTTGCTGAGGTGCATTAGTCACTGAAGAGTGTTAAAGTCTCGGACCAGTGGTCTCTTAGTTGGACTCACTGGTTAAGACTTCCAGAGAGAAGCAGGAGTGCTGGAGCCAAGAGGCTAAGTCCTGGAGGTGTTGAGGCCATGTGGCCTACTCTTAAGGAAGACTGGGACCCCTTGAGGGACTGCCGCATCAAAGCAGTTCCTCCAAGGAACTATTTAAAAACTGGGCGTAGCACTGATCCCGTGGATCTGTAACCCTATCGCATAACCGGTATAACTTAATAAGGGTCACGATTGAGCATTTCCTAGTGTTTATTGAAACAGGTGGGGGGGCCACTTCAGACAGGCTGCAGAAACTGGCAGTGGTAAGAGTCATTCTCATAGAATCATAGAATCATAGAATAATAGGGTTGGAAGGGACCTCACGAGGTCATCTAGTCCAACCCCCTGCTAAAAAGCAGGACCACTCCCCCTAAATTATCCCAGCCAGAGTTTTGTCTAACCGAGCCTTAAAAATCTCCAAAGATGAAGATTCTACCACCTCCCTAGATAGCCCATTCCAATGCTTCATCATCCTCCATGGCTGATGGGAGGCACAGTCATTCTGTGGCTGGCTTTTCTTGCCTCCACCAAACTCCATAAAGAAAGGAGCAAGCTCTGTTGCTGGCTGCCTTGTGGAAATGGGAAAGTTCCCAATGCTTGATCACTTCAGGCTCCACCACCCTGCAAGAATGTTAAAGAGCTGCTAAATGGCAAGGTAGAAATATGTTGCATGAGAAGGGGACCAGCTAGCAAGTATAAAAAATCAGGACAGGAGAAAGGGAGTAATAGATGTCTATATTTTAAAAAGCCTCGAATATCGGGACCGTTTCTATCAGATCGTGACATCTGGTCACCCTACTGCCTGCTGAGGCTGCCTCCAACTGTGTGAGACACTTAGGGCAGGTCTGTACTACAAATTTGCAGTGGTGCAGCTGTGCCGCTTCTGATGAAGACGCTCGAACCTGAAGGGAGACAGCTCTCTCTTTACCTTAATGACAACTCCACCTCTGTGAGAGGTGGGAGCTATGTTGATGGGAGATGCTGCCGAGATAGCACTGTCTACAGCATTATAACTGTGTCACTCAGGGAAGTAAATTATTAGACAGGGAGTCTTTTCACACTGCCATCACCTAGGGCTGTTCCAGGACCTCCTGCCACTGGCTGATGCCCATTTGAATGGGGTGAGTTTTTCCTATTGCTTCCTCTTCTGATGCAGCAGGCACTCCTTTCCATTGAATAATCTCCTGGTGGGGTTCAAATTAATGGATCTGCAGGGGCTTGGACCAGTTCTTATTACTGATTCTCCTTACCCAGAGGTGCTTTGAATCAGACTTCAGTCTAGACAGGGACATCAGGACCTGATAGCAGAAAAGCTCTGGGATTGCTCGCAATTTTGGTCCTATCTCTGAGTACGCATAGCAGGCAGGAGTAGTAGGATTCCAGGCAGAAGCAAGCCAGAGAAGTAGTGAGAGACAGAGTAGCTTACGGTGTAATACCATTTTCCTTATTTCTAAAAAAATTTCCTTCCTTGTTACAGGAAAGTTCTTTGTCTTTTGGGATTCTTTACTGTTGTCGCGTGACAGGTACGTTATGAAGCTGCACGTTCTGGGACTTGGGTTAGCGGCAGTAAACTGTTAAGAGTAAAGCAGAGTGCAGCATCTGAGATCGGGTCTACACTACAAGCTTACACTGGTAGAATAATCTTCCCCAGAGGTGTGAAAAATCCACACCCCAGAGGAACAAAGTTTTACTCACCTAACCCTCAGGGTAGACATGCTATGGAGACAGGAGGGGTTCTCCCTTGGACAGAGCTATCGCCTCTCGTGGAGGTGGATTAACTAGGCCAACAGGAGACAGACGCTCTCCTGTCAGCATAGTGGCAGCTTCACTGAAGTAACACAGCTGCATTAGTAGAGTGCTTTGTATAGACCTAGTTAAGCAACTCGCCTTGAAGTAAATGGGAATTCGTTTCTGGGTAACACCAAAATATCTCTCCAGGAATTTTGGTAGGTTCCTAACTATGGTTTGTCTTTTCAATCCAGTCCACAGCAGTGCAGAAATAGGGAGAATGCCATGACTTTCTCCTGTTTGTCTATGAAGCCTGGGATAGTACGTCTGGAGTCTGTGGCTAGAGTCAGACCTGGTGTAAGTGTGTGCTAATCCGGTGACTAAAGGGCATCTGCTCTACCTATTCCAGGTCTGAATTTTTGAGCTGGGCCTGTGAAATTCATATAATCTAGGGGGAAAAGATGAGAGAGAATTAGAAGATACTCTTTTGAAAGGGTCATATGTAAACTACACTCCGTTATGATCCAAGATCTAAGAACCAGGGAAATGATTCAAGCATTAAAATAGACCTGTAACGTCAGTCTCTTCAGATGTACATGAGTGTTACTAGGCTTGAGAAGAAAAAGCACAGGAGCAGTGTGACAGTTTCTCACTGACTCAACAAGACCTGTCACGCTATTTCCACATTTCTTTCACTTGCTCATTAATGACCTCCTGCACTATAAAAAGAACACTCCAATATTCTAAGCCCTTACGAGAACATTTTATAGGTCTATCAGATATTAAAAGGTCTGTTAGCAGCAAAGAAAGAATTTCCTGAAACTCTGGTCAACATTTCCACTTCACCTACATGCCTTAACAAGAAGATATGCATGATAAAATTGGCCTTTACAAGTTAAACAAATGCAGGTGACATAGTTATCCCAATCACTGACATCTACACTCCATGTCAAACCAAATCCCAAATCAATTTTGAAGCAATGAAGTCATAGGTGTAAGTAGCTCAGGAAGAAGATAAAGCTGTCAGACTCTCCACACATGCCACCAGAAGTGAGTGAGCTGTCTGGAAGGAAAACATGTTTGTCATTGACTGACCTATGGTTTTGAAAAATAAGATCAAACTGTACGGGAAGAAAGTTAAACAAAGTAACGTGCACTAAGGATTCTTTCATGCGCAGATTACAAACTAGTCAAGGAGAAAATGCGTTCCTTTGGGTCAGAATCTGAAGAACGTCTTGCATACTAAACCAACTGGCTAATTACATCAAAGCCCACTTTGTTAGCTTGGGTCTCAGTTCTGCAAACTTTATACTGACTTGTCCCAACTAGTAGCACAGGGCTATTCATATATGTGCTGCTCAACACAAGTAGGAGTTGCAAAACCGAGTCCTCAGCTTTTAACACAATGGTTTAAATTTAACCCAAGTGTACCGCCGCTGAATCCAATGGAATCAAAGCAGGGATGAACTGGCTCCATGGCTATCAAACATAAAATCTGGGTTCAAGAGTAACTCTGGGATTAGAGCTGTGTGAAACATTTGCAATGGAACTCAGAAACACACACAATTCCCCTGTTCTGGTATTTCATTTAAAATTCAAAACTCAGCAAATTTCATTGAAAGGTTCATCAAGACTCTCAAACTTCTGAGTAGTCCTTCGGCTCTTTTGTAAATTGGCTCAGATTTACTTACGGTTGCGCCTCCATTTTGGGTGTATTTTGCTTAAGGTGTTTGGCTAGTTTGAATTTGCAATGTAGGGGGTCAGATTCTGCTGTTATACCTGTGCAACACCCAGACTGAAACCAAATACAACGATCCCTCCTCTGAAATAAAATCAGTGACTCAGCTTGATTCAGAATCCTTGTCTCCTACCATGAAAAATGTGTAGGTGTAAGGGAAATAGTGTTTAATAATATTAGGCCAAATCCTGATTTAACTGAAGGTATCATCTGAATAAGGTTTGAGTCAGAACATCAGGGCTTGGTTCCAGAGCAATAATAAAAATATATAATTTTCATTTATTGTGCACTCAAACCTGATTACTTCCAGACGCCTGTTAGTCTAGGAGATGGATGCTGCCTAATAAGATACTAACTCACTATTGGCTAAAAAAAAGACTAAGTTCCCACAGACTTTTAAAATGAAAAAATTCAGAGGAGTAAAATTTTCAGAAGCTCCTATATCCCACTGTCAGGAGTGTTTTTGGCACTTAGGATCCTAAACTTCATTGAGAGTCCAATGGGACTTAGGAATTCTGGGTGAACTTTTCAAGCGTGCCTGTCATATAAAATTTGTGTTTCCACAGAGACCTAACTATTGGACAAGCATTTGAACATGGCCTATTACTTAAGAAGACAACAGCGCAGCAAAGATTCTCAAAGCCTGACCTGATCCTGTGTCATACATTTCCCTGCATTTAATTTCCCCCCACTCTTTAAGTTCCCCATCTTCAAAGCGTCTGATGAAGTGGGATTTTCTCCCACAAAAGCTCATGTGATAAATAAATTTGTTAGTCTCAGGGCCATCCCTAGGGGCGAGCGGGGCCCAGGGCCAATAGGCCTAGGTGGAGCCCCCACCCCGCCCATGCTGGTGGGGAGTGCGGGGCGGGGGTGGCCTGCTCCGCCCCCTAGGGACCCCAGTTGCCCCCCTGGGGAGTTAGCCCCGGAAGCCGTGGCCACCCGCTATGCGGCGGGGAGCCGTGGCCCCAGCCTCGGGGAGCCGAAGCCGTGGCCTGGGGAGACGGCGAGCCATCCCCGGCTGAGGCTGCCGCTGCCCCAGCCGCAGCCAGGACTCCAGGTGGCCGCGGCTGGCCCAGAGGCTGGGACACACGCACCTGCCCCACCCCTGGGCCTGCCTGCTCCACCCTGGGGGCAGGGAGCAGGGCCAGCCTAGGGGCCAGGGAAGGTGCTGCTTGCCCACCCTGCTGCCTTCGGCTTCCCAAAGGCAGTGGGGAGCAGGGGGAAACATGGGCGTGGGGGGGCCCATGTTACCGCGGGGCCCGGGGCAATCACCCTGTTTGCCCCACCCCCCAAAGGACGGCCCTGGTTAGTCTTTAAAAGTGCCACAGGACTCCTTGTTTGTTTTGCTGACCTAGACTAACACAGCTACCCCTTTGGAACATGTCATAAAAAGTATCTGTTTCCAATCCAACCCATTTTCAAACTATAGAAAACTACTTCTCCTGTATTGCTCTAAACAGGGACATGCCTTGTATGAAAAATAAAGAATGATCATGGTTCATGGATCTCCTACCTTTCACAAAGCCACTGTCGTCCTGCTCCTGTGCCCCAGGTGTCTGTGTGACACCATGGGAATGCAGCAGTGAGCCTGAGCGCAGCTCAGTCTGTTGCTCCTGTGTCAACCTGAGGTTTCCAGAGAGACTATTGTGGCCTTGTTGGGTCTCCTCTCTGAATTCAGGAACAGCAACCCCATTTCCTACTGGCGAAGTGGAAGGAGAATTAACAATAGTGTTTGCTCACAGATCAAATGATGTAGGAAAAATTAAAGTGAACAAATAGGCACCATTGTACTTTACCTTTGTCTTTTTCACTTTCTGTGCAGTGTCTGTTTCCTTGTTCTGTTCTAATTCCCTGGTTTTTACAAAGAGAAGCACCTTTTTTAATGCAAACATTAATCACCGTAAGCTTCCTAACTGCACTGTGAGGTAATTAGGTATTATTCATAGGACTGTATAGGGATGGGGAAACCAAGACAAAGTGTATGACGCGAACTGCCCCATACTCTGTGCAAAGGTGGGCCCAACTTGCAGCAGGACACAATGAAGCTCTGCTAGATGGTGAGGAGGGCAGGATTTCTGGAGCCTGCAGAGGAAGCCCATGCACACAGCGTATTATGGAATCCAGTTCTGTGGGAGCTCTCTCCTTCTCCCAGAGCACTGAGGCTATGTGAGGTAGGGAAGTAGTGAAGGATGGTAGATGTAAAGTGATGGTGCACCACCCGCTGTGGACTAGTCTGCACAGTAGACAACTGCATCAAGTCAGTTAGCACAATTCTTTATGGTTGTGTCAGAGCATGATGTTGACTCTGACTTTGCAGTCAGCGTAGATGGGGGCAAGTAAAATTCAACACGGTGGCAGCTGCTCATAGGTAAACCCTGGTCCCAGTAAAGTTTATACAGGACCAGGCAGCTGACATGAGGAAATCGAATTGTCCTTGTCTATGGTGGCTGTGAAGGTCAATGATCTGTTAGTTAACTACCACTGAGGGTCATGTTTAGTAAAGAGGAGTCCCTCTACTCCCTGCACCAAGGGGCCACAGCTTCAGAATGGGTTGCTGCAGTACTGTTCAGAGAGCAGTCTGAGAGGAGGATTCCTTCAGTCCCTGGGAACCTTCCCTGTGCAGAGCTTGGCTGCTTGGGGTTAGTGAAGGAGAAAGAAGATGTGGTTTTCAGAAAATCACCAGGGGGAGTTTGGGTCAGGCTGTATGTCAGAAGTGCCTGGCTCCCAAATCTGTGCGTCAGTCACTAAGGCCATGTACACACTACAGGAATAATCGCGCAACAAGCCAGTTGCGCTTTAAAAGTCATGTGGTTTTTGTAGCGCAGGATCGTATACACACTCTGCCGCTTGTGACGGAACAGAGCCCCCCCCTGCAATTCGCGATTTCACAAGAAACCCAATTGAATTGTGGGAACCTATCCCACAGTTCCATCCACCCTGATTTGGTGCTAAGAATCCTGGGTAAAAGGAGAGTAGCGCTGAGCACCATGGGTAAAGTCTTGGTTTCCCATGGTGCATTCTGTTCCCCTTGCGTCACGAGAGTTGCTGCTAGCAACTCGCGCCCATTTTCAACAGTAGCGCATTGCTTCCCGGAAGTCCTTTTGCAGCAACATGGATCCAGGTCTGATCTCGACTGTCGCCTTCAGCATACTGAATACATCTCGGCTGGTGGCACAGTATGCGTTCAGCTCTGAATCAGACCAGGATTCGGATGACCCTGGGCTGGTGACTGCCATGCAGAACAACAGCACCGCATTGCTGAGCTCCTTCACAGAGCATCTGCACATGGTGCACCGCCAGTTCTGGTCACGAGAGATAAGCACCGAGTGGTGGGACCGCATCGTTTTGCAGGTGTGGGATGATGACCAGTGGCTACAGAACTTTCGAATGCGGGAAGCCACATTCATGGAACTGTGTGAGGAGCTAGCCCCTGCTCTGCGATGCAAGGACACCAAAATGAGAGCCGCCCTCACCGTGGAGAAGCGTGTCGCAATCGCGCTGTGGAAAATGGCGACTCCAGACTGCTACCGCTCGGTCGCGAATCAGTTTGGAGTTGGCAGGTCGATCGTCGGGTTAGCACTTTCACAAGTGTGCAGAGCCATTAATCGTGTTCTGCTCCGGAGGACAGTGACGTTGGGCAACGTGCGGGAGATCGTCGATGGATTCGCGGCCATGGGATTCCCGAACTGTGGTGGGGCAATAGACGGCACGCACATCCCTATTCTTGCTCCGGAGCATCTTGCGACTGAGTATATTAATAGGAAGGGCTACTTCTCCATGGTGCTTCAGGCACTCGTGGATCACAGGGGGCGTTTCACAGACATAAATGCGGGGTGGTCGGGTAAGGTGCATGATGCTCGCATTTTCCGGAACACGGGCCTGTACCGGAAGTTGCAGGCAGGGACCTTCTTCCCCGATGATAAAATTACTGTTGGGGATGTGGAGATGCCCATAGTCATCATAGGAGACCCAGCCTACCCACCGATGCCTTGGCTTATGAAGCTCTATACTGGAAATTTGGATCACAGCAAGGAGAGCTTCAATTACCGGTTAAGCCGGTGCCGAATGACCGTAGAGTGCGCCTTTGGGTGCGTAAAAGGCCGCTGGCACTGTTTGTACAGGAGGCTAGACTTAAATGAGGACAACATTCCAGCCGTCATTGCGGCGTGCTGTGTCCTGCATAACCGCTGTGAAAATAGGGGAGAGAAATTTCCCCCTTCATGGGACGTGGAGGCTGAGGGGCTAGAGTTTGCCTTCCAGCAGCCAGCCACTAGGAGTATCAGGGGGGCACAGCTGAGAGCTGTCCGCATAAGGGAGGCACGTAGGGTGCATTTTAGTGATGGGGACTCATAGGACGCATTGCATCACTGTGCAATAGTGTTCCCAAGCACTATTGGGTGCTGGCTGAGGGGTGGGGGGATGGTGCCGGTGGGCGTGTACTGTACTATGCTCGAATGAGTGAATACTAAACATGCAACAACTAATCTTATTGTGTATCAATAAAGACACTGTGCAAAGTTCAAGTGATTCAATTTTATTATTATAAAACATTAAATATTTACAGTAAACAGTGCCTGCACCAGAGGCTATAGATGCGTGTAGGTGCATGTCTCAATGCCATAGCTTGGTGCAGGAGTGGATGTAACATTGTACCAGGGGGGTTCCTGGGCTTCAAAGAACTGCTTTCAGGGAGAATGGGTCATGGGGGACAGAAAGTGTTGCTGTGGCTACAGGGGGGGCGAGCCTGGAGCAGCTGGGTCTGCAGACCAACCATGGTCTTCCGCAGTTGGGTCTGCTCCTGTAGGATGCTTATGAGGGCATCCTTCTGCTTCTGCCTCTTCACATTGTTTTCTTTGCACTCCTGCCGGAACTCCTGCCTCCATTGTCTAGTCTCCCTTGCTGATGCCTCGTTGGACTGCATCAGCTCCTGGAAGATATCCTCCTTGCTCCTGCGAGGCCTCCTCCTTATCTGTCTCAGCCGGTCAGCTGGCGCAGACCACCGACTGGCGAAGGTCATTTCTAAGGAAAAATGAAACATCGTAAGTAGTGCTATTGTTCTCACTTTGGTTAAGGAGCCAGTAATATGCTCTCCCGCCACATTCTCCTGTGCCCACGGGACAGGGCGTTGCCGGGGACTGAAAGGGCTTGTGCAAAGGGAAGTTCGGGTTGCCGAGACAAGACACACAGCTCCGTGAACTATTTGCAGTGCTTTGGGCGATTAGTTCACATAAGGCACTGCCATGGAAGCCGATATCTCACTGCTTAGAGTGCCTCTGCAAGCCAGAATGCATATCCTGCATGTCACTGGTTTTCAGCCAGGACCGTACGCAGCAGGCTTGTGCGCAGCCATGGTTCCCGCTGCTGTGCTTTGCAACTGGCGAGGGAGAGTATCCCTCCATGGGGGAGGGGAAACAGTTGCTCTCCCATCGAATTTAACTAGGAGGCTGTGGAAGTACATCGAGGACACCTTCAGTGATCTCAATGATGAGGATTCCTTGGCAATTACAGCATGCACTGATGCACTGCTCATGTAATGCGGGGTAGACCCCCCCATCCAAAAAAGAAAAGAAAGGATGAAACTCAAAACGCCTATTTCCTGCCCGCTCTGCATTTGCCCGCAAAGCTTATCCAGCTAGCATAGAAGCCACTTCTGATGAAACTTACCAGAGCTCCCTGCTACCGCCTCCGAAGACAGTATGGAGAAGGAATCTGGGCAGCACGGGTCAGGTGGCGTGGAGAACAGCTCCTGGCTCCCTAGGTCGGCTGCACCGCTTTCACCCTCCAGGTCATCTTCCACCTCCACGTCCTCGTCGACGAATTGCTCGTCACCGTCTGCTCCAGTATCCCTTTCATGGGGGAGTGCTGACATGTCCACAGGAGCTATTGGGGTGGTTGTGGGATCCCCGCTCAGGATTGCTTCCAGCTCCTTGTAAAATCGGCATGTAGCCGGCGCTGAGCCGGAGCGCCGGTTTGCCTCTCTGGCTTTGTGGTACGTAATTCGCAACTCCTTCACCTTCGACCTGCACTGAAGAGTGTCTCTCTCGTACCCCTTCTCTGCCATGGCCCGAGAAATCTGCCCAAAAATATCGAAATTCTGCCGGCTGCCATGTAACTGTGCCTGCACAGCAGACTCTCCCCAGATGCCTATGAGATCAAGCACCTCGGCTGTGGTCCAGACTGGAGCACGTTTACTGCGTTGAGCCGCCATTGCTCTTGGAGTACACAGCTGCAGCTGCACTCCACAGCAAGCAAACAGGAAGAGTGAAGAATTCAAAAATTCCCGGGAATGATGGGAGGGCGGGTACAGTCACGTCATACCACAGAGTGCAGAAGGAAGTGCAGAAGGGATGGAATTGGAATTCTGGGACATTTCCGGAGGTTTCATATTGCGCGGCAACCGTACACACACGAACTATCGCGGAACAGCTGTTCCGCGGTAGCCGCTATCACCCTCGTTTTGGTGGTTTACATGTTGTGCGGTAAGACGGCTGTTACCGCGCAACAACATGGATTTGTGTGTGGACGCTGTGCCTGTTATTGCGCGATAACGAGTGTTATCGCGCAATAACTTTGCAGTGTGTACAAGGTCTAAAACAGGTCTCTCCACGCTTTAATTAAATTAATTCTCACATTGCACCACATTTCCTCCTTCCAGTACCAACCTCTGTGGAAAGAAAATGAGCAAAGAGGATAGACAGACATACAGCAGCGAGAAACATTGGAAAGTGAAGACAGAAATGCCTGGGAGCTCCAGCATTAATGATGGTTAATAAGCCACTTACTGAAGAGCAGATTGCATTCTGACTGCTGCACATTGTGAGGGTGGATGGAGACTACAGAAACGGAGGCAGTGCAGGAAAGTAAAACCTGAACAATAGCAGGGGATGTATTGCTGCCTATGGCATGTGAGGCTGAGTGCCCTCAGCTCCGGCCATGCAGGTGTGAGCCTGCTCTGAAACCGTCAGGTCTGGGGTAGCAGGGTAAAGAGAGTTTAGAAAATCCCGAAGAGACTGATTTGACAGACAAAGGACTGGCAACATTTTCATTCATTTCAGTAGGTTTGCCTGTGACGGGAGTGCACGATCAGACCCTTCGCTTCTAATTTAGCTCAAAATCTACAGTTACTCCACTGACTTCGGTGGCTCTTAATAATTCTCAAATTTGTTTTCTTTAGATTCTGTCTCTGTCTGTTAGCTTCTCTCACCTCAGTTGTGGGATCAGTTGGTGTCAATGACCAATGCTATGTTCTATCTAGTACAGGCTGCTGATTGGGCCATAGGGTTAATTAGCTTCCTTCCTCCTTCCGTATCAGTAGTCATTGAACAGATCTAGCCTCAGGTAGAATGCCTTAGGCCCCGCTATTGCACAAGTTTTGTCGTCATAAATTTGAGAGAAAAATCATAGATTTGTCTTAGCAAAATTCATGGGTTTCGGCTAAAACTAGTAAAAAGTGACACAGCCAATTGCTTTTTAAATGTGTGTAATATACATGTTCACACCAAAAATGGGAAGTGGGGGTTGTACCACATGTGCCCTGTGATCCTTGCCTAGGTTTATCTGGTTTAATTAGTTTTAAATTTCTTTAGTTGGGAAGAAGGGGTCACCTCTTTCCACTCCCCTCTGACTTGCTTATGAATTCATACATAACTTCTTCATCCTAAGTCACCACTAGAATTCTTTATCTTGGAGAGGGATTTATACACATTCACTTTAAGCACATTTAAGCATTAACCAGTGAGGTGATAGAGCAAGCAGGCATGGAGAAAAGGAAGATGCCTCAGAGGGGAGATAGTTGATCCTATATAAGAAGCTGAGATAAATCTCCCTGATTGTTGGGGCTCCAATTTTCCCCACTGTTACCTGGCTTTTTTTTCAGGTGGGGCAAGTGGTGGGTGGAAATAGAGCCTGGGAAGTCTGTCCCTACCTCAGAAGTAGACTCGGGTCATGATGTAGAGCAGGCTGGGTGCAGGAAAGAGATGGGGAGGGGAGGCCTGTCTACTAATATCCTTTTAACAAGGATAGCAGATAGGAAGCTATCTTGGGATCACTGGGAAGCAGATAGATCTGCAGTGCTATACCAATGCAGGCACTCCTACCTCTCAGTGCTAGAGAAGAAGTTGTTCCAAGAGCTTGAGATATAACTTATTGGAGACCTACAAGGCAGTGGTTCTGTGGAACCAATAATATTCTGACTACCATGTACTCTTTGAGGGGCAGGGGTGTGGATTTTGTGTGCGTATGGAACCTTGTGTTTCTATTGATGCTATTCAGTGGTTTTATGACTTCCAAGGCCTAAGCTTATAACCTGGGTTGTTCCTGTGACCCTTTCAGCGCACTGTCTCTGTAGTGCACTAGACATCCCATTCATGTTTGTCTAACTGGTTTAGCTCCTCCCTCTTCCTCCCAGCTCTGTGACCAGCAGTGCATTGCCCCATGTGCTGTTAATGTTACTCTGTATCCATGTATCCATCTCTTCCCTGCTAGGTATAAAGGAAGACCTGCCCAGGGCATGGATACAAATATGGCTATGATGGTGGGAGAGCTTCTGTGCAGGATGGACAGGAACTGAATCAGATGACTTGTAATGGGTCAATGTGTCCATGCTGCTAACTAGTTCCAAATCGCAGTTAAAGGCTCTAAAGAGAGCCTAAGAAAACAAATCTCACTTGACACAGGCTACTGGACAGCTCTTGGGTGGTAATGGTTTCCGCCAACTTCTGAATGTTTCCTTTTCATGGCAAAGTTTGAACTAGTCTTCTAGCCCCATTTGTGGATGCTCAAAGCATAAATGCAGCATTTGCACTATGTTGGGGGAAAGGGAGAAAAGTAGGGTTCTGTGCAGAAGGATTCTATAACCCGCTATTCCACTCACATGACAGCGAACTGAACTCTTCAGCAGCTGAGGAGGGTGGATTGTGTCTTTTTGGTGACTGGCAGGTGTAGCCAGGGGGCTCATACGCAGCTAAAATCCACAGTGTGACTATCCCACTAAGGAACAGCAGGCTACCTCACTGTTCCTCTCCACGGCTGCTAGTGCAGGCTGTGATACCACTTGTGAGCTTCTTTAGGGTGAGGACCATTTTCCCCAGCTCTACATGCATTTTCCTGAGTGCAAAGCCCATTCACTTGGGTTGTATGTTGTAGCCAAGAGTTTCTTCCCATCTATTTAAATACATTGTGGTAAATTCCTATTTTGAACGTACCAGCCTTTCATCTGCACCAGAAACTCCTTTCTTCAGGGCAGCCTCTTCCAAGTGGTGTGTGGCTTCCTGTGAAGATAAATCCCATCAAAGGCAAGACCATTGTAGTTAGTACTATTTAAACAGTTCACTTATTGATTGATTTCATGCCTTATGATACCAACCACTGAAAGAAGAACAAACACTAAAGAAAGGAAAAGAGGTCATATGGGAAATGAGATTAGAGGCATCTATTTTTGTTTACACAGCATCCAAAATATGCATTGTGTCTTACAGACAGGTACATTCTGCCACAAAGAAAGTATAAGCAAAGGCCATAATGGTAAAACTGGATCTGCATGGGCAGGTCTCTGCACCATGAAGAGCCCTAGAGAAGGACTGCAGACAAAGTTACTTGACAGTTCTTTAGCTGCTATAAATGCAAAGGGATCTCCGGGAAGGGAGGAAGGCTGAGAGTTACAGGAATAGATTCATGGGGTTGTTTTGGCTGGTAAATGCATGTGTCACGGAGGTTCCAAGATTCTCTTTCAACTGTGTGCTTGTGCAGTATTGCTTATTTCAGGGAAGGGCAGGGTTTGTACAGTTCATGGAAAAAGGGTTTTATAGGAGGGAAGAGCAGAGCCATGATGGACCAAGTCAGGGAGGTGGGTCCAGAGCATGTTGCCGATGCTTACTATTGTTTCCTTTTTATTGTTTATTATGGTCAAACTCAGAGCGCAGCAGGAGTAACATCATGCAGAAAAGTACTGTAAGTTATGTACAGGGCCCCTTGAAACACCTGGCTGCAGAATTTACCCCTTTGTCACAGAATTATGCTCCTGAATGAGATATAATGATTTAAAAATTGTTTCTAGATTTAACGGTTGTGAAGAAAATCTTAACAATATGAACCAGATGTAAAGTGTAACAAGATGCAGTTGTGTCTCTGTTAATCTGTCAGGCAGCCTGAAACCAAAACTTGTAAAGTGCCCCATTCATTTCAATGGCGTGTTCATTTTGTATGTAACCTTATTATTAACCAGTTTAAATGTAAACACTGATCACTTCAGTCAAAACATCCAATGGACAGGACTAGACCAGGACTCTGAAGTGGTGGAGGGGTTCAAGAGACTAGACTTGCCTCTGTGACTCTGTTTCCCCACCTGTAAAACAGGAATACTGAGCAGGTAGTTTGACTAGATGATCCTAAAAGTCCCTTTTGGCCTTAAAAACTACTATACCTTTTGCAAAGAACTTTGAGATGCAAAGCACTATACAGCTGAAAAAAACCCAAACCAAAAACCTGTTTCAGATCAAACATAGTGCTTCGTTTCTTGACATTTCAAACTTCATTTTAAAAGAAGCAGAGGAAATAAAGCACTACAGATTTGTGACTGAAAGGCAGGTTGTGATCCAAATCCTCAGCTAGTGTAAGCTGATGTACACCGATTGACACTAGCTGAGCCTCTGAGTTTATGTTTGTGGATTATAAAATTTAGAGGTGATTTAAAATGAGCATTTAAACTTATTTTAGATTTTAATCAACAGAACTGCCCCAAGGACATCTTTTACAGTTCAGGTTTTAAATGCACACTGTAAATAGCTGTTTGCTCTTTTGAAATGTCAGGTTTTTAACATTGACTCCTTTGCTGGATTCTGTTCCCAGATTTGTTACTAGAAGTTAAAGAATCTAGAAGAAACACTCTAAAGTTTAACTAAAATCTTTTTAAAAATTTGAGTCCTACATGTGGCATAAAAGGTTGTAATAACATATTATACATTGCATATGTAATTTATTTCCTGTTTTAACATACCGGCTTTTTATTTATAAAATTCTGTATCTCTCCTTCCGACAGTACAGCTGCCCGGAAGCATTGTGAACTCTTCTGTGAAAATAAACAAGAATTGCAATGGTGTGACCTACAATGAATGCTATTTAATATCACAAATATTTTCACATGTAGCTTTCTCAACAGAAAATATTAAATGTTAACTCATGAGCTCAGCCTCAAACTAGCACAGACATGGTTAACATGTTTTCCTGCTCTAAATGTTACTGCACACCTCGCTGCTGTGTTGCAGAGCAGAGGTGGGTGTATTTCAGTAGTGGGGGAAGTGATTCCTATATATTCTACCTTCTTCCAGGATGTTGTTTTAAACAATGTTTATCAAGTATTCCTGAAACCTTTGAATGAACTATGTGACAGAAAAGCAAATCGTTGTTACAGACGTTAGCCTCTGACGACATACACAGCTTGTCTGTACTAGAGAATTGAACTAGTCAGATTGTACCACTGTGTGCCCATTGTGTGGTTTGTCCATAATAGAGTTGGGTTCTTAAAATAAATTTTTTGGTGGCCTCTGAATTCGGCTACCAACTTTTGCTGGTGGCTGCTCTCACACTTTTTCCTAAAATACTTAATTAACTTTTGGAAACATACAAGTTATCACTTTTCAGAGCAGATTTACTCAGCCCTGGCAAGCCTGGGAACAAATTAAGCCCTGGATGGCAGATTGGGGGAAGCAGGTCAGAATTGGAGACTGCAGGAGACAGCAGGGGCTGGAGACGGAGTCTGAAATCCAGGGGACCGGGACCAAAGCCCCATCATGGGGAACTCTCCAACTGTCTGCTCCTTCAGCATTCTGCCCCAGGTATCTCCAGAGGAGGGCAGGCCAAATGCCTGCTTAGCCCCATCAACCAACACCAAGGTGGTGCATGCAGGAGCAATGGGGAGGAGGAGGGGCCACTGCCCCCCTTCCCCACTTACCTCCCATTACAATCCAGAAGGCTGTGGCTGGCTGCAAAAAAACCCCTTAGCGGCCACTTAAGGAACACTGTGCTAGACCATAGTTAACTAAAACAGCCTGCTGCAGTTTTATCCCTCGCCAGACTAGCTCTGCACCACACCACAGGATTCTTATCCGACAGATCCTATCTCAGCCCCTAGAAGCAGTAGATTCTGAGAGATTTTGAAAGGCCTTGTGGGACACTTCAGAAAGTGGTTTACAGGAGTGCTGAAGGATTCGGTTAGTGTGCTTGTCTAGCTGAGGCCACAGAAAAAGTTTCATGCCTTCTGTTATGCTTGACCCTATGGTTAGACCAGCGTCCCACTCCTTATTCACTATGTGTTCTTTTTCTGTCCTAATCAACATGCACAGTTGTCCTCCTTATTGTTGTATCTGCATTCTCTCATTTCTGATCTGTTGCCCTGAATTAGTGTACAAGCTCTTCTGAGTTGCAGAGACAATGTGTCTCTAGTCTCTGTTTTATAGAATGCTGGCTACATTTATGGTGCTGTGTAAATATACTGGAGCTCACTAGGATTATGTATTTGTAGGTGTTATGAGTGGATGGGTAGTAACATGCAGAAAGGTAATTTAGCTGCCAGCCATTGCTTTCACATAACAATCTGCATCGCTTATCGGTGTTTTAAAGTGTTTAATCAGAAAACAGTCACACAATTTCAAGGCACAGTTCATTGAAGTGGCAGCCTTTGCTCAAAACAGGCCCAGGTTGGAATAGCTAGGTTGCTGCAGATCAGGACTGAGCTGATTTGGCACAGATGTGTGGGAAGCGTGTTTAATACGAGTTCTAGCTGGCGGTATCAGTACCTCACTTTCATGAGCACACAGGTCAATTTATCTGCCAGTTGGCAACTTCCCCCTGAGTTACTGGGATAATGCAGTAGACATGCACAATCGCATTGTGTATGAATTTCTTTCCCATACCTTTTATAGTCTATCACTTGTCTTCTCTCTGTCCCATCATAAAACACTTTTTAACACTTGTTCTGCTTTTAAGAGCTAGTAAAGGCATAGCAGTTGACAGCATGTATACAGTCAGCACCCTCCCATAAAAGCGCTCTCAGCTGTGACATGTGTTGCCTGTTTGAGAATCTCAGGAACTGATTCCTGGCTTTTATAACATGGAATAAAATGAATCAGAAACCCATAAGACTGACCAAGTAATAATTGTTTAATCTCTGCTGTTGGTTACTTAAATTATAGCCAAGAACATCAAAAGTAACTAGTGATTTAGGATGCTCATCTTGAGATGCCGGAAGTTCCTCATTGATACAAAGTGCTGAGCACTTGCCATCTGAAAATGAGGCCTCATCAAGGTATATATCTAAGGTGGTCCTCAGAGAGTGCTAGATGTCCAGCATAGCCTCTGGACCTTGATTTGATCTAGTCAGCTGTTCCAACTGGTAGGTAACAAAGTCAACTTCCTTATGCTGTGATCACTGTATCAATTATGAGTGAATAAAACTTATGTGTATGCTGTGAAGAATACTTTAAATAAAAGGGGTTCCATTTGTAAATGTTTTGGCCCCCAGCCCCTCATTACAGTGCCTGAATAGCCACAATCCTATCAGAAGTACAAATAATTTAAAACAAGACACCAGGCTTTCTCCTTATATCACAGGGTAAAAGCTAGAAGACTTTACTCAGCTTTTAACCAGCCCCATTCAGGCAAGACTTAAACTGAAGGCGGTGAGATAATTGTGTGAGTAAGGACTGAGTCGAGAGAGGCCCAAGTGGACTGTGCAATTCTATTGTCATGTCCTAGAGCTTGCAGCAGAATTCACCTCCTTGCTACAGAATTGTGCTGTGGAATCTGGTATTACACGTTAATGTTTAAAACATGGCTCTTATGGAGGTAGAGAAAACCTCAAATCTGAACAGTGTAAACTTATGCAGTGTCTAATGCCTGTGTCTGCAGAGAGGCTGAAATCATAGCTCCAAGGGATGCAAACTGCTCTATTAATCTCCCGTTGATGTGTCCCAGGTTTTATTATGGTGTGGTGGACCAGGGTAGAGTTTGAGGACTCCATATTCCCCTCAGTCCACAACAGCCTTCCACCAACGTCACTGTCTTGCAGAGATGGCGGACCTGTGTTGATGGGAGAAGTGCTCCCATTGGCGTAGGTAGTGTCTACAGCTGCCTGGGTGTAGGATTTAAGTGTTGATCTGTCCTGAGGCTTGGATGTGCTGAGTAACAAAACCCAGTATTGGCAACAAGAGGTGTTGAAAAAATCATGTCAGGATCTAAATAAAGGCTTAAAAATAACCACATCTTTTAAATGTTGAGTTCTTTCTATTTACTTCCTGCTTTCTGAACCTTGAGGTTGCAGCCATTTCATGCTTTCAAGCTTTTATCTGCAAGCATGAGGGCTAGAAATCAATTTAGTAAAAGCTGAGATTTTCATGTTGTAACCCCCGATTCCAGAAGCTGGGACTTTACTGTGAGATTTAGGATAAAATCATGAAAATTGAAAACACTGCTCCTTAATTTCTCCATGTATACCCCCATTTTTCTCTAGGGCAAAGCTCCCTCAGGCTGCCCTGCTGTATCTGCTTATTTAAGCAGAGCTGAATCCCTAAAACAAACAGACCTTCATATCAGGATTGACAGGGCCCTGTGACTAGTAAAATGCACTTCAAAATGACAGAACTCTCTCATTCCTTGGTCTTCATGGTACTGGATGTGTTGTGCAGTCCCTGCATTCATTCCCTAGGGGCAGGGGAGTAGCTTGTGTTACACTCTAGTGCAGTGGTTCCAAACTTTTTGGCTCGAGGGCCTCAGATATCATTTTTACAACCCAGAATGACAACCGGTCTCCGCCAGCCCGACCCTCCCCGCAACCCCCCCCAGTGCAGCCAGCCAGAAGAAGTTCAGTGAAGAAGCTGCCTCCTCGCTGATCTCCCATCTCCCTGGCTGCAGCAGGGAAACCATATGCGTCCTGTAGCCCTGTGTACTCCTCCTCCTGTGTCCTAGGAGTGGGTCCCTTCTGCAGCCAGGAGGATGGACGATCAGTGCTCCCTTCCCTCTGGCTCCACAGGGACTTTAGCACCTAAGGAGGCAGGTAGAGTGCTTTGCTCTCTGCTGGAACCAAGAGAGAAGAGCACTGATCTCCCATCTCTGGGGCGACAGCAACGAGCCTGCGTTGGGGTCTTTTAGGGCGCGTCTACACTTACAAATTAAGTCCATTTAAGATTGCTTAAATCAATTTAATTTAATCTGCGTCTACACTACATTTTCCTTAATTCGACTTAAGCTGCTCCTTAAGTTGAATTGAGGAAAAGTTCGAATTACTAATACCTCGTTTTAATTCGAACTAGCGCTTAAATTGACTTTATTAAGTCAATTTAAGCCAGTGTGGATGCAGTTTAGCCCTAAATTGACTTTAAGTCGACTTAAAGGGTTTCAGGGCTCCCCCACTGCCCTCCCTGCCAGGGTGGCTGGCACAGGCAGAGCCTGGCGTGCCCCCCCATAGGGCAGGACAGAGCCCTGCCCACCCTGCTCCTATGCCCTGCCAGTGTCTCTGTCCTACTCAGCCCCCATTGTACCCAGGTACAAATGCTGAGCCCCTTGGCACTTGGCAAGGGGTGCCTCCCCTGCCACCGTGGACCAGTCCCAGGTCCACCTAGCCCCTACAGGTTGACTTAGACGTCCAGTGTGGATGCTCTAAGTCAATTTGGCAGGGTCCCCTTTAAGTCGACTTAATTTTTGAGTGTAGACATGCTACGTCGACTTAAATTAACAAGTGTAGACATAGCCTGAGAGCTGTGGAAACACACTTAGCCTGCATCCTCAGGCAGCAACTCCCTTCTGCACCCAGCAGGAAAGGAGCCGTGGACCACCTTGAAAGCCCGCACGGGCCACTTTTGGCCAACGGGACACAGGTTGGGGACCACTGTGCTAGTGACTCTTCCAGCTTAATGAAGAATTCTGAGAACATAGTCCCATTCTGTCCTCTTTGGCTATGTCTACACCGGCATGTTAGTTCGAATTAAGGAAGCTTAATTCGAACTAAGTTAAGCCTTGGCCACACTAGGCTTTCATTAGTTCGAATTAAGGGCATCCTTAATTTGAACTAATAAATTCGATTATACTTTTCGAACTAACGGTTAATTCGAACTAGTTAGTTCGAATTAACCCAATGTGGTCATGTTAGTTCGAACTAAGCGCTTAGTTCGAACTAACCGGCACATTGACCTTAATGCAATTGACTAATTCGAACTAAGCAAGTGCCATGCATGGCACTTGCTTAGTTTGAACTAGCATTCTAGTGGGGCCATGCTAGTTCGAATTAAATTAATTCAAACTAACTAAAATTAATTTGAATTAGTTAGTTTGAATTAACTAATTCGAACTAACTTTAGTAAGTGTAGACATAGCCTTTGATTCTAAGAAAGATAGCCCTGATCTGGGTCCTTATGAAAAGGGGAGGAAACTGTGTGAAAACAGGGATACATGTAGGGACCTTAAAAAGGCATCAAAACTCTCGCATTTGATATGCTCTATCTGATGATTAATATACAAAAATGCATTCATAAATACTTGATAACACTCACTGTGGGAAATCAGCTCATTCAAAAGAGGAAATAAGATCTCTGTACTGAGGCATTTTGGCTTGTCCTTTGCAAATCTCTTTTGTTACACTCTCTCTCCACATTTATCTTTTAGCTTTAATCCTCACTCCCAGTTATTCCAATTGATAATCCACCCAACTCACATTCATTTATGGATATGATTTTGTCACAGTAAAATTATGCAAAATTCATGGAGCAGTCATGGTAAAAATGTACAAAATCAGGTTATAGTCACAGCAGGGCTGAAGCCGGAGCTTGAGGCCCACCATGTGGGGCTGAAGCCAGAGCCAAAGAAGTCACGAAGATCTGTTAAAGTCACAGAATCTGTGACCAAATCGCATTCTTAAAGCTAGTAGCAAACATCCATCTCTACTGGACACTAGAACCAGAATCAGGTCTATAGCATGTATTATTTAACAACTTATAGTCAACTGGAGCTCTTCATCCTGTACTCTAACACTTAATCTAATAGCTGTGAGGACAATCAAGTACCTGCTTTTTCCCCTCTGCTGATTAGCCAGCTAAAATGCGATGTGCTGAATTGGATACTTGCCATCACACCTCACACACCTGGGTTCTCTCTTTTGCCAAAAGACCAGAGTGTTCCCAAATTCAGTGTCTTGCTTCTTTCTAGCCTTAGAATTTATGTTTTGCTTCTCTTTACACTAGAGAGAGTTGAACCCAAACCCTAGCTGTAATACACCCAACTTTTAGTGTTCAAAATCTAGATCCAAATTCTGCAACTGTCATCCAGTTCTGCATTTCCTGGGACTTAACCTAAAAGGCAGCTAGTTAAAATGCACTTTCCTCTGTTAACATGAGCTTACTAACTAAACAGTCAAGAAGAGGACAAGTGAGATACTACATTACAGGGAAGGGTCTGATATAAAGACTGAGAAGCTGTCTTTTAAAAAATGTCTTCTAACAATGTCCCACCTTTACATTGTAGTTCAGTTCCAAAGGGATGGCCATGTTAGTGTAGGTCACCCAAACAAACAAGGAGCCCTGTGGCACTTTTAAAGACTAACAAATGTATTTATCGCATGAGCTTTCATGGGAGAAAATCCCACTTTGTCAGACGCTTTGAATATGGGGAACTTACCAACTTTCCTCCCATTCTGTAAATTCCCCATCTTTGAAGCATCTGACGAAGTGGGAATTTCTCCCATGAAAGCTCATGCGATAAATAAATTTGTGTCTTTAAAAGTGCCACAGGGCTCCTTGATTGTAGTTTAGGTGTTTGATGGATTAGAAAGTCTTGCAGCAAAACTGAGGTAGCCTAGTTGATTTTCAAAGCTTGATATTGTTAAAAAAATCATTTTCTGTTGAAAGTGCGTGAGGGAGAGGGAATTAAATGCAAATGAGGCTGAGAGATAAAGTCAAACTGGAGCAAACTGGATCTGTCTTTTGGCCTCAGTCTCACTGTCTTAGGCAGATCTGAAAACAAAGACCGGTCCTTTCGTTTCTTATGTGGATGACAATCAGTCTTGACATTTCCACTCAAACAAGGTCATTGATTTTTATTCCTCTATTTTCAAATGATGTTTACAATTTTTCAAATCAACTTAATTTCTTTCCAGTTTTGACTCTGCCTAGATACTGTTCCACAAGTTACATAAGAAACGGTTGCACCACTGCTCCATCTAGTCCTGCTCCCAGTGATGACCAATATGGGATTTTTCAGAAAAAGGTGAATCCCAAACAAATTATAAGGTTCAGTCCGACTATTAGTACACATTATGGAGAAAGTCACCACGGGATGCTAGAAAGAAATAGTTCTAAGTCTTTCCTCACTTGATGTAAAGCAAACTTGTAATGAGCCTTTCCATAAATATTTTTTATGTGCACTATTCCATCTGCCTCTGTACTGAATTTACAAAACAGTGTCATGGATCGCACCTTGTTATTCATCTCTTGACTCAAAGAGGAGGTTCCATGTGGATTCATATGAAGGCTGGTTTCTGTTTCAAGGGATAATCCATAGTCTCCTGAAATAAAAATGAGAAAATCTGGATCAGAATCAATTTATAGAAAGAGTGATTTTAATGCTCTTTTAAAACATTCTTGACTGACAGCCCTGGAGACTGACGTTGTCTCTCTGTTACAGAAAAGGTACACATAAATAGTGCAAGTTTCCACACAAGACCCTGCAAATACGCCTCAATCTGTATCCTTGAGTTCAGAGAGGATGGTATAGGCTCCGTGTGCATCCAATCCTGGATTTCCTTGATAAAAGTGCTGTAAAGGCGACAGTTTCCTTGGCAGATTCAATGATGCAAAATGCTCGAATACAGGAAAAATTGGCTAATTTAGCACTGGTGGATTAGAAACTGCATAGCAGAATCTTATTCTGTTGAGGGTCTCACCCAGCTCTGATTCCGTGGATTTGAGCAGCATGGTGATGTAGGATTTTTATCCTTTGTGTGTCAGTGTTGGGACTTGGGAGGCAGAAGGAATCTAGTTATCAGGTGAATGAAAACAGCTGTCTCCTGTCCTGACTCCTTTCAGTGTCTATGTAAAAAGGCTTAGACAGAGAGACTCCAGAGTTAAAACACTGCTGCATCAAGAGCAGGGTCACCGTCACGGGCTCTAATGACCTAAAACTGTAGAGGACCAATCTGAATGTGACATTCTACAATTGAGAACACTGCCCTCTCCCCTTTCCTCTGAGAACCAGGGCTGGTCCAACCACATAGGTGAACTAGGCGGTTGCCTGGGGTGCCAAATTAGATGGAAGTGAATTTTTTTCTCTATTTAAAAAAATATATATTAATGTTATCTCCTATAACATGTGGGGGCAGCAAAATCATAGTTCACCTAGGGCGCCAAATACCTTGGGCTAGCCCTGCTGAGAATGCCGCACTTCTCAACTTCTTGCTTAACCTCGTCTGTTGGATCTGATGTGGTAAACATGAAGAGCCATTGTGAAGTCCCAGAAACAACTCATAAAACACACTGCTTTTTTGTCAGTACATAGCTCCTCATAAGCACGACAGCTTTTCAAGAAGTAGACAGAGGCAGTCTGGCTTTCTACTACCTGCTCTTCCATACAGGATGCTGTAGGGTTTTTCTACCAGTTAAATTCAGATTACATCAAATATAGATTGGGATCTTTTCAAGTGATTGCTTTTCCACAGTCTCTTTTTATGGGACCATTTTGTGTTTTTTCCCCCCTTTCTCATTTATATCAAAAGACCCCTCCAATCCAATTATAAACATTTTTTTTACCTATAAAAGGAAGTATTCCAGTCACCTTGAAATCTCTCTGAAGAGAATGCCTGATTGCTAAAAATACTTTCTTACGTGCTTTTGCTCAGATATCCAAAAAGGTCCTATAGTTTCTTGTCCCCTAACAGTGACACTCAAACCTTTACCCCCACGATATAGGAGAGAAATATTTTATGATGTTTTTGTACATCAGGAGTATTTAGATTTTTACAACACAGGGATCAACTTGGTCTTAATGACCTCATGTGTCCTACTTGTTTTTAAAACTTCTCTTGAATCCCTTTGGGTAAAATGGAAAATAGGCTGTGTATGAACACTTAAAAAGTTTTGTGTAGAGGCTTTTCTAGTCCAGCCAAATAAAGACTTTTTATTTAGACTGAGTAGCCTGCAAACCAGTTGGCACAAGGCATCAACTCATCCCAGTCTGTCACTAATCCTTGGTGAATGTGGTGACTCTTTCAGTTGTTCCTACAAAATACTGACACAAATATTACTTTATCAAAAATAACAAGGTTGTCTCTCTTTTAAACTGAATGCATTTTTTTAGGTGTTGATTTTCCCTCCCCTCATCCCCTCTGCCCTGCATAGTCAACAAATATATTAAGGAATCATCTCAAGCATGAAAATCTTCTCAAAGCAAGGATATGTTCAGAGATTATTTTCTGTGTGAAAAACTCCTCTCTGTGGCTGGATCTCTTCTAGAGTGAGAAAATACCAGCTGTTCCTGTACTAATTCTTAAATTAGTGTATTGATATGCCTTCCCTTAGGGAATGCCATTCCTCCTCCCTATGGAACCTGTCCAATAGAAAAGTCTCTTCCAACTGAAAGAAATATGCACCCTTGAAAAAACAGTATCACTTTTGCAGATGAGTCGCTGGATCCTGTTATTCAAATAGCCTCTTACTGCAGAACACAGTGTGAGAAAACTTCAACTTTTCCTCCCAGAACATGCCAAAAACCTGATTGCAGTTCATCCTGATAATGTCTGAAAACAAAGGGTAAGTCTATACTGATGGCGGCCAAATCGCCGCCATCAGCGTGATCTTCCGGATTCTATTGAACCATCTGTGTAGATGTGCTCAGTTGAACACGGAACCAGAGTTGTAACACTAGCTCCGTAACTGTAGTAACACTACGCCGACCAGATGCCATTTCCGGTTGGCTTGTGCAATGTGTGTGGAGCAGTTAAAAAGTCGGTGGGAGATACACACGGTATTTTGAATACCGTGTGTATCTCCCGTTGACTGCCGCCAAAAAGGGCGGCAAGTGTAGACTAGGGCAAAGACAAGATGCATGAGGTAATATCTTAAAGAGAACGTAAGAATGGCCATACTGGGTCAGACCAATGGTCCATCTATCCTACCATCCTGTCTTCCAACAGTAGCAAGCATCAGATGCTTCAGATGGAATGCACAGAACAGTGGAATTACTGAGTGATCTAAGCCTTGTTATCTTCACGTCTGGCAGTCAAAGATTTATGGATGCCAGAGCACTGGGTTGCCTCCCTGATCATCTCGACAAATAACCATTGATTGATCTAGTCTCCAGGAATTTATCTAATGTTTTTTAAAACCCAGCTATGCTTCTGGCCTTCCCAACATCCCCTGGCAATCAGTTCCACAGACTGACTTTGCATTGTGTGAAGAAGTACCTCCTTTTGTTTGTTAATTTATTTGCTGCCTACTAATTGCATTGGGTGTGACACTTCCCTCCCCTGGTTCTTGTAGGAGTAAGTAACACTTCACTATTCACTTTCTCTACACCAGTCATGATTGTATAGACCTCTATCATAGCCCCTCTCTCTTTTCTAAAACGAACACTCCCAGTCTTTTTCATCTTTTTTTATATGGAAGCTGTTGCATGCCCCTAATCAGTTTTGTTGGCCTTGCCTTTACCTTTTCCATTTCTAATGTATCTTTCTTTTTGACTTGTGGTAACCAGAACTTCATGCAAAATGCAAGATGTGGATTTATCATGGATTTATATAGTGGCATTACAGTAGTTCACAATGATTCCTAGATCTCTTTCTTGAGTGGTAATAGCTAATTTAGACCTCGTCATTTTGTATGTATAATTGAGATTATGTTTTCTTTGTGTTTCTTTATGTTTACTTTGCACTTACCAATGTTTGAATTTCATCAGCCATTTTGACACCCAATCACCCAGTTTTG
Organism: Pelusios castaneus; assembly: GCA_007922175.1. Taxonomy (NCBI): domain Eukaryota; kingdom Metazoa; phylum Chordata; order Testudines; family Pelomedusidae; genus Pelusios; species Pelusios castaneus. The sequence goes on along the minus strand of ML685817.1, from coordinate 3,220,955 downwards.
TGTGATCCCTTGGTAACTTTTTGCAGTCAGTTTTGGACTTAACAATCTTGAGTAATTTTGTATCACTTGCCAACTTTAACCCCTTTTTTTCAGATCATTTATGAATAGGCTTAACAGCACTGGTCCAATACAGGGCCTTGGAGAAGCCTGCTATTTACCACTTTCCATTGTGAAAACTGATAATTTATTCCTAACTTTTGTTTCATGAAAGGACCTTCCTTTTTGTGCCATAACTGCTTACTTTGCAGAGCCTTTGGTGTGGGATGTTATAGGATTTCTGAAAATCCAGATATATTGCATCAACTAGATCACCCTTTTCCATGTGTTGTTGACATCCTCAAAGAATTTTAATAGATTGGTGAGGCATGATTTCTCTTCACAACATTTGTATTGATTCTTCTGCCATCATATGATGTTCATCTAAGAGTCTGATAATTCTGCCCTTTACTAGAGATTCAATCAATTTGCCTGTTATTGAAGTTAGACTTACTAGTCTGTATTTACCAGGATCTCCTCTGGAGCCTTTTAAAATAATTGGCATTACATTAACTATCATCCACTCTGATGCTGAAGAATAGCTTCTTCAGTCGTGAAGAAGAGCTCTCTGTAAGCTTGAAAGCTTACCTCTCTCACCAACAGAAGATGGTTCAATAAAAGATATTACTTCACCCACCTTGTCTCTCTAATATCTGCGGCCCATATGGCTACAAGAAGATTGCAAACAATCAGAATACAAAGACCAACATTCAGGAAATGAGGGAAATATTACTTAATGTAAGATCTTAGGGGGTAGCCTTTTGTTCTGTTTGTACAGTATCTAGCACAATGGGGTTCTGGTCCATAAGTAGGGCTCTTGATCATTCAAATTAAGAATAATGGCTCATCTTAAAATGCTGAGGAAAGGCTAATCACTTTCTATAACAAGTTGGAACACCCATTTAAGAGTAGCTGTTGATTCTCAAATACAGGAATGAGGAGGAGAGAGACTGCTTCTTATAATACATTTGTGGGCACTTAAGTACAGGGAAAACAGGTTAAATGGAGCAAGTACATTAAAATGATAGATGCTTGAGTGTAGGTGTGAAAAAAAAGTATTACTGATGATTAGATGCTATGTATTGTAGGCAGTTTGATGGCTGCTTATCAGTGTTACAATTTGAACAGAGTGGGCACGTACAAATTCAAAATATACATCTGCTGAGTCTAGAAGTGGAAAGAGAGGATGATTTGTGCATATTGTAGCACCTAAGTTACAGCTTGGTTACAGCTAAAGTGGGGCTGGAAATGATTTTACAGTCCAGTGTGAATTTTGGAGATTTTAAATTTTTTTCTGATTCCAAACCATGATAAGCAGTTAATCTTGAATTTTCACAAATAATAAACTAAAAAAATTTCTAAGCAGGTCAACGAAAACATTTAGTTTTAATGTCTACCTATTTAATATTTTTAAACGTTTCAGATAATAAAAGTAAACTCTTACATAGTGCTTTTCATCAGCAGATCTCAAAGTCTTTATAAAGAAGAATGAGCATCACATTCCTATTTTACAGATGGGGAACTCAGTTTCAGAGGGGTAAATGACTTGCCTAAGATCAGCCAGCAGATCAGTGGTAGAGCCAGGAATAGAAAGCTCGTCTTCTGAGTGCCAGTCTGGTGAGTGATGGCCATGATCCCTAGGCCATGATCCTCAAACCAAATAAAAGTCCTCAACTTTTAATTTCAAAATGTTGAGATGGATGCTTTAACAATTTCTAAACCTTCCCCCCCGCCCAAAACCAGTCAGATCAGGAGATTGATTGAAACTGACCCTTTTTCTTCTGGCCTTCGAACAACTCCTCTCTGTCAGGGCCAGGTTAACCAGCCTGGTGGCCCTAGGCTGCTCCCCCCGCATGGGCCCCCTTGCCTGGGGCCCTTCTGCCTGGGCCCCCCATCACTTGGGGGGCCCTGAGACCCCAGGGTACACCCCCATCCTGGCCCCGCTCCAGCCAGTCTGTGGCGGGGGAGGAGTGGCAGACCCCAATGCAGCCACCCAGGGCCACAGACCAGGGAGAGCTGTGCACAGCTGGGCTGGAGCAGAGCTGGCCCCACCTCCTGGGTGAAGCGAGCACTTCTCTGGCCCGTCCCGCCTCGCCCTGGGGGTGGATCAGCTGGCCCAGGGGTGGGGTGGGAGTGCAGACCCCCCCCATCTCGCACGAGGCCTGGGCCCCACCCCTCTCCTCCCCACAGTGCCTGCGCTGAGGGTTTCTGGATTATTAAAGGAGTTTTAGGGGCTCGAGCCCAGGTACCCCTATAGGCCAGGGCCCCGGGCTTAAGCTCCTAAAGCCCTTTTGATAATCCGGCCCTGCCCCCCACCCCCAATCTCGCCAAGTTCTTCATCTCCAGAAGCAAAATCACTTCAGACCAGGACACACCAACTCACAGCAGCACCAGACCCTGCCAAAAGAACAGATGCAAACCCAGCAGACTTATCTCCATTACTGTCACAATCAGTACTCCCTACGACACCCGCTTCAAGATTCCTGGGCCCTACATATGCCTGTCACAGCATGTGGTGTGCCTCATCCAGTGCATCGAATACCCCAACAACAACCAGCATGAAACCAGATAATCACTAAGTTCTTGAATGAATTCACACAGAAAAATGCTAAAAGACAGAAACACTGTATCATCACCTGTCAGTTAACATAAAAGGATCACGCCATATCTGATTTTCAATACTTGTCCTCAAGGGAAACCTGTACAGCTCTAAAAGATGAGCCTTGAAACTTAAATTCATTACTCTGCTAGGTCCGAAAAACCATGGACATAAATAACAGGGGCCCTGGCTTTATAGCTCACTACAACACGTGGTAACACACCACACCACCGGCTACCCTTTATTGACCACTTCAGACTCTTTATGCATAACAATCTAACTTCCCATTTCATTTCTAGTGACCACCTTCCAACATGTCACTCCTTTTCTTTAACAATCTGTCTCAACTTGTTTTTGGCTTGTTCTGCTTCCTTTCTCAGATCTGAAGAGCCCTGTGTAGCTCAAAAGCTTGTACCTCCCACCAACAGAAGTTGTTCCAATAAAAGATATTACCTCACCTACTTTGTCTCTCTCACATGCAATTTCAGTTTTGACAAGTTGGCATTTTCTGACAAAAAAGTTCTGCTGGAAAATTCCCAGCCCTGCTAGTGTGAATTAGTCTTCTTAAAAATATAGTGTATATTGGCTAGAGGGAGTGTTACTCAAGACAAACAATGGGTACCGGTACTGCGGTAACTAACTTTGGAACAGAGCCAGTGAGTTATAGAGAGTAAAATCCTGGCCACCTAGTATCAGTGGGAATCTTGCCACTGACTTCAGTAAGGCCAGGATTTCACCATGAGCTGAGTATCCAAGATTAGAGGAATTTGCATCCAGGTGAGCTACCTGAGCATAAAACCTTAAGACCTGAGGTTTTTTAACTGTAGCTGGTTGCAGTGCCAATAGTAACTTGGAATGAAGATTAGGGGTAAATATTGCTGGAGGGGATATCATGTTTCTTAAATCTTATCCTGATTAATAAGTGACCACAAACTTTCTCCCTGCAAATACTCAGCATTGTTGCACAAAGTCAGAAAATAAGCTATCTGATGAGAAAATAAATGTTTAAATATTGACTATGTCTATTTTATCTGACTTGGGGATTATGTTGTTTAACTAACGTCTCTGTTTTGAAGGAAAATATTTGTGGCTCTTGGAGTACTTAAATGGAAAGGAAGAGAATCTGAATAAACATGCTAAATCAGAATTCTGGAAACAAACATTGTGGAAAGAATACTTAGTGTTAATTGTTGACTGTAGAATTCAAGAGTAGAGTCTCTGGAGAGTGAAAAATGAAAGCAGGCATTAATTATTGAGTCTAGAGCTTAAAGACATATATTTTGGACTTAAAAAAGAGAGAAATAGCATACCAAATTTTAATTTTCTCTTACAGAATGGAGAGAGACAGCCTTCTAAGAAACTGTGATAATGAAAAGGGAAATTTGTCCATATGACAATTAGTGTTGCCAATTGATGCAATTTTATTGTAAGTCTTGCAATATTAGGTGACTTTCGTGCTAGTGAATCTCCCTCTCTTTACTTATCCTTACGTTTGTGGGAGAAAATCTTGAAATGTGATTTGTATAATTCCAAACACCAAAAGGAAGATGAAAAGAACCCAACATTTAATATTTTTAACAGAACCTCTTGGGATTTTTGGTGGCCTCACTCATGATTATTTTTTTAATCAATTGCTGAAGGCATTGGCAACACTCAAGTCCCTTTTTGTTTTCTGTATTTACCAATTTTTTTCTCTGAAAAAGCTAGTGCCTGGATTTTACCAATTTTTTGCTTCATTTTTCGATTTTTAAAAAAATGACCTGGTAATTATTTGCAGGGGAAGCACATGGGCCACAATGAAGGGCCAGGAGCAGCAGGGGGAGCCATCTGGCAGGGAGGACCAGTCCTCAGGGGGCGCAGACGTCTTCTCCCCGAACATATGTCACTATAGCAGCCTGATGGTCTCAGCTAACAGGCCCAACTCTTTGCCTGTCTTACTCCACCACTCTACAGAGGGAATGGATGCGGCCTGCTGATGGACCAGAGTCACAAGGGAAGTGGAGAGCTGTACCCCATGAGCATTAGCCCCCACAACAGAGCCTCCTCCTTGCCCTGGTCTTTCAGCACCTTCCCACGAGCTTCCTCTGCACGGTAGGGAGCAAGATGGGCAGGGAGCTGGGGCCCAGCAACCAAGACCACCCAAGCACTACAGTGACAGGCACACACGGAGCAGAATGCTTCCTCAACTGCTAAATCATCAATACCATCCCGTATGCCCACTGCACCCTGTGCGTCAGGCCCCCACACCACTGGCTTTCATTTTTTACTGATTATTTTCACTTGTTTTGTAAATTTTGGAATAAACACTAATTAGTTCCTGAGAAATTAAAAAAATTAAATAATTCTAATAATAATAATTCATAATATAATAAATAATAAAACCCTTTAGAATGAAGGGCCTTGGCAATATTATAGGTATAGGTAGTGCAGGTAGCTTTGCCTGCAGTTAAGGTCTTTTAGGGCCAAGTGTCAGGCAACCTAATTTTCACTCGCTGAGGGACTTTGCCAAGTTTAAATTGTTTGGGATTAAATTTTCCACCCTTGGTCTCTGCCTCAGGCTGAGTATATATGGTTCTGTTTTTGTTTTAATTTATGTGAAAGGTTCAGCCTTCTCCAAAAATGAGAAAATATGAGGAAAATGTGTCCTTTGCTCATGGTAATAAAAAAACATCTTAAAATCATTTAGTCAGGAAGCTCTAGTGCAGGGGTCTGCAACCCAAAAGATAAGAAGAGCCATTTTTTAAAATTCCTTCAATAACAAAGTGTTTTGAGAGCCACAATGGGTGTAGCCTCCGGTGGGAGGTGCAGGGAGGTGAGCCAGGATTTCTGCTGCAGGGTCCCCTTATGCAGGGGGGGGAAGCCTGGAGCTTGGCATGGGCTACCCGTGGGGTCCCTGTTGGCTGGGGGAAGCCCAGAGCGAGGCATGGGCCTCCTGCAGGGTACCCCAGTGGTTGGAGGAGCCCAGAGCCACAAGGGGGCAGCCAAAGAGCCGCATGCGGCTCCAGAGCCACAGGTTGCAGACCCCTGCTCTAGTGTCTATGTGCTCTGGTGGAGGGTCCTGGAATTTGGCAGGATGGTGGCTTTTGTGTCACAGATGTGCCTCTTGCTATTCCTGTGAAATTCCCCCATCACCACCCCAAATTAACTCAAGTGATAAAGTTCTAAAACAAAAAATCACCATTTGCATATTCCAAATAGTTCTGTGAATCTTGTAAAGGAGAGATGGAGGAAAATATGTAATAAATATAAATGCCTTTTTTCTGCTCTTTTGAATATATATATTTTCCCTCTTCTATCTGGTCTTCTTACTAGGAATTACTTCTTATATAAGGACAGTTTAGTAATTCTGCCCTCCAACCCCACACATGATTTTTAAAAATAAACAATAAGCCAGTTCAGGGTGTGACTCAGCAGCCTTCCTGGGAAGGTATTCTACTTCTTGTCTCCCCATGGGCAACACAGCCTTGACACAGTGCCCACTGAAGTCCATAGGAATCTTTCCCCTGGAAATCTAGTCCCAATAGCATAATAATGTACATTTTATTAAAATAAACAAGGAGTCTAGTGGCACTTTTAAAGATGAACAAAGTGCCACAGGACTCCTTGTTTGTTTTGCTGAACTAGACTAACACGGCTACCCCTTTTGTAACTTGTATATTTTATTGTGGTTGAGTTTCAAAACAGAGTGCAAAACTTTTGGTTGATAGGCCCTAGTGTATCTAAGCTTGTTTGTGACAGGATACCTGGCACAGATTCAATAATATGACCACCCCCACTGTCCCACAATGTAAAGGTCAGTGTCTGCAAAGTGAACTTGTTAATAAGCATGGATATTACCAAAGAAGTAACAACAGAGTCCTATGGCACTTTTAAAGACTAACAGATTTATTGATCGCATGGGCTTTCGTGGGAGAAAATCCCACAAGCGTCTGACAGGGCTACCCCTTTGAAAGAAGTAACAGATATTCAGACAACTACCATTGTGAAGCAGATGGGGCCTTAGGTGAATTAACCATTCCTGAAACTATTTTTAAACACTCTTTTTTTAAAAAAGAGTAGCACAGTTAACACAGTTTGCATCCATAGTCATCATGATTATAAAATGTGTCACACTTGATAGCTTCTTCAGGGGGATGTTCTCTAGCACTATCTGTGTTAGAACAGTTCTTAAGATAAAAAAGACCTGTCTATAATGAACAGGGAAAACTGGAAAAAAGGCTATGGCCTGCCCAGTTCTGGAAATGTTCTTGACAATTATTTTTGTACCTAGCTATTTCTAGCAAGGTTAAAATAATAATTTATAGAACGCTCTATCCACATTACCAAAATGATTACATTCAAACATAGTTCTGGAACATGACTATGTCCCAAGTGTGCATCTCTTGACTTAGGATAAAACCCTTTTCCCTAACACCATTATGAAACCATATTTTTCCATCCCACACTGCCAAGAGGAAGGCTGTCTGGGTTCTATGATCAGGCAGAGGTCCTGCCTGACAATATCTCCCAATTGTCACTTTTGTCACTTCTGTTATGTAGGTCTAATAATGTAGTATAAAAGAGGGTCTCAGCCTTTATTCTGACCTCCTTTGCTGTAGCAGGTTTAAATGGGATCCTTGATTTGTTCAGAAAACATCTCTGTTGGTTAACTTGGATTAATTTTGTGGCTGACAAAGAGCACCCAGACAGAACATCAGGAAGGCTCAGTTCATCCCTGATCATGGAAAAAACCCAGAGGAGAAGGTTCTGGGGGAGGAAATATCAGCAATGGTTCTCTTGCAGAGATCCCATCATCTCCTCCTGTTTCCAGCTGTACTGTGGGATCTCTGTAGAACTAGAGAGGGGATGATGTTCATGCACCTGCTTGCCCAGTCCCAACTCCCTGTCTCTGCAATGATCCAGTGGAGAGGCCTGTACAGGATCCATATGAGGTAGGAAAGGATTGCCTGGAGGGTGGCAGTCTTCCTGGCACATGGGAGAACAGATCTGTGCACAACTGGCACCCTCCATGTATAGATATAGAGGGCATGTAACCTGGGTGCTGATCAGGTACAATGCGGCTAGGCAACCTTATAAACCTAAGTTCTGCCACTGTCAATAGAACTTTATTTGAAGTTAGTTAGTCAGAAACCTAACTTTTGAAAAACAAAATCTAGCTGTTCTAGATCTCTTTCTTCATCATTAAGATGTAACAAGCTCTCAGGTTAAAGAAATCTACTTATCACCTCTGAAAGCTCTTAAAGTTAAGATGTGCACGCATAGGTGGTCTTAGTGGGCAGCTGCCAACAGCCCCCCAGGGGGAGGGGTCCCGTGCTGCTCCAGCAGGGAGCTGGGGCAGGCTGGCGGGGGCAGTGGAGCCTGGCAATGCCCATGGCAGGCTGGCTGGGGAGCCCTTGACAGGGCTGGGGAGCCTGGTGATGGCTTGCAGTGGGGCCAGCAGCGGGTCCAGGGAGCCCAGCGGTGGTGATGGGGCCAGGGAGCCAGACAGGCATTCGGTGGGGGGCAGAGGTTCGACAGGGGGCCGAGGAGCCAGGTGGGGGTTTGATGGGGGGCCAGGCGGGGGGCTAGGGAGTTGGGCAGTGGTGTGGGGGCCAGGGAGCCATTCAGAGTTTCAGTAGAGGGTGGGGGTTTGGCAGGGAGCTGGGTGGGGGGCCATGGAGCTGGGTGGGGGTTTGGCAGAGGGTGGGAGTTTGGCAGGGGGCCAGGGAACTGGGCAGGGGTTTTGTGGGGGGGCCGGGGAGCCTGGCAGCAGGTGTAGTGGAGGCTGGGGGGCCCGTGAGGCTGGTAGAGGTCTGTTGGAGTGCAGGGGGGTTGCAAGGGCCCACAGGGGGGTGCCAGGGAGCCCAGCAAGGGTTCAGCGGGGGACCAGGACCCCTTGGAGAGGATGGGGGGCTGGCAGGCCCCAGCGAGGGGGAGGGGCAAAAGTCAAGGATGGGGGCCCCCATGTGGTGTGGTAGGGCCCCATCCTTGACTTTTGCCCATGGCCCCAGAATCGCTAAGACTGCCCCTGTGTACACCTATTCCTTCTTTCATTTTCAGCCACTACCAAGATTATGGAATCAAATCTCAAAGTGCAGCTCTGTTCTTGAGAGAATATGTTAAAATGTCATCTTTGTAATCAACAGTTCTACTTCCTGTCTCTAGTCAGAGCTATGGAGCCCTCCTTTAGATGGGGGTCAAGGGCTACACCCCCAAAAGCCCCTGCCTTAATCCAGCCCTGCTGTTACCAGTGGCAACGGAAGAGAATGAAAACCCAGCTCTCAGATGCCAGAGTGAGTTGGAGAGTTAGAAAAAGAAGCACCCTTTTACTTACAAGCTTGCAGCTGTATTGACTGTGGTACTGTCAGTAGCAAACGCTTGCTTTAACCAGCTATGTCAAAAACACAAAGAAAATGCATAGGTGTAGTCGTAGTAGCATGATGTGTAAACAGGGTAGGAGAGGGAATGTGATGCAAAGAGGGAGGAGGATGGAATAAGATGGCTTTGCTTTTTCGCTGATCTGATTGGAGCAGGAATTGCATTGGCTCCCAGGCCAGCACTATGTAAAGCAGTTCAATGGCTGCCCAACCACCTATAGCCCTAAGTCACTAGTGGGAATAGCTGCAGTTCAGTAGTGCTCTGGGAATGCCTTTGCCTTCAGTGCACTGTGGTGTTGAACTAGCTAAATGGGGATCCTATGTCTGGGGAATACCCAATTAATGGCTGGCCCCTTCATTGTTGTGGAGTTTATGCAAATGGGCCGTGGCGCAGTGATGAATTAAATCATTGCTGTAAAATACTATAGTACTTTCAGTGAGAGATAATGTCTTAACTGGGAAGCAATAGCAACTCTTCCCTTTGAAAAATTCTGGGTTTTGAGCCAGAGATTAAAGCAGCAGAATGAAGGCTGCTGTCCAGTGGGCTTCAGTCAAATGGCCTAGTAGACATATTCTAATGATACCAGCCAGCTGCTTCTGTAGTAACCTTCCATTTTTCTATTCCCACAAGCTAGGATCCCAGTCAGTTTTTGGATATTACGTGATGTGTCTGTCAGAAGATGATTCATATTGGCTGTCTGAGGCACACAGCACAAATACTTCAGCAGATTATGTACAGTATTAGCCAGCTCCTCTTTCTGAGGCTCACTTTGAAGGACATTGTTTACATTGGGCAAATTCCAGAGCAGTTTTGTAAACCCTTTTTAAAACTCAACTACACAGTCCACTCTCCCTTTTACTAGCCTCTCCATGATCTCACCTATTCTAGAGCACAAGTAAACTTGCTGTGCAAACATTAGCTGTTGAGGCTGAGTTGACAGAAGTTACACTGTCTCAGTAAAAGGAGCAACACCGATCTGGGTCTGATTTTTATTTATTCAGTTTCTCTGTAAATTTGAGAGCTATGTATGCAATTTCTTCCTCTTGGAAAGGAACCTTGCTTGGATTATATGTTCTTACCTTTACCCGGAATGAAGCTAAACTGAACAGGAACATCTGTATCTTGGACAGATCCCAAGAGAGATAGACAGACAATTTCTCCATCAGGGCCCATTAGGAAGCTGCCTCGTGAGGTACTGTTACAGCACTCTTGAAAATATAAAGATGAATATTGTTACTAATACACACCATAAAAAACGATACCTAGAGATATACTGGATTGACATTCTATGTATTAAAATATCCTTCTCAGCAGCTCTGAGCAGGTAAGCACATCATTGTGTCATATTTAACGACAGGGTGATGCTAAGAAAACTCTGCCCAGTACAGGAGATGGGCTGAGCACAAAATTCAGTAACAGGTTTTGAAACCCACCCCTAGAGCTCCCAAATGTTTTATTTGAGGTTTTGGTTTTGTGCAGTGTAAACATAGGATCTAGTAGTGAGATTCAGATCAGGTCAGGTTTTGAGTTCTGAACTCTATTCCTCCAAAACTTGTTAAGTTTCAGCACTTTTATTACCGTTTTGTATTTCTGAACATGACTTTTCTGAGCCTATTATGAAATTAAAAGAAGTCTTCCCAAGCACACTTCATTTGACATATGCCTTTCCATTTCCTATCAGCCACTCTCCACCCATCATCTGCAAATGAAGTTACACTTTGGTTACTATCCATTGTCATTCTTCTTTCTGATACAAAGTGGCAATTTCACTGGCGGACACTAACTAATCCCTTCTTTTGGCTGGCTGACGTTATCTGGCATATAAACGGAACAGTGGGTTCGCTAGAGGACATTTTTAACAGACATGGAACGAAATAATGGATCCTGGCATAAATGGGCACAATTCCATAGACTTTAACTGAATTATACTTTCTTACTGTAGGCCTTTAGAACTTAGTCCCATCACTGGCTTCTCCCTGTGAATTACTGATTTCATGATTAGCAGGCATGCCTATGTGCATGCAAGTGGTGTCCTGGCTTTGTCCTGTATGTTTGCAGAACAGGGTAGTTAATGCCTGCTGGAAGTATTGCCCCTAACCCTCCTCAGATCCTAAAAATCCAAGTAACGGACATGTGTTTTCAATAGCATCTTATAAATAGGAACGAACTTTCCTAGAAATATGCACACACAAACTAGTAAACAGCTCCTGGAATTCCCAGTGCTGCTGCCCAAACCAACATGTTAGTTTCCCTGAAGCTCTGTGGCTTTTCTTTTCTTTTCTTTTCTTTTTTTTTTTTTGAAACAAAAATAAGAATTGTGCCCCTGCAGCATGTAGAGTCCAAACATAAAGATAAACATAATCTCAGATTCCATACACAGTCTAAAAATGCACAGATCTGACTGTTACCTCTCAACGCTTCTGGTAGAGCACCATGGGTGGCTCCTATAGAGAGAGCCTGAGAATTGTTGCTGGTGATAGTGCTGCGATTGAAAGTTTTGAAGTTTATTTTGCTACTCTGGTTCCCTTCACCCTTCTTTCCATATATAGGGGGCAGCAGGTCTAATGCTGGTACTGCATTCTGGGTGAATAAATCACCATCTTGGAAAAACCACATAAGAAACAATACTGAGGAGTTGCATAACATAATACATTTCTGGGCGGGAGTGGAAGTGAATCCACAAAAAGGCCATGGTTAATCAGTGAGTTGCTGGTGTGTTGTTTGCCTATTCTGCTAAACTGCCACTATCTAATTAATCCCCTTCCTCACTGCCAACATTTATAAAATGCAACATTTTCTACAAAGTGCTGAACTATGTATTGAACTATGAGCTCTGGTACAGAATTAGAAAGATGGTCTGTTACCAGAAGTACAATAGTTGCCTTTGAAAGAAAAATTGTTTCCCTATAGTAACTTTATACCTGAGATACAGCAGTTTCTCCTTGTCCTTGGAACAGAAAATAACTTCTGAACCTTAGATCAGGGGTTCCCAACCTTTTTAGTAAGACAGCACACTTCAATGAGACAAACAATTCCACAGCACACCCTCTTTTTTCAGCTGAATTGATTGCTCATCAATATCACATTTACTATGGTTACGGCCTTACTAAAGAGGCTTGCAACATAGTGCAGGTAACAAGCTAAAGAAAGATCAAATGCATTAATGTTTCAAATCCACCTGGAAAAAATATATATCATCTCAATTTTGACCTTTGGCCACCTACATTTAGAATATTCAGGTTTTAGAATTTGAAACACCGACACCTCGCTTTTAAGTTGATGATTAATTTTCACAAGTTTTATGAGTTGTAATTTTGGCTGGATAGAATATTGTTTAAGATGAAACAATATTTGTTTTACATTGATTTTCATTACCTTTGTACAAAATTTCATGGCACACTTGGACAGTTCTCACGGACCATGAAAGCTTATGCTTGAAGAAATTTGTTAGTTTTTACGGTGCCACAGGACTCTGTTTGGTTTTATTTATGTGATCGACTAATATCGCCACAAAGATGAACTGTAGTAGCTAAATAGTGAAGAGACAAATTGGATTTATAGTGGCACAGTGGTTGAAAACCACTGCCTTAGATTCAACTGGGTATTTGTGGGTAGTGTGTAAATGTTGAATTTTTATTGGTGATCATTATAGTTTATAGAGAATAATTGCTGCCTTGATGAGTTTAATGCTCTTAAGATACTAAATGCACAGCAATGTTTTCTGCTCTGTACAATTATTTGCAGACAATTCGTGGGTTCCAAGAGCTCTAAGGAAAACTTCATTGCTACAGGAAGGTTGTGCTGGTCGTTCATGGGAAGCATTCTTTATTCTGAGTCAGTAACGAGCCAGGCTCTGTTTTGATGCTAGAGTGGTGCTGTGCTATATCTTGCAAATGACATGTGACATGAAGGTTATGACAAAATGTAGTTATTCAAGACCCTGCTTTCATTACTTTGTTATTCTGGCTAAACTTCAGTTTAATCAATTCATTCTGTCTAACTAAAATTCCCCTGTAGTTTCAACTGACACAGACATTCTTTAATTTCTCTACCAAACTATGTGTAGTGGCACTATGGACTCATTAAAGACTGTGTGATACCTTTTATATAGAAGATGGCTGAATTTAAATAACAAATAAAGTAAAACCTAGTATGTCTTGTAATTGCTTTATAAAATGTGTTAAATCTTTTGGAATCTTTGGCTGCAAAGTGTTACAAAATGTTAGTTATTATGAATTAACAAAATTCCACTATAACAGATCTTTTAAACAATGCCTTCCATGTAGTCAAGTTCCAAAGGGGTAGTCATGTTAGTCTATTGCAGAGAAACAAACAAGAGTCCTGTGGCACTTTTAAAGACTAACAGATTTATTTATCGCATCAGCTTCAAAGCATCTGACGAAGTGGGATTTTCTCCCATGAAAGCTCATGCAATAAATAAATCTTAGTCTTAAAAAGTGCCACAGGACTCTGTTTATCTTAACAATGCAAAGCATAAATGCAACACGTACTCCTGACACAATTCAATGTAAAATACATTCCTTTAGAGTAGACCATCAGATACGTTTGTTTATGTGACAAGTTCCAGAGGGATAGTTGTGTTAATCCATGTACAGCAAAAACAATGACAGTAATCTGATGAAGTGGGTTGCAGCCCACAAAATCTTATACCCAAAGAAATGTGTTAGTCTTTAAGGTGCTATGGGACTCTCATTGTTTTTGTTTATGTGATCGGTTAATATTGCCACAAAGATTAACTGTAGTAGCTAAATAGTTAAGAGATGAATGAGTTTTATAGTAGTGATGGTGTTAATCTAGCTACAGCTGAGTCAAAAACTGACTTTCTGATTTAAATTGACTGACCTCTTTTACAGTGGCCCTCCTTTCCAGTATTCACCCCTCTAATTCCTGCCTTTCTCCCCTCCAGAGTGAACTTTCGATCAGTTATTGGTGGTAGGGAGAAGCTACCTTGATGTATCTCTGGGTTTTCACCAATGGCCATCTGGTGCTGCTCAATTGTACTGCGTAGCCCAGAAATGGGATCCAACAGCTTCTCACAATCATCAGCCTCGGATCTGGACTTGTCACAAAGAGTTCCTGGAATGAAAGAGAAACATGAAATGGAGAAATTAGCTAGTGACTCATTTGTTTCACCAGTTTATTGAAAAAATATTTTCTGAACAGCTATGTTTTTTCCTGCTGTTTGTCTGGTATTTTGAAACTGGACATGGCAAAATCAGGACACTCAACAGCCATGAACAGCATCTTTAAACCCTTATTCATCTCAAGAATTTAACCAACTGATTAACATAATTTGCTCTCTCAGCCAGAAGACTGGTGCAATGCTGGAAGTGAAGAAATCATACTTCAGTAGTGGCTGAGGCAGATTAGTGTTCCTTACATGAGTATATTTGATCACTGAGCATAACAGCTTCTTCCAAACTTTTTGGTCTACATCTGCCCATGAAGAAATGTGGAGTCCACCTCCATCGTGAGAATATTCTCTTATAATTCAACATCGGGGTTCTATACATAGGTTCTCTTAATTTTTCTGAACAACCTCTGTTAGTGTGTAGTACAGAGTGTCTCACTGAGGAATTCTACTATCTCATTCAGAATTCAAGCTTGTCGGACTGAAGCTACATTCTGTTCTACCCTCAAATACAGATACAACTATGCAACGACAAGTGACTTCACTAGGGGTTACATGCAAATATCTGAGGGCAGAACTTGGTCCTAAATAGTTACTGGCAATGCTCTAATCATTCCTGCAGTTATTCTGGGATACAGATTAGTTTTATTCATGTGGTCATCCATTAAGATCTATTGATTGCAATATTTTTATATGCAGTACTGCAATAATTTTTTTACCATAACCACTGGGTTTCCCCTTCTAATTAACATTTATATAGAAATATAGATATATAGAAGAGCAGGACCCTCTGGGCCATTTCTCCCCTTTTCTTTGTGTTGATCTGGTGCTGGAGCAAAGGTCCTTCTGTGTGCAGAGAATAAAATCAAGAGCCACACAGAAAGGAGTTGGTGCTGCTTAAAGTGCTGAGTCAGCTTAAGCAGACGTGATCCCCTGGTGACAACTGGACAGTGCTGAGAAGGGCAGGGAAAGAGGAACTGGGGGAGACACCCAAATCCTATGGCTTGTGTTATGCAGGAGGTCAAGCTAACTGGTCATACCATCCCTTCTGACCCTAAAATCTATGGCTACGTCTACACTTGCAAGTTAGTTCGAATTAAGGAAGCTTAATTCGAACTAACTTAAGCCTTGGCCACAGTAGGCTTTCATTAGTTCGAATTAAGGGCTTCCTTAATTCGAACTAATAAATTCGATTATACCTTTCGAACTAATGCTTAATTCGAACTAGATAGTTCAAATTAAATCAATGTGGCCATGTTAGTTCGAACTAACTGCTTAGTTCGAACTAACCGGCGTATTGAGGTTAATGCAACTGACTAATTCGAACTAAGCAAGTGCCACCATGCATGGCACTTGCTTAGTTCGAACTAAAATTCCAGTGGGGCCCATGCTAGTTCAAATTAAGTTAATTCGAACTAACTAAAATTAGTTCGAATTAGTTAGTTCAAATTACTTTGGTAAGTGTAGACATAGCCTATGAAAGTAGCGTCATGAGAAGTGGGAGAGAAAGAGGTATGTAGAAGATGAAGGCAGGGAAACTGGGCGGGGTGGTGTGGTGGTGATGAAGAGAACGCTAATGTAGAGGGAGAAGGGAAGAATAAGAAGAGAATGAGGTAAACTGGGAAGAGAAAATGTGTCCAGAGAAAGAGAAAATTGGGAAAGGGGCATAACTATACGTGGGAGCATAGTTCTATATGAAAGTCTTCAGATTGTCTGGTGCCTCTGGCAGAACATCAGCACTCTGTTGCCGCAACCATATGATTACCTAGCTTCTGGACATGTTGAAATATAAGTGTCCATGAAGCACATCAGTGTTGGTTGATAGGAACATACAGAAAGTGGTGTTATTGCTGTTGACCCTTTGTTAAGGATTTGCAAAATATGTTGACTCTGCCCAAGTCTGACCTCAGTGGTTCAAGAGTCACTTTGGTCAGAGAAGAGCATTGCTCAGAGCTGCCTCGTTGCCAAATACATGACAAATGGAAAAGTTGCTCAACTGCCTTCCCATTTATACTGCATATAAAAAGCTTTGGTGCCTAAGCAACTTAAGACAAACCTGTTTTCATACATTTCTATAATTCTTTGATTTTTAAAAAAATATTTGTCATCTGAAGCAATGTTTTCCAAAGGTTCTGACAATATCATCTGACAATGCAGAGTTGCTGGAGCTAAGTCGGTCTCAGATATTAGAGAGATAAGGTGGGTGGGGTGAGGTAATATCTTTTAGTGAGCCAACTTCTGTTGATGAGAGAGACAAACTTTCAGGCTTACACCAAGCTCTTCTTCAGGTCTGGGTAACTAACTGAAAGTATCCCAGCTAAATACAAAGTGGAAGGTAATCCTGAGTATTTCACATTCAGGTTAATTCTTTAAGGGATCAGTCCTCAAATCTTACTCTTACAAGTAGTCCTACTGAACTCAGAGGGGCTATTTAGTATGTGAGTAATAACTGCAGGAGTTGCTCTTTCCTCTTTAATGAGGACTTTGCTAATTGAAACAAATGTCAGGTGCTCTGATCCAGCCATGTAGAGGACTGTTGTGGAACATGATATCAGACTTAGTCTGTTATATGCCCCTTGTTTTATTTCCTGGGCAAATAAACCAAAGGATCCCTCTGTCTTCTTTCCCCATTCCTCTCTTCCCCTGTACTGTGCTAATTCTGTCCAGTGGAAAATGGTGGAAACAGCTATTTCTGGGACCCAGCATCCCTGCTCTTTGCATCTTGCCAGGGATTTGGTATTTATCTGAGGCAGTCTCTCTCTACTCCCTAAGAAGAGGGCATTCTCTATCTTTAGCATTTCCAAGCCTTGTTGCTTGGCCAATGCAGGTTCCCAACCTGATTTCCCCCCTTTGGCAGTGTACCAAGCTACAACCAACCATGCAAGGCCATATGGGATCTCCGAAGTTCTACAATGCACCTTGTGGCCACCTTCATCTTCAATATGGAGATGCGGCCTTCAGAAACTCCAGGTCCCAGCATACAGTGCTGTATCTTCATCTGATTAGCAGGCCACTCAGATCTAGTTGGTGCATTGCATGTTAGAACATGTAGACTAGGTGAGCCACACCTTTGTGTTCAAGATAAGGGAGAATGCAGTCTGCTCCATGTCAGGCAGATCAGGTGCAGCTTTTGGGCCCCGGGCCAATTCCTCCCTGTGCCTCAGTTTAATGAGCTTTCTTTATTTCATATCCAGTGTTTCTTGTCCTTGACTGATGTTGAAATACCAGTCAATTTCCAGCCCACTTTTTTCATGCCAAAAATGTTTGGCTTATTCATATTGGAAAAACTGTTTGAATTTGGGTGTTTTATCTGATCGGAATGTCCTGAAGTTTGCCCAGTGTTACCAAAGACTCTGCCCTGCTTTACACTGTATTGCGGCCTAGGGCTCTGACTCGTCTTTGAGATATGAACACTGTGAGTACAAAATAAACCCACCTCAAATACCTTCATGAACACAAGAGCTAACACTGCAATGGTGGAGTCCAGGATGGGAAAATTCCCTTTTTCAGCAATCCCAGTCTAATCACTGTGTAATTTACAAATATCTCAAATTTAGATAGATCAGAGAATTTTTCATTTATAGCTGAGGGTACCTCTTTGATTCTTTGCTTTGGTCTCAGGTTTGGTTTGCAACTGAATAAGCAAAGGAAGGATCAAAAGCTCCTTTGGGGGATCACTGGATCTAAGTTGTTTCCTGTGGGGCACTTGGGCGCTCGATGCTTCTTCTGAGATTGAAGGGAACTTCAAAGTCTCTGGTGCTTGCTGTAAGATTTAAACCAAAATGTGAGAAACCCCAAATATTTCCATTACTTTCAATTTATATTTTTATTCCTCACTCGGTGGTCTTGCTAGTGCACAACCTACTAGCCCAGCAAAACCACGCTGCCTTCACTCTTCCATTCTCTTTCATTCCCCTTCTCCATTGGACATCTTCTGTGGATAGGAGCTGTTTGACCCTCCCCAATTCTGCTCCAGTCCTGGACACTCATATCTCTAACCCTAAAGGCTATCAAAGCCGTAGACAAAGCTGAATTAGGTGCTTAACTTGATGGTTTGGAATTGTTTAAAATCTTGGTTTTGTTTTACACACACACACACACACACACACACAGTTAATAGGAATCTTTCTCTCGACTCCAGTGGGAGTTGGATCAGATTTTAACTTAGGCCTGGTCTACACTGAAAAGTTACACTGGCACAACTATGTAAAAAATGCACCCTGCTAAGATACATAATTAAGCCGACCTAACCCCCAATGTAGACAGAGTGAGGTCAACAGAATAATTCTGTCAGGGAAATAGTTTCCACCTATTACACAGTGGTGGGAGAACCTCTGCTGTTGTTATAGTAAGCACACACACTGAAATTCAACAGCGGCGCAGCTGAAGCTGTGCCATGTAGACATAGCTTCATTCTCCAGCCAAAGTATGTCACTACAGGCATGGTTACGGTAAGAAAGATTTTCCTTTGTGTTTTGTTCTGAACGTCAAGCCTGGTTGCTAAATTGTTGTCTCCTGATACAGTTACAACATGATTAAAATATGTATTGTGGCTGGCACCTGGCCATGTGGTAGGAGAAAGCTAACCTTAGACATATTGGCTATGTCTACACCACAAAAAGTTAGGTCGACTTTAAGTCGACTTAAAATCGACCTTATTAAGTCGACTTAACAAAGTGCTGTCCATGGACGTGGACTAAATCCACTTTGTTAACTCGACCTAACTGCTTTTAGGTCGATTTAACAAAGTTGACTTAAACATCCACACTGGGCTTAGGTCGACCTAAAGAAAGGTTAAGTCGACCTAAGCAGGCTTAAGTCAACCTACCCCGCGGTTCTTAGTAAGTTGACTTAAATTTCTTAAGTCGACTTAATGAAAGCCTAGTGTGGACGCGGCTTTGTTTAAGTCGACTTAAGCCTCCTTAAGTCAACTTAAACTGCCCGTGTAGACATAGCCATAATCTTTTACAGTGTTGTAATCATGTCAAGGAAAAACCTTGCTTATCTTTGTAGCATAGATGTGGCCTGAAGTATATTTTCCCTCACCTCCTCACTGTCTTTTGTTGCATCACCTGCTACTTTACCTGGCATGTACCCCAGTCCCAGGGTTTGAATAGCCCCAGAGCTGATCTCATGAACATGTGTGTATTCAGCCTCTCCAGCATTCTGTTGCGTCCTCCGGTTCAAAGGGGACAGTAGCACACTTTGTTTCCCTTTATAGTTTCATTTTCAATATTTTGTATATAGTGAAACTGATAAAACTCCATTTTCGTTATTACAGAAAGGGTTAGACACTTACATAAATAAATATTGAAAAATAACTTTGTTGTGGAAGGGATTGAAAGCCTTAAGTTTCAGGCCTTAAACCAACTTCTAAATATTGGTGTTCAAGAAGAAACTTTCTGTAGGGCAAGCTGCCCAATAACTATCTACTACTGGGTTTCTGGCACCTACCTCTAAAGCATCTGATCCTGGCACTGCAGGACACAGGAAATTAGATTAGATGAGTTACTGATCTGATCTAAACAAGGAGTCCTGTGGCACTCATCCAGTATGGCAATTTGTATATGCCCAAAATTGCCTACATTCAGGTTATGAGAACTGAGATAAGACCACTTCATACATTATCCCATCAACTGCAGTATTTGTTTTTTTTTTAAATCTGACCTTTCTGTGTTCCTCCTTGACAGCACCTTGCTCTGAGTTCATGGCAGACTGGATAGGAGGAAAAAAATCTGTTTCAATAAGATGTCTTCCTCCTTTGCTGTCCTGGTTATTCAAATGTCCTTGTTTAACTGAGGGGAAAAAATGGAGATGAGATTAAAAAAGGATGAAATGTAAATATGCATTAGTGGCATCAGGTAAGGGATAGTATTTAGTTTAACACTCAATCTGTCAAGGGGGGTGAGAGGGAATAAAACTACCAGTCCATGTACCCATGGTAATAAGAAGAAAAGCTCCATCATACAGCTCTTTAAAGTGTTGCATCGCACTATTTGTCCTCTTCTCGATGAGCACTACAACACGACAATAGTCATTACTTAAAATGTAACCTATGGGATCCTTGCTGTGCGCATAATCCAGAGGTGACAGCTATAACAGTATCCATAAAAGCAACATTAGTTTATCTGATAATAAAAGTTTGTGTTTCCTCATTCTTCAGGAGTCTAGTAAATTCACTACAAACATAGCTATGACAAGAAATAAAGCTAAGGAGGTATACTTCTTACCGCTGTAGCTATAGGACTTTTTTCTTCCAGGGAAATAGCCTCCATAGAAAGTCATGTGGTCTCTCCCACTCAAAAGCCGAGGAGTTTCAATAGTGGCATTCCCAAGAGAGCTCTTGACGGTTTGGTTCAGCTTTTCATGATACTCTTGATTCTCTGTCTGGTGTGACTTTTCTCTGTGCCATTGGCCCACCATTGAACACACCACATCTTGATGATCTTCCATCTCTGTGTTCTAGGAGACACCAGAGTGACTGGCTTTACAATACATCTAGATAAAAAATGGTTTTCTCCTGCAACGTCAATGAAAATGGGAGGGTGTCTTTTTTTCCCTTCAGTTTTCCACAGAAAATTTTAAAGTTTTATCAGAAAACGGAAAAGTGTTTTAAGTTTTGATACAAACACTCAACATTTTCTTTAGAAAGCAGACTTTTTTCCACAGGATTTTATTTAGTCAAAAAACAAATTTCCATTTCAATAATTTTTTCAGCAGAAATTTTTCAACCAGCTATACTTTACACGCCCACATTCATAAATACCATTTCACCCTGATTTATAATGTTAAGTTGTTCTCTTTTCAGTTGTCACAGGTTTCAATCTCTGTGGGGTGGGGTCTGAACTGTTTAAATATACAGCCACTTCTTTTTGGTTGCATTTATTATGTTTTTTATACCCTATAGTCCAAGGAACTATGCTTGCTTGCATTGAAATCCATGGCAAAACTCCCCCTCCCCCCCCGATCTCTGCGGTGCAAGACAAGGGCCCCAAAAGACTGAGAACTTTTAATGGTGGACATGATGCTGTACTGTCTCTCTAAACATGCAGTAATCTATGACAATTTGCCGGATAGGCCTGATTGGTATATAATTTTATCTTTTACTTCTATTCAGCAATTCTTAATTCAGGCATGGTTGAAAAAAATAGTGCTGAAGAAGAGATGGGCTAAGAGTATAACGGCTTCATGTCTATTCCTTGTGTCAGTTCAGTATGCTCAGTCAATACAGCCAAGACACACTTTGTGCTAACGATACGGCCGGCCCTGCTTTGTAAAGTGCTTTGAGATCTGCTGACTAAAAGCGCTAATAGAAGAGTTTTTATTATTCTGTCATATACAGATTTTTACACCAGGCTCATCACCATAGTACATGCATACCTTTCAGAGATGCTTTAAACAACATGACTAACATCTGCTGAATACTGAAGCCAGAGCTCATGCTACCAAAATTTTTCAGTAAAAATCGCCTCCCTGCTAGTCCAGCACCAATCCACAGGGGAACTGAGGGGATTCCGATCTGTATGAAGACAGAGATCACCTGTGTCAATGAAGAAATGATACCTGTGGGACCTTTGTGCATGCTGCCTTCTGGCTCCAGGTGGCCTCATTTGCAGCTGGAGGTTTGAGTTCTAGACTCAGTTTTCTCAGTGAAACCCGAACAGGTACTCGAGCTCTCCTCCGGCCATGTGTCGCTCCTTCATCTCCTTCTGCGGGGTTTTCCCCACTCTCAGGCACCTTCTGAAATGAGTGACTCTGGCCTGCAAGACAGGTGTGTCAGGACTGGAGCACAAAGTGAACTATTGGACTTCAGAGAGAGTCTCATTTATTCAGGGCCAAATTGTGGCATTTAGCCACTGAGCTCTGTTAGGAGCTGTACCATCCCAGAAAAAAGTGATAGTGCCTCAGGGACATGCTCCTTTCCTTAGGACCTGTGATTAATGCAGGCTGAGCCATTCTTTAGGAACAGGCTGATATGGAGGAGGGTGGGGCCCATGGCCAACTGAGCTAAGGGACTGCAATTGTGAGTGGCCCTTCCACAGGCCATGGTGAAGGGGAGAAAGCTCCTTGCCTGCTCTCTCATGCACCTGGAAACAATGACAATGAGAATGACAATGTGTGTCTCAGAATTAATGCTATATTCAAGAAAGTGGGGTTTCGCTTTAATGATTGGGTTTCTTTAGGGTGTTTCCCAGTGCTTTGGAAGTTAAAACTATGCATCCTCAAGAAAGGAGTGAACCATAACCTGAATGCAATCTGCATTAATAATTCACGTCCTGTATCCTAGCAGGGATTGTACTAGACAGGGGAGGTGTTCATTGAACCAGGAGCAAAGCAACATCATGTTGAAAAGGAAATTGCTATGGAAATTAACTTTCAAGCCTCAGGCAGATGTGGGAAAGGTTCACTGTACAGGGGATTTTCCAAATGCTGTATTTTATATGGGCTTTCCACTGCTACTTTGACAGCTGTATGCTCCAAGCCTGCGCTGTGGTCAGTAAGGTCTTAGCAGCATCACAGTCTGCTCAGTGCATTTATTCACTGCAGTAATTTACTTAATAGCAACAGCTTTGCGTCAGCGGATGTCTTCTGCAAAGCTAACGAACCTTTCAATAGTGTTTTAGGGCAGTCATGGCTAAACTGTGCCCCGAGGCAACTTGTGGTTTCCGAGGATGAATGTGTTAAGAAAAAGAAAACAAGCATTTTATTAAGAATTGAAAATGTGTTGCCTAAGCTGCTCCCTGCAATTTTTAAACTGATGTGCCTGTGTCAGGACTGTTGCTATGAAGGAGGTGGGGGTTACTTCTTCTCACATGTTGCCCTCCTGCTGTGGTGTGTCTAGGAACACTGGGACTCTTTCCTATTCCTTGCCTCTGCACATACCCAGCAGCCCTTCCCTCTTCTCCAGATCCCCCCTCCCGTTGCCACCTGCTGCGGCAGGGCTGAGAAAGAGCAGAATAGCTTGGTTGCTCTATCACTGACCCACTGTAAAAGCTTCCAGTGGAGTCAGAAGACTAGAACTATTCGCAGCCTGGTTTGGATTTGCTCATGTAGCTTGTTGAAGCAGTCTGGCTGCACTGGAAGCATATTTAATGTGGTTTGGTTTATGATGCTTCTCTCACGTAATCCTCAGGGGCAAACACGAAATCACTGAAACAATGCACTGACCAGTGTCAATAAAACCAAAAGAAACTGAACTCGTGCAATATAAAAGGTGGGTGGTGGGGTTATTGCTCTACACAAACCAAACTGCATATACATGCCACAGGCTCTCTCACACACACTCCGCCAGAAGCAAACGCATGAAAGGAGATGATGGGTCTGATCCCATGCCCTGAAATGATTTTTCCAGCTTTATTGGATCAGTAGTTGAGAACCCTCTGTTGAGAAGCACTCTTTCTTAAAATAAATGTCCAAATCTAATGACTGCTGGATAGGGTGCATCTCAAAGTCTCTGCTTTTCCTACTGTTGTATAAGGAATATAGAGATCTCTCTGATAGCCAAGGTTAAACCTGTGGGCTAGGCTGACTGGAAAGGATCCACATGTGCTTGTGCCTTTTATTGCATGGAAGGGACGGGAGTTTGGTCACCAAACAGAACTATCCCACCCTTTCCATGAAGTAAGCTTCATGGACTCCAGGATCCTTTATGGGAAAGGTACATGCCATTTCCTTCCTTTCCCAAACCCAGGGAGAATCCACTCAGAGTTCATGCAGCCTGAGGCCTTCTGAGGGGAATTCCTTCCATGTAGTGGAAACTCCACCTCCTTAAAGGTAGGCTGTACCTTTAGCTGTACCTTTAGCTTGAAGCTGTCAGTAAGCCTAGAATTGTGTAGGGATACAGCAGGAGACTGGGAAGCAGGGCCCTCCAGAGGACTTAGGGGGCCTGGGGCAGATTTGATGTGAGGGAGCCCCCTCTCACTGTTCCATACATACAAGTAATGAGGCAGGGGCCAGGGTAGGAGGCCCCCTCCATGGTGGGGGCTTGGGGCAAGTTTCCGCTGTAGCCCCCCGCTCTTGGGGGACCTGCTGGGAAGCAAAGTGAAACCACAGGACTTGCAGCAGATCCCCCAGTTTAGGGGCTAAAAGAACGCCTGCCTGCTCCTGGGAAACAATCAGAGAGTAACTCAGAATGGGGATCTCTGGCAATTCCCACTCTTTCCCAGCCACCTTTTGTGTGGCTTTTTTGAGAGGGAATTTTACTGGTATATAGGGCTTTCTGCCACTGATCTATTTTTTTAGTGGAAGCACACAGGAAACCAGTGACTGGAGAAACCACAAAGAAAATCACTGGAGAACTGTGCTTGGATCTTGGGATGTGTCAAACTTGTGTCCAGCTGCCCACAGCGCCAAGGGTTCACTGCAGCAGTCAGGAATCACCCCGCTAAATGGATGCCCCATACTGGGGCCTGGGCAGAGAGGTGGTACAGGACCAAGAGCTGTGTACCTGTTTTGTATTGCTGGAGCAAAGGGCAGGGTGTGCTGCATGGTATAATACGCTCACTGCAGCTAACCTTCCCAAGTAGGCAGCCTGCTAGCCGTGTTTGGAATCGGCTGTGGTTCTTGAGTGATCTTC
Source organism: Pelusios castaneus (assembly GCA_007922175.1). Lineage (NCBI taxonomy): Eukaryota > Metazoa > Chordata > Testudines > Pelomedusidae > Pelusios > Pelusios castaneus. The sequence continues at coordinate 3,196,235 of ML685817.1, read as the reverse complement.
ATGGATAGCCCCAACTGGGGTCATTAGGTATGTCATATTGAAGCTGAGAGCAAGCTTCCCAGACTGCGTAGAGAGACTTGCGCTTGCAGGGCTCGAACTAGCACATTAAAAATAGCCATGAGGTCACTACTACCCCAGGAGAAGCTCAGACTAGGCACCCAGCCTAGACCCAGGAGCGTCAAGTGGTCTGAGTTTGGGTGGCTAGTCCACGTTAGTCTACCTGGGAACAGCTGGGCCATTTCATAAGCAGGCAGAGTATAGGGTTGCCCTTGAGATGTTCTGAGCACCTTCTGTGATGTGCTGAGGATCTCAGCCCCCACTGTCTGCAATTGGAGTTGAGGGCATTATAGTGTCCTTTGGGATCAGACTAGATGGATTTGGGAGGCACTGGGTCTCAGAATAGCGCCAGAGGTATGCACAAGGGGAGGCAAGCAGGGGAATGCCCTCCTGCCCCCCAAAATTGGCAGGGGCACAAAACTACTCACTCTTACCACTGCAGCCCTAGGCGGGAGGCATTCCGCTTACCCCGCTGGGGTCCCAGGCTGGAGGAACTGCTGTCTTCTCTGCAACCATGAGCTCGAGGAGTTCTGCCTTTCCCACCAGGGCCCCTGTCTGGAGGAGCTGCTCTCATCACCACGGCCCAGGATGGGAGAATTCTGCCTCCTCACCTGGGACCTGACCTAGAGGAGCTTCTTTTGCTGCTCAGTTCCAGGCCCTGCCAAGTGTGTGTTTAATGTGCTCTCCACAAACGGTTAAATGTAAATTCCTGTGCACACTCCCAGCAGCATCACAGATAACTGCGGGGGCAGTATTCTGGAAGACAGAGCAGTATCATGGGGCTTTTCTACTTCTTTTGTAAAATGAAGACAGTGGTAAGTAGAGAAATGTTGGATTCTTGTGGTTGCAGAGACTGTGGATATGGTCCCATAATAAGGGCACTGAGCAGAAACATACGGAAATAAACTATCAGTGCACAATCCTTTATAACAGAGGATTGCACAGGTAGGTCCTTGCTCCTCACCCTTAGCTGCACACTTTACTTACTCTTTTTATCTTACCTAGAGATCCCACTGAAAGATCCAATAGATTTTGGTTCTAGTCTCAAACATTCCCTTACTAATTTTTGGGGTTTGCTTTTTCTATTATTTTTTTTCTTATTGAGAACTGTCATATGATGCTAACTTAGTAACGATACATTCCTTCAAAGAAGACTTTATTATATACATGGTCAGTCTAGAGGCATAAACACTGAAGTGCATAATCAAATATTAAATTTTACCAAAGGTGGATTTTCTCTATTAAAAATAATTTACCTTCTACCATACCTGGAAGGATCTGTTGGCTTAGCTCAGTCCAGAAAGACGGGAACACAGGCAGGAGGTGATATTTTTTGGGAACAGCTGACAAGTCCTGTTGTCCTATTTTGTGATTTGGTGCATTTGGGGAATTCTCCTGAAGCAATAAAGGGTCTCTGATATATCCTGGAATATATAGATTGCAAAGCAATGATATGTCACTTGGGAGAAAATGTTACATGTATCGCATGGATCTGATTGAAAAATGGGGGCAAGAGGAAATAGTGATCAATTTTGAAGCCATTTTTTTCTACAGGTTTTGAAGTTTTGAGGTTTTTCTGTTAAAAAATTTTGGTTGTAAATTTTATGTTTTCAGTTTGACTTTCCCTTTTTGCCTTCCCGTTTTTTTCTTTCTTTTTGTTCTCTCATTGAAAAGGGGATGGGAGAGTAGTGGGGGGAAAAACCCAATGAAATAAAAACTAGAAAAAGTTAGATTTCTAATTTCCAATATTGTTGAAAAATATGTTTGAGAAAAATTAATATTGTTTATGAAAATTTTCAGTTTTATTAAAGAAGGCCATGTTATGATTTCTAACAATTTTTCAACCAGCTCTAATATTGATAGGAATGTGACTAGTACAGTACATTGGCTGAGAATATAAATTACACTATGTACTGCCTGTAGACTGCAGGTTATTCCAATGTGTACAGACTGAAGAATTAAAAATACATGTGGAGCCTGAATAAATCTTCCTCTGTGGTAGATGTTGAAGGTTATCAACTGGCCCAACCCAAAACCTCAATCTGAACTTTCCTGAAGTCTGGTAACATTTAGATCCAGGTCCAAACTTTGTGATTGGCGTCTGTTGCTATAGTAGATTAAATCAACACTCCCAAATATGGGGAAGTTCAGGTATGACCCACTATAGAAAATTGGCAGCTTGGGCCCACCTACATTTTGGTAGATTTGAAGAGCTGAAAAGGGAAAACTTGCACAGCATTCAGTACAGAACATGGATCTTTTCCACTTTACATCTCATAGAATCATAGAATAATAGGGTTGGAAGGGACCTCACGAGGTCATCTAATCCAACCCCCTGCTAAAAAGCAGGACCACTCCCACTAAATCACCCCAGCCAGGGTTTTGTCTAACCGGGGCTTAAAAATCTCCAAAGATGGAGATTCTACCACCTCCCTAGGTAGCCCATTCCAATGCTTCACCACCCTCCTAGTGAGAAAGTTTTTCCTAATATCCAACCTTGACCTCCCCAGCTGTAATTTGAAACCAAGTCTCACTTGTATTTAAATTATGAACATATCAGATTCTAGCATTCAGTACTGTAGCTTTCATAAACATTCAGTAAACATAAAAAGGGATCTGGTGCAACTCTAGTTGAAATCAATGTCTTTCCACTGACTTCAGCAGAAGCTGGATTAGGTTCCTAGTGAAGTCTTATTTCTAAAATACGACACATGCAGGAAATGTGCTTACTCTGTTACTTCGGTTTATCAGCAAGAAAGGACTTGATCTTTTAATTCGATTTATAATACACAATGGATTTAGTTTACTCAACCCCCCAAATACTAGCTTAGAAATATTTGCACTACCCTTGCTTAACTTTAGGTTCTACTGACCTGCACACTGGAGCCTGTATATAATGCTAGGATCCCAGGTCTGAGAGAGTCTGAAGAGGTACCTCTTGGCTGAATAGCCTGGGCGAATCTGTCGGTCAATCTGGATATCTGTTTTTTTCAGGAAATGGAGGTGTGGCTGCCAAGATGTCCCTCTCTGATCCTTCTGCAGCAATAATAGCATGGCAAGACTTCAGTTGTTTTACATTTTATTTCTCCCTGCAGCTAATGAGTTGGTGTTCTGAGATTCTAATCAATAACTCAGGAAAAAAAAGCCAACAACCCTGATGTTGCTGTAAAGCATAGCATAATAGGCATCTCAAGCCAGCAGACTGTGATGGAGAAATCACATAATGGTGAATTTAAAGCAAACCGGTTAGGAGTGGGAGTCTGAAAATTGCCAAAAACAAAAAACAAAGGAACAATTCAGGTATTCAGTTAAAATTAAATACCAGGGAAGACTAAAGATAATGTCAAGAAAATAAATGTTATACTCTGGACATTAGGGACTTAATCCTATTTCTTTTGATGTTCACATGTATGATTTTTTTTTTTAAATCTCTCTACCCATGTGGTAAATGAGAGTGATTAAACAAAAATTGATCTAGACCTTAACTGAAATTCCTAGCCAAACTCCGATAGGATGCTGAAAGTTGGCTTTCTGCAGCTTTCTAATTTTATCAGAGCTCTCTTTGAGGATAGGCCAGAAAACATTGTTTCATGAAAATTATTGAGGTTTTGAAATATGTTTCTGTTCCAGAAATGGCATTCATCTCACTTGAAATGTGGGAGAACCAGGTAAGTGCTTTAACCCCTGTAGAGTCTGTCTTTCTCCCTCTCAATCTTTTCTGTTGATGCTGTTCTATTTTACAAAAATAATTAGCTATTCATTGGGCCGGAGAAAAACTGACTCTATAGCCTGGTGTGGTTGAGTCACATGACTCCTATGTGGGAGATCTAGATTCAAGTCCCTGATCTAAATCAGGCACAGTAGGGAACATGGGCCTGCAAGTTACATCCCAGAGGAATGCACTAATCACTGAGTTAGGCCAGGTCTACACTACAGCTCTAAGTCAGCGGGAGATACGTAATCTGCATTTCGCAGAATACATATCTCTCATCGATTTAGCTAATCCTACTCACCGTGGCATCCTCACTCGGCTCCGTCGACTCAAAGCACTCCCCAGTCAACACAGCCTTACTCCACTTGAGAGGGTGGAGTAATTACGTCGATGGAGAGCACTTCCGGGATGGTCTTAATGGGTCCTTTTTAAGTGTAGACTAGGCCCTAGTGTAGTGTGGAGAAGGGTCTTCTCTTTGTCTACTTACCCCCTCCAATAAATTTCATCCTGGACCTAAGAAAGTTTTGTCAAATTCCCAACCAGTTCTGCTGTCTACTTCTTGGTTTCATCCAAGACTGGAAGTGCAAGTGCCATATGGCAATAGAAACTGTTCTTATATATTTGCAATTTACACAAAACTAGGAAAGATCTAAACTGTCATTTCCAGCCCAATTTGTATTTTTGTTGGTTTTTATGGTCTTTGTGAATATTTCAGGGAGCCATTTTTAGAACTGAATTAGTGAGAGACCTGGTTTTCTCATGGTCTTTCAACTGCTGGCTGGTGGAAAAACCAAGAGGAGGCTAGCTGTGGGGTTATTTCAGTTCCACAAATGGCTTCCTTAGTACAAAATAATATAAAAGAAATAAAGCTATGAAAAACTTAAAAGCAAAAGCTGTTCTAGCTTATTTGAGTTCAGTTTTATTCTGATTCCTGTAGCAACTGAATGCACAGTCACAGCCAATATTCTTTTTAAGGTAATTTGTCCTCTCACCATAGTACAGAACTTGCAGGAAAGAGCACATTTAGCCAAGGGCATGAATATAATTTTAATGCAACCAACTCACTGGGATTCATGAACTATTTTCCAATCAAATCTAATTAAATCAAAATGTAAGTGTTTGAAAAAAAATACCTTTGTTAAAGTCCCAAAATGTAGACTTAGTTTAAATTTGAGTGAAACCACTATTCAATAGAATTAGCTACAGATTGTTTAAAAGCATCTTGATGGGTCCAGGCTGGAGACCAAGCTACGCTATGTGCTGCCATGTTGGAAACCCTTGTTTAAGTCTCTCCTCCATTTCTCTTTTGTTGGCTATCTAGACTAGTCAGATGAGATAAACTCCACTCTCGTTATGTTTGTAAAGTTTATGTTGTGACACTGGGAGTTGGTGGCATTGTGTTATGGCTCAGTGCAGTGATGTTGTTTTCAATACCATGATGTTGCATTATTGTGTTTTGACACCACCACTTCACCTGCCTTGGAAATGATTCTGAGAATTGTTAGAGCCTTTTGCACATGATACTGTGAATAGCAGGCCCTCCAGAGACCCCAGTAGGTATTGACTCAGTCTCTGATTAGGCAGGAAAGGAGCTCTTCATACTGTCCTACAGCAACCTTTCTGGCTAGTTAGGAATATCACTGAGACACTCCACCAAAGGGAGAGCTGTCACTTTTTCTCAGCTAGAAAGACTTGGGTACTGCACATCACAACCCATAAGAGTGCAAAATGAAAGTAGTGAAAATAAAGGAGCAATTCAGTGACACACTTGAGAGAACTCAATGGCAAAACTCCCATTGACTTCAATAAAGCTGAGATTCCATCCACATTTGTATATTTTAGAATAAAATTATTTAATGGACTTATCTACATTAAGATAAACTAATCATAGTTTAAAAATATTACTTTAAAGCTTTAACAAATCTGCCATTCAGATGCCACTATGGTCACCATATTAAAAAATAAAAGAACCCAGATACAGATCTTTCCAGTTAAGCAATCAGGAAGACATAGTACTTGGGTTTCATAACACAATCATAGTTTCTATTGAAAGAAATGGAAAGTAAAGATAGGAAACTGAAGGTGTCCGCAGCTGCAGTGTAAGAACGCAGGATATAGGGTGATACTTGGAGAAATTAAAATAAAATATGCTGATGCTGTTCCTAGGTGTGGCAGTTGTAACTTCCCCAAACTATGGGATATAGGAATCTTCAGCTTCCTCTGCCTCACCATAGACCTGGAATATTTTTTTGTATTGAAGGGATGGGGAATGATGAGTTTGTGAGCTCCCCAAAGCTTTGTGTCCCTTGGCAATCATAAACCGCAAGGAAACAAGTCTCTCAGATGTGAAAGACTATAAAACTATTTCAGGACCCAAAGAGGAGAAGGACACAACTAGAACCTGCATCCTTCCCCTACTTAAAGGCTACGTTAAAACGCCCGTTAACTTCAGAGAGGCAGGATTGGACTGTAATTCTGAAGAATTGACATCTATTAGCACTATAGCAAAGTTTGCCAGTTAGCTTCATTTTCTAGCTGACTTAGATTCCATTGAGCTAAATTGGAGCATGTACAGAGTTCCCTGTTAATGAAAACTGCCACACTGCTACATATAATAGCAGCAGGCATGTTGAGACTTGTCCATTTTCATTGGTACCACAGCCAATTACTGTATATAATCACTCTGCTCCTAGGTATCTGTTTACACGTTCCTTGTTGACTACTTGTGTGGGCATTTCTCGCTTCAGTAAATTCCTTCTACCAAAAGCTTTTTCCAAAGAGGGCCTGTTTTGTATGGGAGACTCAAAAGCAACTATTTTGCCTTGCTTTAATAAAATATTTAAGCCTAAACTTTAAAGTGTCCATTAATTTTGAGTGTCTCAATTTGACGGCCCTTCTTGATGCACTTTGACTTTCATCCACAACTCCAGTTGAAGTCAGGTCCTGTGTTGGTCATCTGGAAACTGAGGCAACTGCATGTATGAATTGTTGAAAATGTGAACCTTAGCTTTTATTGAACACAGAAGAACTTTCTAATGAAAGAGAGGGTAAGACATGTCTAACACTCCTCTTTGGAAACTGCTCCTCTGCACAGCTCTGCCTCTAGAGCTAATTAAACTAAATGCAGTTTCAGGCTAGAACCTCAGTTGTAGCATTTTGAAGATTCCAGGCTCTTCTAGCCAGTCAGAACATAACTCATATGGATTCTATCCTGCTCTTTAAATACTAGATTAACACACTGAGCACAGCACGTACCTCAAACTCTCTACCTTAGGCTTACAGGACATTACAGTTGTACAGTGACTCACAATGCGATAAGCAAGAAAATAATGACTTACAAGTATATAGTGCTGTTTGTACAGAAGGATCTCAAAGTGCTTTGACAGGAATTGCTTCACCCACCACAGAATTGCTGCCACCTCTGAAAGAGGTGAAAGATGTGTAGCTGTTTATCAGCACGCTGCAACTCTAAACAGCAATTTAGAAAAGGGAATAAGACAATTAATTGTCCAACTGAAAATACAGGAGATTAAAGTAGGGAGAATACAGTTATCCAATATAGGAGTTGGGCAGACCAAAGCTAATATTCCAGCTCCTGTGAAACATTTTGTGGGCTCTCTAATGACCACAAGGGGTGGGCAAGATATCTATTTTATGTCCCAGAGGCCACACTGTTTCCTCGAATGTCATACTGGGGCCTTGGTTCTTTGGGAAGCACTGGGTCGCCAGCATTGTTAATATGAAGCACCTGGCTTTCCTGGGAGGTGTCCCGTCTAAATAGAGAGCTGGCGTAATTGTTTGGTTCTGCCTTCCCAGACTGTGGCTTTGTACCATTGATGGTCTGTGAATTTGTTGGAAGTGATATGCTGGAATGTAAAGAAAAGAACAATTCACCCAACTCTCAGTTCCAAGGGATCAGTTGTTGCATGTACTGGACCATGTCAGAAAATGCCCAAGAAGCAATATTCCCCTCTCCTGACCATTTTCACCCATAACACTCACTGACTTTGCTGGCACAGGCATTGATTACTGCGTGGTGTGGTGTATGCTATGGCTGTGCGGATAGGCAAGGTACTCTTGCCTGGCTTTTTGGGTGGCGCAGAGTTGAGCATGTGCCAAGTAGCATGGCTGGAACTACTGAGGTAAACTTGCGCCACCAGAGCTCTTCTTGTCTGAAAAGACAGACACGGACAGTGCTGCTCCAGGGCAGCTCCAAAGCCTGCAGGCTGCCATGGCAGCCCCAACATTCATTCCAGGCCCCTTTCTTCCCCCCAGGAAGCTGCTGCAGATTGGAAATCGCTGCCATTTTCCTCAGGGAAGTTGTGGAGTGAGGAGACTTGGAATTGGTTGGATAACAGCCTGGCTACCGAACAGAAGGGAGCTGCCTGTTTGGTTTGCTGCAAACTGGGCACCCTCCCAGCAGGAGAGACCCTGTGCCGTTTCCCCAGCATTTAGGCATCTAAGAGCCATGCTCAGGAGGGGACAGAGCTACTGAGGAGCAAGAAGCTTCCTGGAGTTTGAAGCTGCCTGATGCCCTGGAAAAGGCCCCAGTGTTAGCCAGGACTCCCCCAGCTCTATCTCTCTCTCAAAGCCACCCCCCTTTTACACACACACACCCAGAGCCCCTGTCCTTTGTACACACACATATCCAGAGTCCCATCATCTTTTTACACATCTGCCTGCCCCACAGCTTCCTTGCCTTTTAATATATGCGCACACACACCAGAGCCCCCGTCCTTTACACGTGTATGTACTCCCCTTACCCCTTCCTGCCCTTTTACGGCCTATCTCGTTAATGACATTTTTTTTTCATTTTCTCCAAGAACTACTCACAATGTTTTGTGTTTTTTCTTTCATTTAAATTTCATAAACGGGAAGCAACATGAACGTTTGCTCTTGTTAAAAACAACCCTGATAAGAATTTGCAGCAGCTTTGAATTTAAATTGGAGAAGTTTAAAAAGCCATGCCGATGAATGTAGTTCAACTGCACACATCAATATATAAGAACATGTCATTTATGACATATTTGTTTTGTGTAATTTGAGTAACAGAACAGACATTCATAATAATAATGGCTGCTTTCCTGTGTTTCCTTTTGAGGCATAGTATAAAAACTGGAGATGCTCCCAAACTCTACTTTTGCAGTGACCTACTTCTGGATAAAAAGGGCAGGATGGGCCTCGCTTTGGAGTCCAACAGTTTTGTGTCCTTCAACACCACACCTGCATTGTCCAGAAGGGTTGAGGCAAACTGACATGTGGAGCACACTGCCAGTGAGAGACTGAGCATGTGGTCTCCACACTATTCTTATCTCTTGCTGATATGGTGAATGAAAGCTTTTACCCAGGTCTCCCACTTTACAGAGCAAAGCTAAGCAAAAAATACTGGCTTGCTCCTTAATTTACAACAGAAAAAAATTAAATCTGTCTCAAGGGTGGTTACAAAAATGAGCATTTTGTACTTCTTGGATTGCTCATAACTCTGTTCCAGTAACAGAATATTTTTATGGCTGAGGATGACAAGATGGGTTAATCCTAGCCCCATTTTCTGGGACCTCTCATAGCTACATGATTTACAAGTGCCTGAAAATATCTCTGCTCAATTCTAATTGTGTGCAGCAGTCAGCACATGATTTCATGTGTTTGGTCACAGCAGTATTCGTTTTCTCTTCTTTTAATCTTTGAATGTCTTGCCTGGTTTCACTGATGTAGCTCATGATGACACAGTAGGTAGTTATTTCATATAAGATGTTTTTCCTTGACTCCAGAAGTGTGAAGTGCTTGTCAGATGGGCAATATTTATTAATGGTATCCCAGGGTTTTTAAAGGGAAAGCTACATCACAGACCATTAGAACCAGTTTAATTTATTCCAAAATGCCGGATGCATTAGGCAAGAACTACCTTGATTGGATTGAGGTCTTCCTCATTAGTTCAGATGCTGGTTTAGAAGATTTATTGAAGGCTGTCTCTTTTATAGAGCTCACTTTTGATCCCTAAGGGATATTTTCACTCTGATGTGATGGAGTTGGTAGAAGGCTGTTTCTCTGACATAAATGCTCCTACTGAAGTGATCTTTTTGGGGGGAAAAAAACCCAAAAAACCCCCAACCCAGTCCCATAATTAGGAGTATGCAAAATGTTTGTTCCTGAATATTCATGGATTGAGTTTCTTGGGACTTTTCCAAATATTTAATTGGGGTCATCAGTATGCACTTTTATGTCTAAAGCCAAATTTTTATAGACTGTGCAGGGAAGTTAAATTAATATTTTCTTTGTAAATTTGGGGCTGAGGGTCATTATTTGGGATTATTTCCAGGGTTCAGAAAGTATTTTCTACAAAATTCTTTGTATCTGAGATATTTTTAATATTTTAATCTGACAAATAGCTTCATAGTGTATAAATAATTGCTATTACTATTTACATTTGTGACTGCAGAAGAGCTGCAGTATCTGAGGTGTCTCCTAAAGTTTTATTTACCGTAGTTATTAAGCCTTGGCATTTGGATTTTTAGAGCGTGTATGTGTTACATATAGTGAAAATGATAATTTCATAAATACTTTTGATATAATAATAGATTATAAAGAGCATGTAATTTTGTGGGGCAGGGACAATCTTTTTTATTATGTGGTTGTGCAATGCCTTTATAATGGGAATAAGGTCTCTAAATGCTACTGTAATTCAGATAATTAATAAAGCAGGATTTGTCAAAAACAAACTCTAGATGTCCATGAGGCAGCTATTGAAACTTCTAAACAGTTTTTGCAAAATGTAATTAATAATTTTGCGCCTTCATCTTTTTCTCTCTTTGTACTTTACAATTACCATTAACATTGGAATGGCTCTATATATTCATTCTATATTTATGGTAGATATAGATTTAAAATGGAATGTGATAGGGGATTGGATGGTAATCAGGGTAGTGGTAAATAGGATGCGGATCTTTCCACATATCAGTTACTGGTTTGAATCTGGGTCAGACATCTAGAGAGTAAAAGTTTGCTACCAACTGCTGACTATTCAGTTGTGTGTGTGAAATGAATTGATATTTTCAGTCCAGTTCCTAGTGTGTAGGAGATTATTTGCATAATTTGCATAATAATAGACATAGCAGAGAGTTTGAGCTCTGAATAGGAGTGAATACTAAACATTACTCTCTCCAGAGATAGCCTCCAAGCCCCTTATCTTTTTGGAGGAGCAAGAGCAGATTCTTGAAATGGCAAGGTTAATAATCTCAGATTTAATTTTGAAACAGAAAAGTTTCTAGGTGTTCTAATCAGGAAAATGTAAACTGGTCCCATGGCTGAAAGGTTAGTGACAGTGATCTTTCTTATTCAGGACTGTCCTCACCACAATGGCCATGAGCTGTTCATCAGGGTCTACAAAACTGGTGGCCATGCATTCTCTTGAATTTTGAAAGAATTCTTGTGCTGGTGTTTGTTGGGGATGGGGTGCCTGGGTTGTCACAAATGATACTAGAACTTCTGTGAGTTCCCTCCTGCTTCTTCCTGAATGGCAAGCAAGACTCTGGCTATAAGATGGAGGGGAAGACTGGATTTGTGGTTAAAAGACTGGACTGGGACTCAGGAGGTCTGAGTTTAATGTCCAACTCTGCCAGTGACTCACTGTGTGACCTTGGGCAAGCTGATTGGCCTTTCTGGCCCATCTGTTCCTCAGATGTGTGGAATGGAAATAATAATTCCTTTCTCTCACCCATGACCTGTCTTGTCTGTTTAGACTGGAAGCGCTTTGGGGCAGAGATGGTCTCACTTTGTGTTTATATAGTGCCTAGCAGAGCTGGGGCCTAATTTTGGTCAGGGCTTCTAGGTGCTACCTGATACCAACAATAATAAATAGTGGAGGCAGGCCACAGCACAGAAAGGATGAAGACAAGGCCCTGGGTCCTCATGCATGACCTTTTAAAATGTTGACAAGTTCCAAAGCGGTAGCTGTGTTAGTCTAGTTCATCAAAACAAACAAGGAGTCCTGTGGCACTTTTAAAGACTAACACATTTATTTATCGCATGAGCTTTGTGGGGAAAATCCCACTTCATCAAGCATCTGACAAAGTGGGATTTTCTCCCTAAAAGCGCATGTGATAAATAAATGTGTTAGTCTTTAAAAGTGCCACAGGACTCCTTGTTTGTTTTCCTTTTAAAATGAGTGTCTTGCTTTGAGAGCACTCCAAGAAGTCTTGTCATTCTCCTCCTGAGACTTGTCTTTACCCACTCACCCCTACAGTTGGGTTGCTTGACAACAATGCCGAAGCATATTAGTGGCAATAGAGGGGCGCGAGGAATCTTGCTGCACTGACCACACATGCTTGAATTGTAGATATGTAGAGAATTTTCCTCTTCAGTGCTGTCCAGTTGCCACCTTTCCATTGCACAAGGAAGGTACAAGATATTGTAAAATAAAACAGAATAAATCTATGAGCAGACTGGAAGTCAAGGAGAAAAGGGCTGAGAAGAAGAACTTGAGGATACTGGGTCTGAAACACCAGCTGTGGAGATATAGTGAAATAGTCTTTAGGGAGAAGTAGTTCTCTTAAGTATTTCATTTCCCCGCTAAGGGTTAAATTCTGCCTTCTGATATAAATTCTAAGTCAACAGAGTTTGACTTTTTCAGAAATGCAGCTCCCATTGACTTTAGAGGGAGAAGTGAGTGCTCAGCAATTCTGAACATCAGGCCAGCTGTGTGGTCACTATTGAGGAGGCTGGACTCTGTGCTGTTGTTACTGATGATAGATGGAATATGTGGGACTGGCTCTGCAAAGCACTACCTTTTTTTCTTCTACCTCACCATCTCTGACACTCAGGTCACCCTTCCAAAATCTACTCAATAGGCCTCCACCACATAGCATTCCTGTCTCCCTAAAAATACACTTCTGAACCATTGTCTACAGAAAATGAGCTTGCTTGCACTGTATTAAACAAACTGTGACCTATCAAGACACTGTGAACCAGATCCCTGGCCCAACTCTAGCTCATTTGCACCCAGCAGTTCACAGGGGTTGCAAAGACAGTTTAATTGGTCTTCTGGTCTCCAGCCCCTCATGGTATAGAACTAGACCAAAGGATTCTTTCTCCAGGTTTAACGGGTATGGGTAGGGAAAAGAGGCCATGGCTAGAGTGCACCTTCACTCCAGCAGTTATCAGCTGTTAGAATGGCCCTTTGGGGCCATAGGCAGCTAAGTGCAACTTACAGCAGCCACAACCTAAATTGAGTTCCAGTGGGTGGCCATATTAGTCTGGTTCAGCAAAACAAACAAGGAGTCTTGTGGGACTTCTAAAGACTAAGTGTTCTTCATCACATGAGCTTTCATGGGAGGAGTCCCACTTCATCAAACACTTGAAGATAGATAGAGAACTTACAGTATGGGAGGGAAAAATAAATCCAGTAAAGTGTGAGTGACCTGTACCTGTCCAGGGCTGTCCCTGGGGGGAGGGGAGGGGGTGAACGGGGCAATCGCCCTGGGCCCCACGGTTACGCGGGCCTTGTGGACCCCCCATGGCCATACTCTTCCCTGCTCCGTGGGCCGGGAGCACTAAGCCTGGCCTCTGAGCTAGCCCTCCCCGCCCCCGGGGCAGAACAGGTGGCCGGCTCCCTCCACCGGCAGCCCCTGCTTCCGGGGCTGGGCCCAGAGCTGGCTCCCCACCGGTGGCTTCAGCCTCCCCGGCCGGGCTGGCTCCCTGGGGGGGTGGAGCCTGCCCTCTAGCACGGGGGTGGGGGGGCCCTGCCTAGGCCAGTTGGCCCTGGGCCCTGCTCCCCCCACGGGACAGCACTGTACCTGTCACTCCACTTCACTGGATTCATTTTTCCCTCCTGTACTGTAAGTTTTCCATTTTCAAATGTCTAATAAAATGGAATTTTTCCTACGAAAGCTCATGCAATGAATACATTTGTTAGTCTTTAAAATTGCCACAGGACTTCTTAACCTGCATTAAGTTATGTTGGGTTTGAGTGAGCCGTCTTCTTATTACCCCAGGATAAAGGAACCAAAAAGCTGTCATAAAGTCATGTTTTCACTGAATCTTCAGAGCTACGCCAGATGCTGCTGTGGCACAGCTGAGGATCTGGCCCAACGTGTCCATAGTGGGCAATCATGTAATGGAGTCACGAATTATAAGTCTCCATGCCAGGAGTGCGCTAACCACGATGGTGACTGATCTCTCAGTGGGGAAACAGATGAGAAGGATAGACCCTCTTTTTCTTTACTACCCATGCCTTGGGTGCTCACGGGAACAATCTAACCCCATGTATAAAACTTTCAGTCTCTGACACTGATCATTGTAACAGAATCTGTGAAAGTGACATACACAGCAACTGCATGGGGTTGGCTCTTAAAACATTTAGTCAGCTCTGACTCTTCTTATAATGATAAAGTGATATTTACGTATTTGAAGAGAGTATGAGACTACATAATGTTGACTGAAGATCCCTGATGTTTGATAGTCACCTTCCCTTATTAGGAAGCTGTGTCTTCAGCGAAGTAATACTCAGGTATGAGTTAAATTTGAGGACTTACTGTGATACACAGACATCTCTCCAGATACGGATTATTTTGTGTGTTTGCGTGCGCGCGTGTGTGTATAATATGTGATGATGAGGGATGTTGTAAAATAAATTGCTACATGTCTGGGATGAACTCATTACTTCATGAGCCGTGAAGCCAAGACTGAGTAATGCAAGTCTTCCCAGACAAGTGGCAGTAACAACCACATGCTACCTCACAGCATCATGTGTTTTGTTCTTGTTAGATACTATGTCTTTGTCTTCTTTAAAATTTCACCATGTTTTCCCCTTTGAAGTGTTAGTTACTACAGCACAGAAAGAATCATGTCATTAATATGGGTGGAGTTTAGAGATGTTCATAGGTAGAGTATAGAACATTGTTATATAATAGTTTGAGATTAAGAGTTTATGATCATATGCCATGAGCATGGCTGATGGACAGAGGAACTCTTTCTTTTTGAGGTCAAGGATAAAAAATGTCATGTTATCATGAAAAATATTCCACTTTATATAAAGAGGGGAGACTTGACCCTCAGTAAGCCTCTTCTGCACCAGCTGCATGGGTGAAATCCTGGCTCCATTGAAGTCCAATAGCAAAACTCTGATTGACTTTAATGGAGCCAGGATTTCATCTCAAGTTATCTGCAGGGAAAGAGCTACTAAAGCCTTTTGTACTGAGTTATAGAAGGGTAAGATTCACCAGGTATAGAGGGCCTAGTGATCACTTAAGCCCCTTTTAAAGTGGTGCAAGTAAAATTGCAACCCATATTTAAATGCACTAGAGAGTACTTAAAGGGAAGAGGAGAACAAGATGATGGTGATGTTGCTTGTGTGTTTGCTTGAATACAAAATCCAGTTTTATCCTATTGGGAGCTTGCTTTCTTCAGTCAAAAAATACATGATTGGGATTCCTGAAGTCCAACGTTGTTGAAGTCTAGAAGAGCAGAGTTAGTAATTTAAGGTACCTCATATAGTCTCAATTCTGGTAGTGAAAGAACCATACTATGTGTGTTCTTACCTGTCTGCCTCCGTATGCCAAGATCGCTCTTGTCAAATCTTGCAGCGTGTGCAATTCAATCTGTAGCTTCTCCTTTCTGTGTCTGTGGCCTTTCTGGCCTCTTCTCCATCCTTTTCGTTTCCATGATGGCTCTGCTAGATCTTCAGAGTAGAGAACCAGTGCACCAGTTTTTGTGCTATAGGTTTTAGGAAGATATAGGCCCCAGCAGTCCTTCATAAACTGCCTTTCATTCAGTAATCTGCTGACATGGCAGTAGCCTTTATGAGACTTCCAGTTCAGATAATCCTAGCATGGAGAAAAATCAAAACATAGAATGGACTTTGGGGGGAAAATACCTTCATCAGCCTAGGGTTGAGACTAGGTGATTTACCAGATACAAAGGAATTTATTCTTTGCTTATATGCTTACACCACTCTGGCCTTCCTGATGTCATCAGAAAATGTACCCAATGTAGCTCTGCCATCTATACCTAAGAATTACTTCCTTGCACAGCTAGGTCCTGAACCGATGAAATTCTCATATGAGCCATTTATTCCATGAACTTCTTGTGAACACTTAGTATTCAAATTGGCCAAATCTTGAATTGTTTACTAAGGCTTTACTCTAATCTTAAAACATAGGTATACTCACAGTGGTTTGTGGAGAACAGACACTGCCCACCCAGCTAGCTCATAAATAGCCATGCAGATAGAGAGTCACCTCTTTGGCGAATAGAGTAGAATAGAGTGCCCTATATGTCTGAACACAAAGGGTATATACGCTACACGGCTCTCTACAGGTGCCTCTGCATTAGTAAATTAACTCGACTTAAGCGGGCTTAAGTCGACTTAATTTACTCTGCGTCTACATTACAGTTTCCTTAAGTCGACTTAAGCTGCTGCTTAAGTCGACTTAAGGAACTTTTAAGTCGACTTATTAAGACCTCCTTTTACTTCGACTTACTGGTTAAGTCAACTTTATTAAGTCAACTTAAACCAGTGTAGACGTGGATTAGCCCAAAGTCGACTTAAAGGGCTCCCAGGGCTCCCCCACTGACCTCCCTGCCAGGGTGCCTGGCACAGCCAGAGCCTGGCGTGCCCGCTCCTATACCCTGCCTTGACCCTGTCCTGCTCAGCCCCCATGTACCCTGGTACAATGGGGAAGATGCTGAGCTCCCTGGTACTTTGGAAGGGGTGCCTGGGGAAGGGGGGCACCCTTCCCACCATGCACCACTCCCAGGTCCACCTAGCCCCTACAGGTTGACTTACGCATCCAGTGTGGACGCTCTAAGTTGATTTGACAAGGTCAACTTTAAGTCAACCTAAATTTACAGTGTAGACATGCTAAGTCGACTTACTTGAACAAGTTTAGACATAGCTTACATGCCCAAACATGGCTCTCACATATACACTGTTATTTTTAGCAGTGTAGTGTCTTGCTGCCTCTCTGCTGCCAGAGTGTTTCCTCACTGTCTTCACCCTGCCAGAGGCTTGTAGCTACACATGCCTTGTACACCACAGCAAGTATAGGCAAGGCCTTATTGGGGCAGAATTAGCACTGACCTTAGAGGACACTTTCATTGACTTCTCATTGCCTGTCTGAGGATTTGAGATCCAAAGGCCAGTCTTTTATAGATGAGAAGCTAATGGAAATTTCTATTTAGAAATGTGTGAGAATCCATGGGCTGTGGAATAGGCTCAAGTGATGGTAATCCACCACTTCAAGATATTTCATACCAAATTGGACACAAACACAATCAAATGTACTATAGAGACAGTCCTCTAATGGCAAAGAGCTTAGGCTGGATGAACTGTTATGACTTTTCCATCTCTTAATGTCTATGATTCAGCACAGAAGTTTTTCTTAGAATGTTTACATATCTTAGATAGTGAAATGTATAATATACTACTAATTGTGCTAAGAAAAGTGATGGGTATCAGTTGATCATCTTAAATTCTAAAATCAGTGTTCACAGTGTTTACACTGATATACCACACCATTTTGTCAAGACTTTCCAAAATGAGGGTGTGGATCAAAATCATACTATGAGCTATGTTATTTTTTCTGGATCAGCACTTTTATTCCATTAGTATGGCAGGGTACTTTGTTAGGCCAAAACATTTTTTTCCAGCAGTAAATTAATGGTTTTTAAATATAAAAACTAACTTGCTAGATTTCTTTAGTAATTAAAAACCATTGCAATTCATTGCCTATTTCTGTTCTTAATGCCTTTGTAGTGTTATTAAAATAACATAATTCCTTTGGGACATGGACTGTCTTGGCATTCTGTGTATCTAGCATTCTTAGGGTGCGTCTACACTTACAAGTTAGGTTGACTTAAGAAGACTTAAGTCGACCTAAATGACTCCATGTCCACACTGGGCTTTCCTTAAGTCGACTTAAGCATGTTCTTAAGTCGACTTAAGGAAAAGTTAAGTCGACTTAATAACACCTCATTTTAGGTCAACTTAATGCTCAAGTCAACCTTATTAGGTCGACTTAAGTCAGTGTGGACGGGTATTAGCGCCTAAGTCACCTTATTAAGTCGACTTAAAGTGTTAGGTCGACTTAATAAGGTCGAAAAGGGGCTATGTCTA
The DNA here is from genome assembly GCA_007922175.1 of Pelusios castaneus. Taxonomy (NCBI): domain Eukaryota; kingdom Metazoa; phylum Chordata; order Testudines; family Pelomedusidae; genus Pelusios; species Pelusios castaneus. Next base: position 3,178,359 of record ML685817.1, on the reverse strand, counting down.
CACTAGAAAAGTTGTCGACTTTTGTTAAGTTGACTTTAAAAGGTTGAAGTCGACCTTATTTAGTCGACTTAATAAAGTCGACTTAACTTTTCTAGTGTAGACATAGCCTTAGTGTCTGATCCCAGATTGAGGCCTATTGTTGATATCAGAATAGAAATAATAATGAATATTATCTAAAATCAGGATCTGGGCCCCCTATGTGTTGGATACTCTTTGGACAGATCTGATGACTTTGTTTCTAGCCCAAACAGCTGCTTCTTTTTAAAAAATATTTTTAAAAAAATCTTCTGTTACTCTTGGTAGCCTGTATTTGTCAGTTTGTAAAGCAGCATCATGTTATGCACAGTAAGCATAAGGTGGTCTGATATGGGGGTTTCTTAAAGAATTGGGATCTGTCTCAACTACCTTTCGAATCTTTAATGTGTGTTGGATGGCAGTACAGAACAACATTTTATAACAAAGAGCGTGACCATCTACTTTGGAGGAATCTCCAGACATTCCTCTTTTTATCCTGAGATACTACCCATCACACACTCAAATACCATTGTGATTGGTGTCCTAGAAATAGCATAGGTAAAGTTGATACACTTGAACTTGTTACTCCTGGATATGCCTTTGAATGAAGTGTTTAGAGCAGACTCTGATGTATAGTGGTCATAAACAATGAAGAGAGACCTGAAACATAGCCATGTAACAGTCTCTCTAATAAAAACACTGATCTGGTGGGTGAGTTTCTTTAGACAATCTCAGATTAGTCAGAAACTTCCAAATTGTTCTATTAATAGATGAATTCACATGCTCACCTTGACATAAAGCTACAGGATCATTGCTTACCTCTCAACTACGTACAATTTCATTAGACAGTGATAATTACCCTTGCTAATAACAACTCTTGATTCCCATGATTTGTAGAGGTTGTAATGGCAGGCTCCCAACATTCAATATTAGTAAGCTTTCTGGATTTACAAAGAAGGCCAATTTTCCCTTCATACACTCTGGTTCAATTCTACTGATGTAAATGGAATTGTGCTATTGTGAATGAGATTAAATGAGAATTTGGGACAGATTTTGATGGCTGTCACACTGGAGTAAACAGAGTAATTTAACTGCTATCAGTGGAATTACCCAAGTGTAACTGTGATTAGATTCCAAAGGGGTAGCCGTGTTAGACTATTGTAGAAACTATTGTAGAAAGACAACAGTCCTGTGGCACTTTTAAAGACTAACAGATTTATTAATCGCATGAGCTTTCGTGGGAGAAAATCCCACTTCGTCAGACTCAAAGCGTCTGACGAAGTGTGATTAGATTGTGACCCCATAGATTATGACTCTTTACAAAAATATTTCTCTGATTTGCAGTAGGTTACACCAAGGTAATTCTGGAGTCCAAGTGCCATTATATAAAATGCTTTATGGCATAAGATTAGTGATACCTACAACTCTAATGTATATATTTTTAGCATTTCCCCTTATAAATGAATCTATGATTTTAGCTGTTGTAAATTGCTTTGGAGTGTGCTATTTCTGTAAGCTTAAAAAAATGATATTTAAAAGCAGCACAGTAAATGTCAACAATATAATTCTGATTCACAACAACTCCATGTAGATTCCATGAGTCTGCCCAGTAACCTATTATTTGAATATCCAACAAAGAAAACCATAAGAATACCCCTGAAAAATCTTGTCTTTATATTTAGATGCTTCCTCTGGACCAAGCATTCTGGTTCAAGATTTACCAGTTTTAATTACAGCAGACTTATGTACTTCTTAGGTTACTACGGCATTTTAATTTCAACAATAAATAACACATCACTGAAATAATTCCATCTCCATAACAGTTATTTCAATATTAGTTAAATGCACAGAACAGAAAATTACTCTACAATCCAAAATGGTTTGTTTGCTGCACTTCTGTAACCAGGACTCACCTCTGGTTCAAAATGCACCTCTAATTTCTCCTGGTTTTTTCTGTGTCCAGTGCCACGGCTTAATAGAGAGAGATTGGGCATTTTTCCCTAGAGACCTCTCATCTTGTCTCTTAAAGGGTAAACTTGTTATCAGAGCAGTCAGCAAGATAGCTTTGTAAACAAGACCTTTGTTAACAAGATCTCTGTTCTGAAATGTGTTAATTTGTAGATGAACGCCTCCTTAAAGCGCAGCTCCAAATACCAGAAAAGACTCATTGAGTTCCTGGAGTCCTCAGTCTCCTTTAAGTCCAGTTACTTGTCTCCTGCCTGTCTGTGCACTTGTTGTTCCTTCTGTTCTGGTCGCTTTGCTACTTCTAGAGATTTGTGAAACACAGCCATCCTTTTTATTGTGAGCAGAGGTTGTTTCTCTGTTGCTATGGCAGCAAAGGGAAATAAAGTTCCTTAAACTAGCAAGAGAGGGAGTGCGAAAGAGCAGAGATATTCAAAGGGCCAGGCTCGGATTTCAAGGATGTGCTGCATGCAGTTAGCCCTAGCTGGAGGAATGACATTGTCATTCCAACAGCTGCTTTATTTTTTCTTCCCAGCAATCCCCAAACCGCCATTATTTGTAACCCTGGTGTTAATAGAGACACAGTATTGTTAGAGCTGAAAAAGCCCAATACCCGTGCCATTTAGGGTAACATTCATACCCCCATGCTTGTGTCTGTGCAGGGCTCTGATGACTCTACATTTCTGATTCTCAACTTTTTCCATGCAGTGATCCTCTATTACAGTAGGAAAAGGTTTCAAGATCAACCTTGTAAGTTGCCATAAAACAGAGAAGGATTTTGTGTCTTTCAGATCTGTTCATGACCCCCAGTTTGAGAATCCACTCTCTCAATCAAAACCGAGTTGACATTTTCATGGTCCCTGCTTTGTGATCTGTCTGCTTTGTGTATATGTCTGTATGCATACGTGCGTGTGTGAATGCAAATCTTTAACTCCTCTATCTTTCATACAGGAGGTGCAAGTCTCTGTTTCCTTAACTTGCTTGGTAACCTACCAAATTAGCCTTGAGCATTTAGAAGGAGCAAGAGGGAAGGGTGTAACCATTTGATAAAGCATTGTCTGCTTAGACTACTGGCTCATGCACTGTGGACAATCCAATTAGTCCTGAAACCAGTAAAGTCTGTCAACTGCACTTCAGCAACAGTCTTGTAGAAGTGCCACCTGCTGCCATGTACAAAGATTTACAGCTGGCTACAGCCCTTCTATTTTCACTTTCTTTTTATACAGTGACTTTCACGCAATATGTGCTCAAAGTGCTGTACAGTATACAAACAGCAACAGAAAGTGTAAAAATCAAATGAGCCTTCAAACAGATGATCTGCTTTCCTGAACAGGCAGAAGTGGACCATTCCATAGCAGACAAGTAATAGACATGAGTCTGCACTGGAACAGCAGATCCAAATCCTCCCAAACTTGGGATAATTTTGGTCCTCGATCCAGATGTGGTTCCATACTTCAGAACACAGAAAAATGGTGGAAAAATTCACATTTGGATCAGAATTTGGATCTGAATTCAGATTCAAACCTTGTGATTAATTTCAATTTGTACTTCCATAGCAGCTTCCATCCATGGGTTTCTCCCAAGTGCTTTAAAAATATCAGTTAATGAAGTAAGATGGGTCTATATTTACCTAACCTCTGCAACCAAATGTCTGTCACTTTGTTTTTGTGACTGGAATTTTTCTAATGTACATTGATGGTTACCTTAAATCTAAAAGGAATCTTTTTAAAATTAGAAAGAGGATTCTCCAATGTGTTATACTAGTCTTAAGCAAGTAAACTTCATTTTATTTAAATTATATTAAGTTACAGCAATATAATGCAATGATGAAGCAGATTCACAGTCTGTCACTCTACAGAGTTCTTTGTATCTTTTCAATTTACAACAGTGTACCTCTGTCTCGCTGAGATAATGACTTTCCCAAGAGATTTGCTTGGGAAAAAAAAAACAATTATCTTGTCCCTCATTGAAGCTAATGTATCTGCACTACAGAGAGCATATTCTTAGACTGACACACTTGCTTCCAAATGGATGAAGTCACATCTTTCCAAAAGGAACCATGGGCCGATAGTGCTGACTATCACCACTTCCCAATATAAGGTTCTGTTTTCATTGCTTATAAGTATAACTTTCACAGACTAAATGTTTGGGTTGAAATTTTGCATATTGGATTTCTGCCTCAGACTGGATTTTATTTATTATTATTATTATTATTATTATTATTATTATTATTATTATTTTGGACAAAACAGTTGAGCTGTTTCTGAGAATGAGGTTAGTGAAAAATATTCACTGAGACTCTCTGGTGCCTGGTATTTTGGAGTGGATACTTGAAATTCGACAGAAGTTCTTGTGAAAATCTGCCCAATATAGCCTTTGAAAAATTTCAGTTGAGATCAAGTGAGGAGATTGGGGACAAACTGGTACTAGAAGGGGAAGGGGACTAGGACTGAGAACCTATGGGACAAGGGACAGGAGCCCGAGGGTGAGGGGGAAAAGATTAGATGAGGAGTCAGGATGTGGGGAGAGAATTGACACTAGCTTAGTAAAGAGATGGGGACAAGGAGAGGATGCTGAGGGTGGCTGAGTGGTCTGAGGAAGCAGATTAGGATGGGAGGCTCAGGGGCAGTGAATGTGGCTGGGGGTGAGACTGCTGGTGGACCAGAGTGCAGGAGAGAGACAAATTGAATGAGAAGCCAGGAGGGGGACTAATGTAATTGCAGAAGCAGACGGGACTGTGATGAAAAGCCTGAAGAGTGGAGAAATCTCTCTGTATCCAAATCTAAACCCTGACATATAACATAGTTATACCAACCTAACTGAGAGTGACCAGATGTCCTGATTTTATAGGGACTTCCCCAATCAGGGCCATCCCTAGGGGTGGGGCAAGTGGGGCAACCGTCCTAGGCCCCATGGTTCCGTGGGTCCAACTCTGCCCCACTGCCAGCAGGACAGCACGGGGCCTGCGCCACTGCCCCCCGCTGTCTTCGGCAGCAAGGGATGTGGTGGAAGCGCATATCCCAGCCGCTGGGCCACACGGCCCATCCCACCCTGCCTTGAGACAGCCCTGGTCCCAAGATTCAGAGTTTTGTCTTATATAGGCACCTATTATCCTCCACCCCAGTCCCAATTTTTCACACTTGCTGTCTGGTCACCCTAACTTTACCTCCTGTGCAGTCGATATGGCCACTGCCTCTTGCAGAGGAAGGTTAATTGTGCCAAGAGACGCTTTAATGTCTTCTGCTGCAGCTTTTTCAGTGTAGACCTGCCCTGAAGCTGTATTCGTTCATACTGTCTTGTCTCGAGTTCACAAACTAAGCAGCAGCTCAAGAGATTGCCAACGGATGTTTATGTGCTAGCAGAAGTGGTAGTGTTGCTGTAGTAATTGGCATTTTCCTTCCAAGTCTCTGCTAAACTAGTGCACCAGAATGGCTTCCTGGGTCCCCTTGCTCTCTATCGCAGTGGTGTTGCCTGGGTCAATACTTACACTGGCCACCCTCCGTCTCAGTGGCAGCGATAATAATGTCCTGAGGAGGAGGGGGGTTCTGTGGGCCCATTTTCCCTTCTCTACCAGTTCCCCTCCCCTCACCGTGGGTGCGGCAGGGAGCAGGGTGGGGGAGAGTGGGAAGCTAGCCCAAAGGCCAATCCCTCCTCTATCAGAAACGGGAGGGGAAGGAGGACACTAATGTAAGTATTAGGGATCCAACCAGCAGTGGATGGGGCATGATGGGCTCTACCCTGGAGCCCCACCTTTGACTTCCTGGTCATTGTGTGGGCAGGATGCGGGATCACGCTGGGTACACGCTGCTTTTTTGGATGACATACAGAGCACTTGTAATCCCTGCAGGTCCTTTGGGACTTTTCACAAGAATGAGCTCTTAGCTCGGATATACTGCCAAATTCTTATTTGAATAATTATATTCTAGCTATTGAAATTCAAGCAGATATGGTATTCTTCGCTTCCTAACCTAAATGAATGTAAATTGGTGCTGCTCACTGTTATTTTTAAATGCTTTTTTTTTTTAAAGGATTACATAGCTACTTTAAACACTGTAGAATGGTGAATTCCACCATACAGATGGCAGTGCTGTAGGAATGGGTGCAGCAATCCCTATACACGTATGTGTGTTTATATATATAATAGCTCATACCTTGAGGGCTTTACTCAGTATTTAGTTAGACCTTAATCAGGTAAATCCCACTCACTCCAACAGGGATCTTTCCTAAATCAGGAGAGAACAGCAACTGAATTACGACCTCAGGATTTGGCTCATTGATGGTAAAGCACTTGGGAATCCTTTGGGGTGTGAGGGTGCAATATATAAATGCACAATATAATTTTTAGTACTGCAATATTGTTTATATGTACTACTGTTTAAAAGGCTGGTCTGTCTCTGCAATGAAGGTACAATGCAGCCATGCAATATTTATTAATGGGAAGTGAAGGGGATTCTGCTTGACTGTATGAAGAATGACAGAGTAAATACTGTAGGCCTCACTAAACCCTCAAGCAGTGCTGAGTCTTATGTGTTTAGTTATCCCAAATGGAGTATTTACCACTCTTGAAACCACACATGGTCTGGCAGGGATCACAACGTGACAATCTATTGCTTCATTTGCTACCCTGACTGCCTCTTGGTTTGTGGCTTGAGTTTAAGACGTTGAGGCCAAATTCATGTGAAGTCTAACTCTGTTAATCCAAGAGAGTTAAACGTGGGATATATTTTGCCCTCTATTTAATATTCAGTAGCCGCAAGAGAACAGGCCTGATAGTTCACTGACTTAGTCACTTATATTTGTACAAAATCAATGCAAAATGGGGGTGAAATGCTACCATGCTGATCTGCTAGTGTTTACCTCCATTTGCACCAATGTAAATTACCACACATACACACCGTGTAAGGCAGTGAAGAATCAATGTGTGTAGTTTCTTGAATCCTGTGGGTTCTCCTGATCTTAGTTTAGTCCAGAGGTCCCCAAACTGTGCGGCACATCCCCCTAGCGGCGTGAAGGAATGTGTGGGGGAGAGGGTGGGGAGGAGGGCCACCCAGCACCGCTCTGTCCCCAGCTCTTCTCCAGCCCCGGCTCCACTTCTGGCCCCATCCTGGCTCTGGCCTTGGCCCCTGGCTCCCAGCTCCAGTTCCATATCTGGCCCTGGCTATGGGTCTGACCATGGGCCCATCTTACCCCCAACCTTGGGCCCTGACCGAAGCCCAGCTCCATTCCTGGTCCTGGACCCCGGCCACAGACCTAGCTGCAGCCCCGGCCCCTGGCTTCGATTCCAGCCTTGGCCCTTAGCCTCAATCGTGTCCCCAACCGCAGCCCTGCCCCCACGCCATCTCCTGACTGTGGCTGGGAGGGAGGGGATATGGATGGGGCAAAAGGGGGGCGTGAGGTAAAAAGTTTGGGGAGCACTAGCCGAGTGGGATTTCTAGCCTTGAGGGGCTTATGGCAACAAACTGGAAGATGCCATATATTTCCTTCTATGCTCAAATTGGGTGCAATTCCTCCCCTCCGGACCTTGGCTATTGCAGCGTTAGCCACCTTTTCTTTTCTTTAGACAAATTTTATTTCTTTCAGGTGAATTGTAATTTGCAACATTATTATAGTTGCATTGGTCTGAGGATATTAGGGAGACAAGGTGGGTGAGATGATACCCTTTTGTTGGTGAAAGAGTCAAGCTTTTGATCTGGCACAGAGTTCTTCTCAGGTCTGAGAAAGGTACTCCTGTCACAGCTAATACAAGATTGAACAGATTCCAGGTGAAGTGGGAAATTAATACCACTACAGTTGTAGGATGGTTGATGGATTACAGATTGTTGTGATGAGCCACATATCCAGGATTTTTGTTGTTTTAGGAGAGTTATGAATTTAATTTCCCAGGCTCATATTTCAAAGGTGTTGCAACAGATTTCCTTTGAGGATGAGGACTGAGAGACCAGGTAGAGAGTTAATGTTTTGTGAAAAGTGTTCAATCCCAGGCAAAATGGTGTTTTAGCATTTTTCTGTGAGGTCATTCAAGAGTGTAGTGATTGTCTCATTTCACCCACATAGTTGCTGTTGGAATAGTTAGTGCACTGGATGAGATATACCACATGATGTCATAGGCATGTATAGAACCCATATATCCTGAAAAATTGTGTTGTGGGATATTTTGATCATTGTAGAAGTGGAGCTACATCTGCATAATGCTGCTTTGAGTTGGTGTCTCTGGGGCTGCGGGGAGCTTGCTTTTGATCATGAACTTGGCTAGGCTGGGGTGTCTTTTGAAGGTCAGAAGATGGGGTTCAGAAAATATTTCTTTCAGGATGTTTTGCCGATTGAGTATTGGTGATAATTATTTAATCATACCCTATACACTCAGGAGTGTAGGTGACAGCTAGGGGTGTGTAGTCAGAGTTGTTTTTCTTCCCTGTGTCTGAAGCAGATTTTCTTGGAATATTTTGGGTAGTCCAATCCACGGTATGATCTACTCAGGTGGAGTGTCCTTGCTTGGTGAAGGCAGTTTTGAGTGTATTCAGGTGTGTATTCCAGACTTTCTCCTTGAAGCATATTCTGAAGACCTGTAGAAGAGTATTGTGTAAACTTGAAAACTTGTTATAAGATACTACCTCATCCATCTTGTGTCTATAATACCCTGGGACCAACATGCCTGCAACAACACTGCATACATTGGTAACTGCAGAGGCAAATCACCAGGAATGTTCCCCACCACTGAGTAGAGCTGTTATGCTGGCTCTTTGCAGCTGAGGAGTCCCCTACCCCAGAGGCATTCTCCAGTGGCTCCAGATATCCACAGTCATTGCTGTCCTTTGGTGTTGCTGGAGCAGTGTGAAAAGCAATGTAGCAAAGAGTCAGGCCCATATCCTTGAAATATCTGTATCCACTCATAGCCACACTCAGAACAATCCAGTCTATGAAGTGTAACTGCTTCAGAATGGGGCGGGAAGAGAGCTGTGTTTGGAAAAGCTTTGATTTCAGTCC
>ML685817.1:3098409-3159398 GCA_007922175.1 Pelusios castaneus | reverse complement strand
GTTCGGGTGGCGGCAGAAGCTCCGCCGGAGCTTCTGCTGCCACTCGATCCCCCAGCTGGTTTGGCTGTCAGCAGGAGCTGCGGCGCTTAATCACCGCGGCTCCTGCTGACAACCGAGCCCAGGAGCTGAGCTGGGGGGCCGGCTCGAATCGGAGCTGGCCCCCCAGCACAGTCCCGGGGTTCGGATGACAGCGGGGGCTGGCAACGCAGCCCCCCCTGCCACCGGAAGCCCTGCAGCTGGGCTAGGGGGCTGGCTGTGGGCAGTGCATGGTGGGACAGGTGCCCACCATGCACTGCTCTTCTTTCGCAAAGGAGCATTCACACGGTGAATGCTCCTTTGCAAAAGAAAGAGCACGTGTGTACACGAGAAAGCGCTATATTTATAGCGCTTTACTTGTCCCGCAATAAGTTATTGCGGGACAAGTATTCTCGTGTGTACATAGCCTGATAAGATTCTCACTCTCAGCAGATAATGTGAAATGTTTACGGGTATTTATTTATTGATTGATTGATTGATTGATTTCTAAGAGGAATGTTCAAATTAGAGAGACCCCTAAGGTCTAATGAATGAAAGATACTTCACAGGTTAGGAAAGGGACATTGCTGTAGCTTCTGAAGGAGTTCACAGTTGTACAAACCAAAGCAATCAACTGCATTATGGCCTTTTAATATATAGAGCCACAGTGGGTTGACCCTCCGTGCCAAGAGTTGCATTGCTGGTCAGGAATGCATTTATCTGAAATGCAATGGTTATCACTAGAGAGGGGCCAAGAAGGCAATATTGGGATAATGAATGAATGCACTTTGGGACTAGGATTCAAAGTCTGAGACTAAACTGGGTGTAGGATTAGACTTGTAAGACCACAGTCTCTTCACCGTTTCTGAGCTTCAGCCCCAAACAGTACTGATATCCAGTGTTCCCTCTAAACTGCTGCTGCTGCTGAGCAAGCTATTGTACTTGCTGAGCGGCAATTTGTGAGGCATGGCACCGCATGAGCAACAATTCTTTGGTGCTAGAAGCATCAGCATCCCTAAGTACCTTCTTTCAAAAGAAATGCAGAGATGTTGTCTCTTCGTTCGAACTTTAATAAAAATGTTAAACGGAAATACTGTAGTTTTATTAATTTTACTAAACAAATGTGAGACGATGACACTTGGTGCTTTTCTAGCCTCTACCGGCTGGGGAGAAGAGACGTGGGGTTGGGCAACCTCATTACAGTCAGCTGTAATGGCAACCTGTTAGGAGGACGGCTCTGATGCCGAAACAGCTGAGCTCTCTGACCTTTGATCTCGGAATGTAAATGAAGGGCCGCTCTGAGGGCTATAAACTAACCAGTGGAGAGTCTTTTGTAGCTTTTGATTAATAAAAATTATACCCCTTCTGGCTACTGATAAAGCTATGTTGTTGCTGTTCAGAATTACATTTGCACTTCCCTCCTGCCCCATGCCTTTTAATTTAGTGGGAGGATTTTTTGTTTTGTTTTTATATTACTGTCATTACTGTAACTTTGAGAAAAGTTGGATGGTGTTGGAATATGATGATGAAATTGTTAGACTGTGCTACTCTGCTACCCAGTATTATCCATATAACTATAAACATGCACACACATAATTAAATTATTTTTAGATAAATCAATTCATAAATTAAATATATCCAAACAACCACAAGAAAATAATTTTGGAAAAAAGCAATTAGTGTCTGAAGATATTTCAGAATAACCCTTGAAAATATTTTCAGGAATATACACACTTTTCGAGATGACAAATATAAATATTTGTGTCACACTGAGCAATCATTTATAGCTTTAACAGCCCTGCAGCTCATCTTCTAACTGAGCTCATAATGCTTGATCTTCAGAAATGGATATCAGTTTGCTGTCAAACTCAAATTACATTCATAACTTAACAGCATCATCACCAGAAGATCGTTTATTTAGAAGTAAATGAGGCTTTGTCCCAAGTTTCCTGGAAGAGGTTCTGTAGGGGAAGCAGGCTGGGGAAAAGATATGTGGGGATCATTGGGCTGGGAAGAGACCGTGGGGATCATTGGGTTGGGGAAGAGACCACGAGGATCACTGGGTTAGGGAAGAAACCATGGGGATCACTGGGCTGGGGAAGAGGTTGTGGGCATCATTGGGCTGGGGAGAAATGACGTTTGGTAGAGCTAGGGAGAGGAGACACAGGGTTAGGCTGCGTGGCCTCTATATAGGTGTGCGGGAATGTGATGGCCCACCTGTACAGCTTAGCGGGAACATAGCTGGTACCATGAAAACTTTTCTGACTGGTGTGACCAGGGGAAATGTGCCCTGAGGGAGGCAGTGTGCTTTCTATGCTGTGTTGTGTAGAATGTGTCAGCAGTGGTGCAGAGGAGTCATTTGTCATGAAAATTTTCAGTAGTGAGATGGCATATAAGGGTGGTCTGTGGGTTTAATGATGGATAAGTGAAAGTGCATCCTATATGGAAGGGTGACGGTGCTGTAATATTAGCAGGTAGGGTGTTCATTCTGTGTAATAGGCTAAGTGTTGGAGAGTAAAACAGATTTAGGTAATTCCTGTTCAGTCCAGCTCAACTAAACGCATGTTTGCTCTTACCAAAGAGAAGGTGCGACTCTCTCCTTCAGTGGTCGTGTGCCTCTTCCCCTGTGTTTTCTGCATTATCTATCCAGGCTGAATATGAGTATGTGTGTGTGTTACGAGCGTGTTGGGGCATCACTCGGTGTGCGCCAACACAAACTTAACTTTATTTCCTGGTTTTCCAGTGTTAGTTTTGCTGAATTCAACATTCTGGGAGGCCAGGAGATACCACTGGACAACCTTAAGTGTGGATTAATGACATTTTATCTGGTCAATTTCCTAGTTTTTTTGAACAGAGAGAATTTTTCTTATAAGTGTTCATGTGGGCAGCTGTAGTCATCACATAGATTTGCAGTTGAGGCATTATTGCGCCTAGCTAAAGATGGCTGTGTGATTCCTAAGTGGTACTTCCTGGAGCTGTTTGCTTTGTTTTAGAGAATGATGTAATGGTCATACTTTGCCATGTCTGAGAGTGGAGCTGCTAACAGGGCAGGGAGAGAAACCAGGCATAGACTGTGTCCCAAAATCTTCAAAGCGTCTGACGAAGTGGGATTTTCTCCCACGAAAGCTCATGTGATAAATAAATCCGTTAGTCTTTAAAAGTGCCACAGGACTCTGTTGTCTTCCCAAAATCCTGACAGTATTACAGTAAAACCTCAGAGTTATGAACACCTTAGGGCTGGAGATTATTCATAACTCTGAAACGTTTGTATTGCTGAACAAAACTTTAGGGTTGTTCTTTCAAACAAACTGAACATTGATTTAATACATCTTTGAAACGTTACTATGGAGAAGAAAAATGCTGCTGTTAATCATCTTAATTTAAGTGAAACAAGTACAGAAACAGTTTCCTTATCTTGTCAAATATTTTTATTAAACTCTCCTCTCTTTTTGGTAGCTTATATTTAACTCAATACTGTACTATGTTTGCTTTTTTTTTTTTTTTGGCTGGCTGGCTGGCTGATTTCATACCTCTGTTCCAAAAGAGGTGTCTAGTTGACCATTCAGTTTGTAACTCTGCTGTTCATAATGCTGAGGTTTTACTGTATTCCATTTTGGTTACAGTAACTTCAGCTCATGAGAAGACTGGTGTGCCTTTTTCCTTCTCCGCACTCCCTCCCACATACAGCCCCACCTCAATATTTTTAGCTAACCCTTCCCTTCCCTTCTCATTAAGCCATTAGCAAGTTAGGATTCATTAGCACATAGAAAATTGCTCCTTTCTGCCCTCTGCTGCTGCGTACACATCACAGGCTCCAGGAGCTGGCTCCAGGCCCTCACTACATCATCACCCCCAGTCAGGGCCAAATTTCCAGTTAGGCACGGTAGACATGTGACTGGGCACTGGCATTCTAGGAGCGCCCCAAGAGTGGTGGATTACCGTACGAGTGAACAGGGCCCCCTAGGGCCCCCAGCCAATTTGGGGGCCTGCATGGCTGCCAGAACTCTGGTCCCGCTCCTTGCTCCTCTTCTTCGAGGGCCCCACAGCCCTGCTCCTCCTCTTCCTCCTGAGGCCCTACCTCCTGCACAGGCTGGAAGCCAGAGCCCAGGGATGAGCATATTCTCCGCGCCCAGAGCTGGCCCACTTAGTCACCCTAGTCCCTCTCCCCCACCCGTCACCATACGGAGCTGACCGAGCGACACCCTTTTGCCCCCATTGCTCCCAAAAACACCAAGGTCAGCTGTAGGCAGTGGGGACACTGAAGATGCTCTGCCTAGAGACTGCTGAGGTGTAAATCCAGATCTGTCCCCAGCTGGGCCCCACTCTGGCCAGGCCAACTCAGCCATGCCCTTGGCCATCTCAGTTTGGCCCCACTCCAAGCCAGCCATATCTCTACCCCACACAGGGCTGACAAGTAACTTAACTTTGTATTTTCTGGCTTTCAGAAGTTAACGTTTAACTGCTACAGAATCACTCAGCACCTCCCTCCCTGGCCTGAGCCTCTCCAATCCTCTGTCCTTGCCCTACCACACATCCCAACTTATTCCCCTGCACCTACTTCTATCTCTCCTTGTTGCAGCCCCAAATCTCTCTCCTTCATTCTCCCTAATCGGCCCCATAGTGTCTCTTCCATTCCTGCACTCTCAAGTCCCACCCACCCATATTCCTTCTCACTGCTCTGATTCCCCTCCCACAATATCCCCGAGCTCTGCTGAGAAACATTATATATAAGAATCTAAAAATATTATGAGCTCCTCAAGTTAGGGGGGCTGCGTATGAGGAACCCCTTGACCTTAAACACACTCAATTTCATTTTTCAGGAAACATCACTATAATATTGTAACTGTCCATCTCCCCTCTAGTTACTTAATGGTAATTGATTATTCAGTGCTGGAACTTTGGTATAATAATCCTCCCAGAGAAAAAGTAGCAATATGCCTATCAATCATTCTCACATATCTGCCTGGAGCATGTGTAATTTACTCTTTCAAAAAATAGTTTGAGCCCCTTCTAATCCCACTATACAAATTAGCAAGGCACATTTCCCAAAAGTTGTGTGCGGTGGGGGAAACCTAAACAGAATCAGACAGTATCAACAGATCATTCTCCAATTTCTGCCCAGGATAGGGGTCAAATTTACAGTTCAGTGACCACAGCCTGTCCCCTTGAGCTACCTACGTATCTTCGGCACCTAAGTGTATGGCACAAATCATCTAGAAACCCAGAATGTTCCTGTAAGAATTCTTTCAGTATTGCTTCCAAAAGAGGTAAGTAGGTGCCATGCACAGGCTAAGATAAAAGTCAAATGACTGAGATTAGTTGGGGCACAATTAGAGCTGGACTGAAAGTCTGTTTTGCTAAGGAACTATGAATTTGATCCATAAGCAGAAAAATACTAGACAGAAGCATTGAAACAAGACTTCTAAATCTCTGTGGTTGTTCTGTTTGTCCTCATTTTGTGTGTTCTTGAGTGTTTTTAATCAAGATTTTTTAACTCTGGCTCTCAGATCTTTTTAAATTGAGAATAAGAGCAGAGTTAAGATATGCTGGGAAAAATTACAAGGAGCACTGAAAACAAAAAAACCCCAAAATCTCTGTTCCTTAGCACTTATATAAGCTTTACACTTCAAAGCACAGCACAAATATTCACTGTTTAATTCAAATGTGAAGATAGGTGATTCCTTGCGTTAAAAAAAAAAGGGGGGGGGGGGCTTTCTTTCCAAAAGTAAATGCAAACTGTGGATCAGGATGTGGACTTCAAATTCCCTAAAATTCAGATCCAGGATTTTGTTTTAGCCCCTCACAGAAGTAGAAACCAGCCATGGAATTTGAAACAGGATTCTGAACCCACCCTCCTTATGTAGAGCAGGAATCTTGAGAACAATGGCACAGTTTAGCAACAATAGGGTTTAGAGTAGAGCAGATTTTGCCTTCAGCTATTTGTGCCTGAGTCCTGTTGACTCCATGAGAGTTGTTTATGCGTATCCAAGGGCTGAATTATTGTCCACAGAGAATGTGTAAGAAAAGCAAGGAGTAAATCCTCTCCAGAATGGCTTTCTAGGCACTCACATAATGCTGCTCAGTTTCAGACTGGTATGTGGTGTTGTTTAAGAGTGTCAAATGACATCCATTTTACTGGCTGTTGGCCCCAATGGAATGCTGCTTAGCACAGCTCATAAAGTAAGGACGGGAAACACTGCCTCAAACTTCTACATATCTCTGTTAATTAAAGAGAGAATTGCAAGTAAGAAATGCTCTTTTCATCATGGATTAAATACAAAGGATTCCATCCTACATTTATGTTTTCCCTTTCTAAAATCTGACTCTCCCTTTGAATAATCAAAGCTGGCTTTGAATTAGAGCGCACACAAAATTATTTTTCCTTAAAAATAGTCCATATCATATCACAGCCTTTCATTCCTGTTATTGGTAGTTTCATTTTTTGCAAGAATGGGAAAGTTCTAAGCAAACCAAAGCTTACACAAGCGCAACAGACACAGGGAGTGGGATCCAGACACATACTGCAATTAACGCCAGTGTTTAATTAACAGACAGCTGCACTGGGCAATGGCCTTTTGATTTTTCCTCTTTGCTGAGTTTTTGATCTTAGATTTATCTACAACTGTTCCTCTCAGCCGCTTTGCTTTTCATATAAAAATACACTATGGGAAAGTTTTGGAAAGGGACCATGACAGGCGTTTGATCTGGTTCATGGTTTTTATACAAACATTTGGGAAGCAATTCACTTTGACTGTTTTCTGTGGAAATTCTATTTTAAAAAAGGCAGCTTTTTGGCCATGAACATGCTTTGATGTCTTTGTAAAAAAGGTAAATTATTGACAAGAAAAGTGAAGTCTTGTGAAGCTATGTGGGTGGTGTACATGTCTCGCTGCAAAGACCATTAGTAAGGCAATGTGGAAAAATTTTACCTCTGGCAGCCTACAGTTTTCAGTATTTTAGAAAAACAAACAGTCCTGTGGCACTTTTAAAGACTAACAGATTTATTTATTGCATGAGCTTTTGTGGGAGAAAATCCCACTTCGTCAGATGCTTTGAAGATGGGAAACTTACAGAATGGGAGGAAATTAAATGCAGGGAAGTATTTTAGGTCACAAATGAAAGAAGTTTCACTGTCACATCTTCTATAAATTTCCCATATTCAAAGCGTCTGACGACGTGGGATTTTCTCCCACAAAGCTCATGTGATTAATAAATCTGTTAGTCTTTACAAGTGCCACAGGACTCTGTTGTTTGTCACATCTTGGTCCCTAGGGGTTGGACATTTTCCTGTCTCAACAAACTGCCACCTAATTTGCCTCTTTGCCAGCTCTACTGAGGAAGAAAACCAGAGGGCAGAGCAAGGTTTGTGTGTCAGCTTCCAGTGACATTTGCACTGTGGAATTAACTGTGGTGAGGCACACTGTGATGGCACGGTTCTCTGACATAGTAATGGAGTCAGGCTGTAACTGGATTTAAGAATTGGGCTGAAGCTTTGGACCTCTCCAATGCATTTAACTGGGTCTAAACAAATAATAGGGTTAGGTCTTGTTCAAATGCAAGCTGGAACTCAGGGCTGGTGTACATGAAACAATGCACACTAGGGGGATATGATTTCTAAAGTGTACCATGTTGCATACTCACAAAATTCCCTAATGCACATTAATGCAGTGGTTCTCAACCTTTTGTGGGTCGCAAGACACTTGGCAGCATATTGTGACCCTACAGAACATATCAGACCACCTCTCCCAGGCCAAATCCAGCCATCTCCCCGACTCTCTGTGACATACTTACTGCTGTGTGGTGACAGTAATGTGTCCTGACACAGTGGTTGAGAACCATTGCATTAATGTACAGCACTACATAAATGTACACTAGGGAACTTTTAGTTGATTCCATGAGGATCTATGTGGGCCAGAAAGCACGTGAGACACACTGGTGCGCTCTAGAAATCACACCCCTTTAGTGCGCATTGCTGTTTGGTATAGATGAGCCCTAACCGTACTGAGAAACAACAAGGTATAGTTGAGTCCACCGACTGTGCAGTACAGATGACCTAAGATTGAGGTGCACTTGAAGAGTTGTGTATGTCTCGAAATATACGTAACACCAGCACACACGTCCAAATTCTTATCTGTTACTCAAGTGCCTGGGCAGAAGCGAGTCCATTGTGTTTGATCTGTAGTGGAGTACCTTCTGCCTCTCATTCTCATGCATGGCACAGTTTAATGTACTTTCCCAATTACCTTGCAATAACTTAGGTTTCTTTACCTTCTAGGACCTTATATTTGAGCCCTGGCTTGGGTGATACTGCTGTGAAGTTATGTGGTTGGCCTACCTAGTGTAGAGAAAAATATAAATTATCCCTATTTTTCAGATGGGAAGTTGAAGTACAGATAGGCTAAGGGCCAGATTTGCAAAGGTATTTAGGCACCTAAAGATGCAGAGTTAGGTGCTTAACTCCAAGATGTGTAGGTACTTATGAAAATCCCATTGGTCACCTTTCTGCATCTTTAGGTGCCTAAATACCATTGCAAATCTGGCCCTAAGTGATTTGTCCATCACCACACAGGGAGTCTGGGGGAGAGTCTCCAGCTAGTGCTCTATCTGCTGGACCATCCTCCCTTTCTGAGTTTGACATCAAGCTTTGTTGCACAGCATCCCTGTTGACCATAAGCTTTAACTAAAGCACCTATCTCTGTTCATGTGAGAAAAATACACATCTGGAAATAACTATATCCTTTGTCTATACTGACAGGGCACTGCCCGTTCTTTGTGTATCATGGCAGTAGGGTGCAAGCCTTTCTGCACAGCAAAGGTTGTAGGAAGACTGTATCCTTTTCTCTCAGGTGCCTTTCTACCCGCAGGAACCACAATTACTAGCCATGTTTTAGCATGGCTCATCTGACCATCACCATTACTTCTGAGAATCATGCAGCCAAAGCTTTTTTGTATAGACTATTCCCCCACATGCTATACATTGTCTCTCCAGCTGTATTTGTAACAACAACGTCCTTAAGCAAATCTGTGCCTTGTTATAACCAAACCAAATCATGATGTTGCTTGTCTAGCTGATGGACATGATGTCGCTAGCAAAGCTTAACTGACAAACCGGGATAGAAATTTTTTGATTTACAATTATAGTTAAAGCTCTTGGCCTTCCCTGCCCCAGCTTTTTATCCATATGTTTCCTGACGTGATTTGGCTGGTCAGAATGGAGGGAACACTTTTCTATGTTAAGAGCAACATTCACTTCTGCCATAGTTCAGATAGAGCTGTTTGGCTGCAACCATGGTGACACTGTGCTGACACATGATTTTTATAGAGTTGGAAAGCCAGCATAGAGTCCACCTAGATAGCAGAACGGTTCAAAGACAAAAATGATCTGTCCACACGTCTCAGGGAAAGCTTGCTCACAGGTCTGTTCCCACTGCAAAAGAGTAAACATCTGAGAATACTTGAGCCCTGATGTAATTAGTTGTTGTCTTTCAAGGGGGCATTTGGGAGCTCAACCTCTCCTGTATTTGTTTTTTCCCTCTTGTATTATCATATACAGAAACAGAGCCACTAAAACCATGCACTTATGTTGACAAGAAACAATTATCCTAGTTTATACAGAATAGTCTTGGCACTAACCTACCTCAGTGAAACTATTGTAGAAAGACAACAGAGTCCTGTGGCACTTTTAAAGACTAACAGATTTATTAATCGCATGAGCTTTCGTGGGAGAAAATCCCACTTCAAAGCGTCTGATGAAGTGGGATTTTCTCCCACGAAAGCTCATGCAATTAATACATCTGTTAGTCTTTAAAGGTGCCACAGGACTCTGTTGTCTTTCTACAATAGTTTCTACAATAGACTAACACGGCTACCCCTTTGGAATTTGACTACCTCAGTGAGCAACCATAACACTGAACGGATGCTTTAACGCCTTCCCTTCAGATCCTTCTTTCCTCTCCAAGCAACAAATTGAATTTTTGTCAGTCAGAGGCAGGGTTTTAAATGGTAATAGGAGTAGGTGGCAAATGTGAAGAGCACACTGAATCCAATATAAATATAGAGTCTGAAAGGAAGTGCGAATGAGCTATAGAAAGAGGCAGCTACTCAGGAAACATGGTGCTAATTTTGATTTTAAACCCATGAGAAATTATGAAAAATGTTTTTTGTTGTTAGTTGCTAAGTACAAAGGTGTGTGGTTTTCAGTGACATGAAGACCTATTGGCTGTGGCTGAAGTACTGAAAGAAAATAATTTGCTTGGGTGTGTATTCGATTAACAAATATAAAACTGGTGTATTATAAAAGCACTTATCTACCTGTAAGATATAGATATATCTCTCTCTATATAGATATATCTATATATGAAGCTACTGCTGTCTGTGGGATTAAAAAATGCTATAGGCCTTCTGCAAGTTTTCTTATTCAAAGCAGCACTAGTCTACTGTCTGAATATTCAAGGACATGTTTTGTGCTTGTCAGGAAAAAGGAGAAAAATAAATTATGCTTAATACATTTTGGGTAAGACCATAAGAATGGCCATACTGGGTCAGACTAATGGTCCAACTAGCCCAAAATCCTGTCTTCAAAGCGTCTGACGAAGTGGGATTTTCTCCCACAAAAGCTCATGAGGTAATACATTTGTTAGTCTTTGAAAGTGCCACAGGACTCCTTGTTTGTTTGGCTGATCTAGACTAATACGGCTACCCCTTTGGAACTTGTCTTCCGACAGTGGCCAGTGCCAGATGGTTCCGAGGGAATGAACAGAACAGAGTAATTAGAAGTGCAAGCAGTGGTGGTGCCTGGATTGCTGAAGCAAAAATTTTACTGCTGGACCTTGTAATCTCTTTGGAAAGTGGATGTTATACTAGCACATTACCACTGTCTGATATCAAAGCGGCTCTACCTTCTTTGATGGAACAAAAGCAATTTTACAAATGTGATATTTTGTGATGAAATCTTGACGCTATTGGGGGTGGGAGGGGGAGAAGAATAGGGCCACATTTAGGGGCAGATGAGTTTAACAAAAGGGTGGGAGGGGTGTCAAAGACCTTTTTGCCTGGGGTCCCATTTGGTCTCGAGTCTGCCTTAGGACTAGACTTTTGCTAATTAGTGTGGATTTTCCTAGCATCTCCATTACCAACTTTCAATTAATATGGTCTCAGTTTTAACAGAAATTTCAGATATTGCACACTTTTCACCTTTAGTTCCTACATAGGCAGGAATTCTCACCTCACAAGATGATGGCAGGTAATGATTATCATTACTAAAGATCCCTAGGTACTTTTACAGCACTCCACTACACATGAATCTTAGCAATGACTGCTTTTAATGAATGAGTTTGATGAACAAGTGTCATGGAGGATAGATTCATCAATGACTATTAGCCAAGATAGTCAGGGATGCAACCTCATGCTCTGGGTGTTCCTAAGCCTCTGACTGCCAGATACTGGGAGTGGACAATGCAATGGATCACTAAGTAATTAATAGTAGTTTCTACTACAAATCAAATCTGCTTACAAGTTAATGGAAATTGCTTCCATTTACACCCATGTTGAATTTGGTCTAAAATTTCAAATTTAAATCCAGGAGAATAGCTGATTAGAGAAATACTCAATTTACTATAAGTAGCTTCAAATACAGAAGTATTTTTAATAAGGAATATGCAGTGCTTTAGTATTAATGGCTTTGTGGCAGAATCATCACATTTTTCCAACACAGTTGTTACTGTATGCTTGCCTCTGCTATAAATAGCCTTTCTTTTAAGCTCTTTCATCTAGTTCCTGGACCAAGAAAACTATTGCACCTAACTGAAGTTTCATATTTGAATAGCTTTTAAAGATGACCAGTCCTACTCATCCCCTAGTGCGAAGAGAGGAGGGATAGAGAGACAATCTCAGTATTCAGTCTGTTTAAATGGAGTGGTTAGCTCTTTGGCACATTAGGTATTAATTGCAGATTTTGCACCAGAGCTATGAAAACAGAATATGGCTTAGGCATCATTTATAACACTGCTAACAAGTTCCTAGTCTTTCAAAGTCCTTACTGCTAGAGCCACTAAAGATGATCAACAGATCTTCAAAGCATCTGACAAAGTGGGATTTTCTCCCACGAAAGCTCATGCGATATATAAATTTGTTAGGCTTTAAAAGTGCCACAGACTCAGTTTGTTTTGCTGACCTACACTAACACGGCTCTCTCTTTGGAACTTTACTTATGAGATGTTTGATTCTGTCAACTTTCAAATTACTATGTTAAATACCCCCTTTTCCCAAAAACCTGCTACATCTACTGCCTAGACTATTAAAAAAAAATTAAAGCATCTTCACCCCAACAGGCTTGGAAAAGCAAAACCACACACAGTGGAGGGACCAGGGGAGAAAATAAGACCCTCTTCAAATTCTATTACAAAAGCTAAAATGGCTCATTTTCTTCCAGGGACCATTAGAGCTTGGATTCTTACTTGACCAAGAAACACCTGTCAAACTAAATCTCTGAATCATATGTAGCCATGTGTGACACTTTTCAGTCATAGAGCTCAGTACTTGAGGGGTGGGAAAATATCATTACCCCCATTTTACAGTCAAGGGGTAAATCCAGGAATAAGCACTAGGCATGGCCAAGATGACCACCTCAGGGAATTCTGGGAGGGTAAACACATTAAAGAAACAGCCTGAAAAAAAAATGGATCCTTCTTCGATTGTTACAAGTAATAACATTTTGGAGACTTCAGTTTCAGATCTATTGTGTATTTACCTACCCTCCTCCCTCATACACTGCCCCCCACCAATAAGGCCTAATTGGAGGGGGCAGAACAGGTTGCCTTCTCTCTCTGCCCACCTCCAATATGAAGAATACATAAAACTAGTCTAGAGAAATAAATTTTGTATTAAAAAAATCAATTTATTTAGTGATCTGTACATGTGGTGAAGAGTGGCCTCATACAGGCCCTCCAAAACAAACAAACAAAAAATCAAGTAAAAACATATAAATACATATATATTTTCTTACAAAATGTGAAATTTACAAAATATACATACTGCACTTTTCTTACAGTTTTTCATGTGCACATCATAAAAGACAAAATAAACCGTATGTGTTTGAAATCAAATGTATGAAGGATTTGAAAACTGATGGGAAATCCCTCTCCACCCTTCCCCCCACCCCCATGCTACCCTATGCCAATTACACAGTAACTCTGTTCTCACCCTGAACAGTTTTTGAAGTTTCATTCCAGATACTTGCTTTTCATTATGAGCAGTGATTACAGACTTAGGGTGAAAAAAACATTAGGGGGGCAGCGGCTTGTTAAAAATCCGTAATTCCCTGATTAGTCTTTTAGGTAAAAATAAAAGTCAAACCCTTTAGGCCATAAAGCTAAAAAGTAGTATTTAAAAAATAAAAGTTGACCTATAAATTTAACATATATGTAACATGATTGAAGAGGTTGAAAGAATAAGTCACTGGTCACATATCAACAGGAATATGAATGACCGTGGAGTGAAGTTTAATTTCTCTTTAATCAGTTTCCTTTCTCTGACAAAGTTTCAGATGTGATCACTGGGAACTTAAGTCACTGTAGAGCTGTTTAGAAAGTACAAGATTTTTCACAAGTAAAATAAGGCCACCAGTTCCACCATAAACTCTCTTCCCTCCTCCCCAAACACTGCACTATTGTTTCTTATTGTGCAGTTAGGGAACTAGACAAGGCGAATTGGCACTTCATGGTCTGAACTATCCCACCTGTCCCCCAAATCCAGTCACTTTGCTTTTTTTACTGTACCCACAGCAATCCCAAGATAAACAGCAAAGGGGGAAGAAAGAGAAAAACAGTATATACATATCTTAATGCAGACTGTTGTGTCAGGTGTTCTGAATTAAGCTTGTTTAACAAAAAGTCTGGCATTTCTTTTAGCTAGAACAGAAATCCATGTTAAACAGTGTATATAAAACACCCTGCCTCCTCCTTTTTCATAAAAAGCATGTTTACTGGTATGAGCTAGCCACATCCAAGGTTGAATTTTAACCACTTCTTTTTGTTAGTTTGCCCATAAAAACTGGACCCATGCTTATGCTTTTCCACAGAGAAAACACTTTTGTTTCCTCTTTGTCTTCTATCACAAAGGCAGGGGTTTGGGGTGAGTGGACGGGTTGTATTCCTGAAAAGCAACATGTCCTGTCTTTTTAGGGTATTAAATAGCAACTCCCTTGTCAAAGCAGCAAGGCTACCCCACTGGAGTTGGGATTCCCTTTGATAAGGGATCCTTGGCTATAAAAGCAACCTGCTCTGTTTGACAGAATATGGGAAGCTCAGAAGGATAAGATTTTTAATTTGTGGCTTCTTTTTAAATACTCACGTACTCTGGGTTTGAATGGAGATCAAGACAGCATAGGACTCCGGAAAGTAGTCTGCAATATGGCCCCATCGAGGTAAACAATGATTTGACCACTACTTGACTCAAAGCTTTATTGGCCCCCACTTCCTATCGGTGAGAACACAGCAGACCTGGCTTACCCTTTTGCTCAGACACCAGAGGACTTGTTTTTTAAAAAGGGAACTTCTTGCCGAGAAAGGCCTTTCCCCTCCCCACCAGCGGTCCAAGAAGGGTACTTACTCTGTGCTTTTCACCGTGGCTGGCAAGAAAGCCACCAAGTCATTGTCTGAGGATTTTGTCTTCGGGGAGGCAAAGGGAGACCCCGAGGAGCCTTCCTTCTCCAGCCTTTCCCCTGCCTTGAGAGTCATGCTAGTCTCTGCGTCTCTCCCAGGAGCCAAGGGCTCAGACCGCCGTCTCCCCTTTGGTGCCGCTGCTGAGTCTGTGGTAGAAGCGCCGCCAGGACTGGAGGGTTTTACCCGACCAGATCCAGAAGCCGGTGGTGATGCCCACGATCATGGTCATGAGATACTTGATCATGAAGACCGTGAAGTCGGGGCTCATGGGAGCGAAGTGGCTGGGGCAGGGCATGGCGTAGCTCTTGCAGGTCTGCAGCAGCCAGGTCTTCTCCCACGTGTCCCGGAAGGCCTGCTCGTAGAAGTAGCAGGCCAGCACGATGGTGGCGGGCACGGTGTAGAGGACGCTGAAGACACCGATCCTCACCATCAGCTTCTCCAGCTTCTCCGTCTTGGTGCCGTCGTGCTTCATAATGGTCCGGATCCGGAAGAGGGAGACGAAGCCGGCCAGCAGGAAGGAGGTGCCGATGAAGAGGTAGACGAAGAGCGGCGCCAGCACGAAGCCGCGCAGCGCGTCCACACTGGAGATGCCCACGTAGCAGACGCCGCTGAGCACGTCCCCGTCCACCTGCCCCATGGCCAGGATGGTGATGGTCTTGACGGCCGGCACGGCCCAGGCGGCCAGGTGGAAGTATTGCGAGTTGGCCTCGATGGCCTCGTGGCCCCACTTCATGCCGGCGGCCAGGAACCAGGTGAGGGAGAGGATGACCCACCAGATGGAGCTGGCCATGCCGAAGAAGTAGAGGATCATGAAGAGGATGGTGCAGCCCTCCTTCTTGGTGCCTTGCGCCACGGTGCGGTAGCCCTCCTCCGAGAAGCGCTCCGCGCACACCGCCCGCTCCTCCAGCAGGAAGCCGGCCACGTGGGCCACGGCCACCATGAAGTAGCAGCCCGAGAGGAAGATGATGGGCCGCTCCGGGTAGCTGAAGCGCCGCATGTCCACCAGGTAGGTAAGCACGGTGAAGAGGGTGGAGGCGCAGCACAGCACCGACCAGACGCCCACCCAGAGGCGGGCGAAGCGCACCTCCGCTTCCTTGAAGTACATCAGCCCGTGGGGGCGGCCCGGCTCGCAGGGCGCCCCGCAATCGCGCTCCCCCAGGAAGCGGTAGCCCAGGTAGGGGGGCACCTTGAGCTGGCGGGGGCAGGAGAAGGCGAAGCCAGCGGCGGGCGGCGGCGGGGTGAGGAGGTCGGGCGGTTGGGCTGTGGGGTAGGCGGTGGGGCCCGCCGCCGCCCCTTCCCGGCTGGGGCTCTCCGAGGTGTTCTGCCCCACGCAGATCTCGCCCGCGCCGTGCACCGGGAAGTTCTCGCAGCGCAGCCGCTCGGGCCACTGGAAGCCGAACTTGTTCATAAGCGCCTCGCAGCCCTGGCGGGCCCGCTCACAGAGGGAGCGGCAGGGCGGGATGGCCTGCTCCAGCACCGTGCACACGGGCGCGTACATGGAGCACAGGAAGAACTTGAGCTCGGCCGAGCACTGCACCTTTACCAGCGGGTAGAACTGGTGCACCTCCAGCCCCGCGTCCTCCTGGTTGGTGTGGCCCAGCAGGTTGGGCAGGATGGTCTGGTTGTAGGCGATGTCGGTGCACAGCGGGATGGAGATGGGCTGGCAGAAGCCGTGGTCCGGCACCGAGATGCCCTTCTCGCCGTGGTACTGCTGGGCCACCGAGCCCGCGGGGATCCCCAGCAGGGCGCCGAGCAGGGCGGCCAGGCCCAGGGAGGCAGCCCCCGCCGCCGCTCTTGGCCGCATGGCCGCGGTAGCTGGGAACAGCCGAGGCAGGGGGAGCCCTTCAGAGCCGGGCGGCGGTCTGCGGAGGGTGCATCCGAGTCCCGCGGGAAGGCAGCGGAGACTGGCAGGAGGGCGCGGGACGCTGACTTGCTGCTCACCCGGCTCTGCTGAGCCCGCGCCCCAAGTGTGCTTCGCTTCGCTTTTTTTCCTGGGCCCAGGGGGTCTGTCCGTTCCCACCGCCAAGCCCAACCAGCCCGGGAAGTTTGCTGGGGAACAAAACACCCACCGGCCTAGGCGGAAAGTCCCGTGGCGGCGGCCGCTCAGCCCTAAAGCTTTGGGTGGCAGCTAAACGGTTTAGGACTTCTCTCGGCTGATCCGTGTGTTCTGCTCAGGGGCTTCAATCAGTTTTAAAATCCAATTACCGCGCGATCCTCTCTCCCGGCAGGCGCCTGCTTCGGGTGCTGGGCCCAGAAACGCGCCTTCGCCCAGCTGTGCCGCGAGCCGACAGTGCGAGCCTCTGGAACCTCCAGGAGCGATCGATCGATTAGAGTGCGAACGGTCGAGCGCAAAAAAGATACATAAATGTCTGGAGATTCCGCGGAACCCCGCCCCCTTGCCCCTTCCCCATTCACAAACCACATAGCAGGCGGGGTATGGAACCCCAGCTCCTGCCAATTGCAGCTTCCGTCGCCTCCACAGCTCTGCTCAGAATTGGTTGGAACAGATGGGATTGGGACGGGCGTGGAAAAGAGGGATCGAGAGGCGGAGTCTGGGCTCTGGAGTGGGTTGATGAGGGAAACTGTTGAAAAGTTGAGAAAAACTTTCCCCTGGCCCCAAGTCTCTGTTAAGGGGGCATAGAGTAGTGACGGTGGCAGATCCGGTGTGGGAGAACTGTGCCTGAAAACACTTGCCTTTCCCTCTTCCCCGAACCATTTTTTTTTTTTTTTGTGCTCAAGCGCCCAGAGCAAATTCTGTCTGGGATTGCTGAGCTAGAAGGTGCAATCGGAAAAGGGAGTCCTGTGGGAGGATTCAGAGATTGCAGTCAGGGTGGCCTTAATACATTAAAATTAATTAATGTTTTCACAGGCTTTGAAAATGTAAAAGAGCTATATAAATGCCAAGAATTATTATAATGGAAAAACAAACACCACCCTCTACACATTTATAGAGTAAATGGATGACTTTGTTGGGATTTTTAGTGTGTGGGTGGGTGGGTGTTGTTTTTACATAGGGGTATTGATTTATCACTACATAAACCTTTATTATTCTAATGAATTTGTGGTGTGGCTCTAATATTTAGATTGATTTTTAAGGCAGTTTTTATAAGATTTGTTGTAGGTCACTGACATTTAAAATTCCATTCATAATCTTGTATACTGAGATCATGTATACAAACCCCATCTTTTACTGTCAATTTTGAGACTAAAGGGTCTTGAGGAAAGGAATAGTTTCTCTATGAAAATGTATACCTTGCCCTTCAGAAAAAGATGAAGCACGTAGGTCAAGATATCATTAGAGGACTGGGGGTATCTGTAAAATATGGCTGATTTATGGACAATGGACAAACGCTTTTGCAGCCACCTCCATCTTAGAAGTGGGCCACGTGAGCGACCCTCTAGAACATAGAATGTCTTTGTGGCTGCTGGGAGACTAGACTCAGAAAATTCCGAGGCCCTTGTTATGTTCCACTCACACCAGTCCCATTGTCCTTTGGGGTGTTTTCTGTGTGGAGCTCTTGCAACCATGGTAGCACACTTTCAGCCTGTTGTGCTATGGAGATCATCTGTGCTTTCTGTTACTGTAATGTAAATCTAGACTAAATACTGATTGTTACATCAGATTTACACTGGCTTCAGAGAACAAAATTGGGCACAGGGAATTCAAACACTGATGTTCTGACCACTCAGTGTGGATGTACTTTGTGGGAAAAGTTGTTTCCTACACTTAAACACACACTTTAGAGCATCTGCCATGTAACCCAGATGTTTCATAATATATTGAACAATTCTACCTATGTTACATTGAATAAGATAATTAGATATAGTAATAAATGGGCCTTCTGCTAAGTATTTAGTTCTATAAAAGTGCGTGTGTGTTGTGTGTGTGTGTGTGTATTTTAAAACACTAACCTCTCAAAATGGGCTGGGAAGATTCAATTCATTTAATTATTGAAAGAGCCGTTCCTGGAAAAGAAACCCATCTTGCCTTTATTTTCAGTTACAGATGTTTGAGTATAGAGAACCTTATCTTCTTCAGTATGGTATGGTTTGTTTCCTGAATAACTTGCTTTCATACACCCACTAACCAAATATGGTTTAAATTTATTTCCCTAGAAAAAACAATATAGACTTGCCTATAGTATCACTTCTTCTTTGCCATCAATAACATTTTCAAGTATTATTGTTTCACTTTTTGCCATGCTATCTTTCTTTAAGATTTTATGAGCTGCTGCATTACTTTTCTTTAAAATTTGCCGTAAAACCTTCATTTTCTCTCTGGATATTGTGACTGCTTCAACTGCAAAGCAGCCTGTGATATTCTCTGTGAAGAATGGTATATAAAAAGAATTCTTCACTATCAGTCAGGGACAAAGCAGAGAAAGAAACTGTAGACTTTCTGCCCCCTGCATTGCCCACTCTGATTTCTGGAGTAAGGAGTCAGTGATTCGGAGCTGGTGAAATGATGTTGCCATAAAACTTCTTTTCCATACAACTAGATTTCATCAGTACAGAAATTGTTACTGAAATCAGCCAGACCAAGGAGTTTCAAAAATGATTTTAGGTCAAGTGGCAGATTACATTGTGGGCTAATTAGAATGCACTGCTGCAGTTTCATACAATGGGACAAATTAAAAATGCAGGGCTAAATTAAACTCAAGGATAAGCAGCTGTAGTTTCACCAAATTCAAAGAAGCTGTACCAGTTGACACCACAGCTGTAAGTTTGTCAATATGAACCAAAATATTTCTTTTCTCTTTGAAGTCTTGCAGTTTTTGTTTGACATATATTTACAGTTTTAAAATATTTTAGGTTTTTGGTTTTTTTAGGGCATTGGGAAATGGGAGACTCGACTCTCAACTTTCCTGTTGAAACCCTATGGATCTCCTAGCTTTTCTTTCTTTAATAACCCCGATGGTTAGGTCCAACCCATCATAGAATTTGTGAGAAATGACATGAAAAACTCTGATGCATCACATCATATAGTCATGAACTTTATGTATACAGTTTTTCATAATATTGTATTGAAAGACACCTGAATTCAGTAATACAATGCCAGTTGCAGAAGAAAGGAGAAACTGAAACGCAGGCAAGGAAGGAAAGGGCATTTTAATTGGTTCCTGAGGAGATATGAAAAGAGAGAGCTGAGAAGGTGGAAGGATACTGAAAGGCAATTCCAGATGGTAGAAATATGAAACAGGAGTCTGCTATCCCTTTAAGACTGAGAAGGGATGTCTCAGACTGAAGCAAGCTCTGCCATTCCAGGTCTTTTCCTGAAAAACATGGACCCTAGGAACAAAGGAAGCAACAACCACTGTAATAGGGAAAGTGATCCCAGGGTGATGGTATGAGGATAACCCATTCTGTCAATTTTGTCTAGGGCCCAGGAACAGAGCCTTGAAGTGTTGGCTGCAAGGTTTGCAGCTGTCCAAGGTCAGAAAATCAACCCAAGAACTCTATCTATCCTCACCCTTCAGTTAGTGAGAGCCAGAAGGAATCCCGAGGAGCATAGTCCCAGGCTGTCTGTTATATCTCACACAGGAGTCCACAAGGCAGAAAATAAATGACCCGATGCTACCTGTGGGGATCTTTCATTGAAAAAGAAATGAACCCACCAATTATAGCCCTTTCCACTCCCGCCAGGGAACGTGAGTATGTGAACAGCATTTCATAATCCACAGTATGAAAGGTTACTGGTATATCCAATCATACCTGCCTGTGCACCTGATCATTATCCACTCAGGTCAGAATCCCTACTGATAAGTCTCAAGGAATTCAGAGGTATTTAGTCCCTTCATGGTCCTCCCAGCTTTTCACAACCAAGCTCTGGAACAGAAGTTATACAGGTTATGGCATGCAGTTTTCCCAACACATCCAGAATCTCTTCATGACAGTGGCTGAAGCTCAAGCAGGAAATTCACAGCACTTGTCTCCCCAGTATTGCCTGTCTTCAGTGATACAGACAGCTTAGTCTGAATTTCACTAGTTTTCATCTGCAAAAGTAACTTAAATTTTTGCACGAGAAGGATTCTCATCAGCAGCTGATTGAAGGCAGCAAGCATCAACTGGGGTTGTCAGCCACCCCGAATAAATCTATTGAAGAGCCAGGGCATCATTTTCTATGGCTCAAGGGAGGGGGCAGTTACCCCCTCCAGATTCTCCCCTCTGACATTTTGCAGATCTGTTTGCAGCATCACTTTTTGTCATCACACCCCCCTTTGGACTTTGCAGGCTATAGTATAATCACATATGTTTTGTGTGCTGACACAACTGAGAGTCCCCTCTCCTAATTTTTTTCCTGAAATGATGCCCCTTCTGAACAGAATTGGATTATGAGAAACTATCCCATGCCACTGTGTAAGACTCCAGAAGAGCTTTTTGATGCCATCATTCAGCATCTGCTAAGATCACTACCACTAGTGTCCCGTCTTTCCTGTTACAGGTCAGCCAGAAACTATAGTGGCTGAATATGAAACTGAAATAGAGTAGCCCTTTTGCATCCTCATCAACAGTTGAAGACAAGACAAAGGTCTTAATAAATCAGTGATTCTCAACCAAGGGAATACATAGCCCTGGGGATATGCAAAGGTCTTCCATGGGGTGCAGCAACTCATCTAGATATTTGCTTAACTTTATAACAGGTTTCATGCAGAGCAGTAAGAGAGACAGTACAAACTAAAATTTCCTACAGAGAATGACTTGGTTAGTACTGCTCTATATATTCTTATCAGTCTCTCTCAACCTGGGGATTGCAATTTATTTTATAATTATATGGTAAAAATGAGAAATAAGTAAATTTTCAGCAATAGTGTGCGGTGACACTTTTTGTATTTTTACATCTGATTTTGAAGCAAGTCGTTTTTTAGTGAGGTGAAACATGGGGGCTAGAAGACCTATCAGCCTCTTCAAAGGGGTACTGTAGCCTAGAAAGGTGGAGAACCATTAAAGCATCAACATACTGGTTTGTTGGTAATACACTACTCTTCATCAGAACCCTGGGGAGCACCTAGGTTCCAGGAGCACCTGAGAGCAGCCCATCAAAATAGCAAAAAACAAGAGTCCTGTGGCACCTTCAAGATTAACAAATTTCTTCGGACATAAGCTTTCGTGGGCTCCAACCCACTTCCTCGTTTTTTGCTGTATACTGCCTAACAAGCTACCCCTCTGGAAGTTGTCAACATCAAAATAGGATGTTTGGCCCGGAGAAGAGGGGATCTTACCTCAAATTGTGTGAGGTACTGGTGGGTCCCTGACACAGTAATAATATCCAACTATCTAGGCTCTAGCACAAACAGCAGATCTAGAGTGTTGTCAGCTGTATGGATTGACCATACACCCACCCAAACCAACCATTTATGAGGCATGTTGCAGAGATTCTAAGAAATTCTAAGTGGTAGGCCTTGTCTACACTAGAAAGTTTTGTCGACTTAAGTTACAGTGATGATCAAAAAACACTTTAATTGCAATGCTTGTGCATGTCCACACAGCACTTATTGTGTTGCCGAAGGACTTCCACTGTGAGTGCAATGCACTGTGGGCAGCTAGCCCACTGTGCACCTCTCCTGCAGCCTGCACACCAGAGTGGGAGGGTTGAGACTGGCTCAAACCCTCTGGGGTAGAGATGGGAACCTGGCTTCCCATGTCAGCAAATGATCCAGTCTCCCGCTCCGCACTGTCCTCCAGCTCAACCTCCTTGTGCGGAACTTCGTCATCCTGATTGAGACCGCTATCCCCTCCCTGCCCCTGGGCCCACAGAGCTATCCATGGGTCTTTTGGCAGTGGAGGTGGGATCACGGCTGAGGATGGCTTCTAGCTCCTTATAGAACCAGCCGGTCTTTAGCTCTGCACCAGAGCGACAGTTTGGCTCTCTAGCCTTTTGGTACACCTGTTACAGCAATTTGATTTTCACATGCCACTGCAGTGCAGTGTATTCCATTCATAGCCCTTGTCTGCCATTAAATGGGAAATGTGACCATACCTATCAAAAAAGTTCCTTCAGCTGGAGTGGAGCTGGGACTACACAGCCTCCTCTCCCCAAATACCAATCAGATTCAGAAGCTCTGGTGTACTCCAAGCGGGAGAGCGTTTGGTACCTGGAGCTGCCATGGTCAGCTGGAAGATGAGATGTGAGCTCTCCATGTCCGTCAAGCAGCCAGTGGAATTTCAAAAATTCCCAGGACTTCGAAGTGGGAGGGACAGATGGCTGGAGGGCAGTGGAATTCAAACTGATGGCCAGAACAGCCAGGATGGGCAATGTGGGACACTTTCTAGAGGCCATTTACTGCCACATAACCAAGTGCTGTCTCTACGCTTACATTTTGTTGCTAAAAGGTTGGCACAAAAAGCTCTACATCTCTTGTCAAGGTGGTTTTAGTTTGTTACAAAATCAGGGGAATTCGGGGTGGTGGTGGTTGAAGTGAACTGTTTTGGCAAAAAAAAAAAGCTGACGTTGGTTGAAAAAAGTCTGTAGTGTAGACCAGGCCTTAGTTACTTTGGAAGCCTCAGGGTGAACATTTTTAGATTATCTGTTTTAAGACTTAACAATCACCACTGCCCTTTAAAATAACAAAGCTCAGACAAATAACTAAGATCTGTATTTCCTCATTCTTTACTCACAAGAGTCCTGCGGAAGTTCATTGCTATTCAGTGGTTCCCATTGTTTTGTTTCTACTTAATTTGTAAAAGTCCCAGATTTATCCAAATGAATTAGCTTTTTAGTATGTTTCCTTTAGCTAAATATTTTCTCTGTCCTTTTTAGCGTAAACATTTCTGAAGCATATGTTTGTATGTTCATACATGATCAGGCATGCTATATAGCAGGGATGAGAAAAAATTGTGATACCTGAGGCTTTGTGGGCAACTTGCCAGGGGACTGTGGTGTGCCCCTAATGTGCATTAAAAAAATAAAACAATTGCACAACTATCGTATTTGCTTGTACTTATATCAGCTTTGATAGATTAATCCAATTGCTTATTGTTTGAGTTTATCAGTGAAATCTGGTATTTATCTGGTGACATGGGACAGCATGACGCTTCTCAGGGAACAAGCTGAAAAAAGGCAATGTCCCTGCCTCCTAAGGAGTTTAATCTGAAGTTAGACTGAAGACATAACAAACTGATTGACAAAGAGCATATGGGGAAGACAGGCGACAAAAGGAGGGGGGTACTGCTATATGGGATGTGGTTTCTGCAGTGTGAGAGGTAAAAGCCGGTTGCAGGATGGATTTCTGAGACAGTTATTAGCCTATGGAGTAATGTTTCAAAGGATGCAATGGAAGCTCCATTGCCTGGCAGATTTAAAATCAGCCTGGACAAAACATAATTAAATATATACAAAAGAGAACATTCCTGCATAGGTGGGCAGATGGACTAGCCAACCTTAGAGATCTTTCATCTCTGCATTCTGTGACTAAAAAATGTGAAGTTAATTTTCTTCTTCTTACTCAGTAATTTGGTGGGAAAGTGACTATGAGCTACATTGGGTGACACTTTGGGAACCTCTGATTTAAAGCAAATTTCATTCATCTAATCACCTGTACAGTTTTTAAGCTGCAGCGCCCTAGATGTCACTTATAAAATAAAGTGTTGAAGAGATTGTCTGTTTATTAGCTCTGTGGATTATTGACAGTACCTGTGCTGTCTGCGATCAGTGGCGTCACTTAGCAGCCTCCTTAATTATGTCATTATACGATGAAGATTTCCGGAGACTATAGCCAAAAGGGGGTCCATGCTTATAGCTTCTTTCCTCAAGGGGAACATTCCTCACTGATAACCATGTAAATGAATCACACACAGGTTCCCATCTGACTCTGTTCACAGTTCACAAACGTTATATTATCTCTTGCTCAGCTCCTGGGTTAGTGGAAACTTGAGTGATTGACTGGTTACTCTGCTCCATCACTGTAGGCTGTCCTTGCTTTCTTGTAGGGTCAGTGTTGCAAAGAGTGCGCTTTTTCCTCTTCCATTGCTGAATGAAGTAGATTGTAGCCTAGTAGTCTGTGTTGATTTCTTTGGGAGCAAGTTGGATCTTTAATGAATCCTACAGTCTTTGAGCCAAGTCCTGCTCCCCTTAGGTGAGTACTGTTGTTAAGTTAGGTGAGAATGTTTCACTGGGTAAGGTGAGCGAAATTTGGCTCAAATAAAAGATGGCAAAGATCTGTTACCATCTAGGCGCCTGAAAATTTCCTAGTGGCTTCTCTGTTCTAATTTTAAGTGCCCCAAACAATAGGGCTACCACCATGTCTTTTGGGAAATTATTCTACAGATCACACAACTGAGATAGCCAAACAAATGGTTCAATCAATCTGTGCTTGATTAAAAGTTCTCCAGGAAGAGCATAGTCTCCTGAAATACTTGTTTCCTAAAGCCTTTCCCAAAGAGAGAACAGGAATTGTTATTTGATATGGAATTTGCCAGATGTCCTTTAAAGAAGCAGAGGAATTCCTAAGTCTTTGTTTACAAAATCCTCTCCTCTCTCATGAATGCTTAAGTTACCAATCACTACTATTGCCCCCTTCTTTAGGGTAAAACTTTCTTAACAGAGACTGTATTTCCAAAATTGAAGCCAACAGAAAAACAAACATTTTAATTCCTTTTATTCCCCCCACCTCCTCCTCTTCCTGCTCAGATAGTGTAATTCAACTTTGTTTTGGGAAGTAATGCTTTAATTTCACCAACAAAGATTGTGCAACTACATAATAAACAGAATTGTCTCGTCCTTCCCTTGGGCCAAATCATGCCCCCCCGATCCATCTGTGCAGGGAATTTCTCCCTTCCTGTGCGGAAGGCAATCACCACAGAAACAGCACTCCCTCCCTTCCCAAAACTCTGCAGAGGGTGTTTCCTGAGCCTTGGATACAGTAGGGATTGGGGACTGTGCATGCTCGTGTGGGGAGTGAGTGGCCCATGTTGGGTGGTGATAGTGCTGGGTGATACACACTGTATCCTTCAGCCAGCCCCACAGAGATTTTGTGAATTCATGGATCTCCTTGTGCGTAGACTTTCCCTTTAATGAGAGTCCAGGGGAAATAGTGACCAGGAGGAGTTCTTTGCAATGGGGCTTCAATGGAGCCAGGCAGAGAGGGAAAGTGGAACTGTCAGAAGCACAGAGCCTCTAATATCATTCCATGGTGGGCTGGGAGGAGGACTGCCCTCTTGATAAAACAATAGAGGAGAAACTCTGAAAAGGAAACTTCACAGCATTTTCCTCTGCTTCAACTCATCTCTCATGGGTTTTACTGCAGGAGGGATAATCTGTCTCCTGGTGATTAATTTATGAAAGTCCTTACCTGAAACAAATGCTTCCAAAATACTGTGATCCTACGAGGGAGACAAATACATGATCAAGAAGCAAAATTCGATTCAGACAGAAGTGTGGTTGGGTCAGGTAAAGACAGAGGCTATATCTACACTTGTTAATTTAAGTTGACTTAGCTAAGTCGACTTAGCATGTCCACACTCAAATTTTAAGTCGACTTAAAGGGGACCTTGCCAAATCGACCTAGAGCGTCCACACTGGATGCCTAGGTCGACTTGTAGGGGCTAGGTGGACCTGGGACAGGTCCATGGTGGCAGGGGGGGCACCCCTTTCCAAGTGCCAGGGGGCTCAGCCTTTGCCCCATTGTACCTTGGTATAATGGGGCAAAGGGGGACAGGGATCCTGGCAGGGCATAGGGATGGGGTGGGCAGGGCTCTGCCCTGCCCTTTATGGGGCACGCCAGGCTGTGGCTGTGCCAGCCACCCTGGCAGGGAGGGCAGTGGGGAAGCCCTGGAGCCCCCTAAGTCGACTTAAAGTCGACTTAGGGCTACTCCACGTCTACACTGGCTAAGTCGACTTTCTAAAGTCGACTTAGCCAGCAAAGTCGACTTAAAAGGAGGTTTTACAAAGTCGACTTAATTTTTCCTTAAGTCGACTTAAGCAAGCTTAAATCAATTTAATTTACAAGTGTAGACACACCCAGAGAGACACTAGGACATAGAATCTGGCAGGGAAACTCTCCCATCAGAGGGTAGGAAGGGGGAAAAAAACTGAGAGGGGGAGTTAAGTGGATTAGAGATTTGTTGTAAGCCGTGAATCCAGTGTGTCTATTCAGTTAGTCCATGATTTTTAGTATCTAGCAAAATTATGAATTTAAGCCCCCAGGCTCACCTTTTGAAGATGTTGTACAGGTTTCCTTTGAGGATGAGGGTAGTCAGAAAGACATAGACTGATGGCTCTGTGAAAAGTATTCATCCCAGGTGATATGATGTTTTGTTTGTCATTTAAAACTGCATGTAACAACCCCTAAAGCCACTTGTTCAGCTGCAGCACAGGTATGGTAAAGGCACAGTCATGCTTTACTGTGACCTGTAAGACACTAGATAGTGCCTTTTCTTCAGTAAATCATTGCAGAAGTATTGCAGTGAGGGTCCTTACTGACTGGACTTGGTTAGATCTGCCACTGATGGTCATTTTTGTCCTTGATATCATTAAGCTTATTTCCCTGGTGGGAGTAGAAAGCAACATTTTAAAAAATCCTCTCCAATGGGAATGAGGTCCCTTTTTTTTAATTGCATGGTTGCTAATATGTTTAGTGGTATCCTCCCTCTTGCCTGGGAGATTGTAGAAACTTATTGTAAAATCACAGAAGTTTATTTAAACACCACACAGTCAACTTAGAGTGGAAAGTCATGCAGTTTCCACTCTTCCATGCTTTGAAATTATGTATGTGCGTGCTATACTGCTTGCCTATGTAGAAGTGCCTTTTGAGATGCCTGTGAATAGATAAACTGATTTTTTAATGGAACAAATAGTAGAAAAATGTGGAGCAATATAGTGCATTAGAAAACAAAAAAGAAGTCCTATTCTGATGTGGAAACACTACTGATCTGAAATTAAATTCAGCTGCACATAACATTTTCCCACACAGAACAGAATGAAATAACATTACATGCCCATCTTTCACTTACCAAAAGTCAGGACATTCATTGTTAAGGCTGAAATTCTGTTCTTGACTCACCCTAATAAAGCTTGGTAGTTGCAACCCTTAATGTTTGAGAGATCCTGGCTATGATGCACAATGGCTAATGGATCAAAACCTTCACTATACTTTGGAACAATAGGTTCAGGGATAATGGAGTTTCGGATGTAATTCTATTGTGTGTGTGAATTAAATTTGATTCTCTCAATCTTGGGATTTTTTTGTTTTGTTTTAAATGTGCACAGTCTTTCATGACAAATATTCATTTAAACAAAGAAGGAGTCCTGTGGCACTTTTAAAGACTAACACGTATTTATAAATAATAATAATATAAATAAATAATAATAAATAAATGTGTTAGTCTTTAAAAGTGCTAGAGGACTCCTTGTTTGTTTTGCTGAACTAGACTAATGTGGTTATCCCTTTGAAAATATTAATTTAAGACATTTTAACTCTTTAAGATCTACTGCCTAAGGGCCCAGCCCTGGGAGGAGCTGAATGCTCCAGTGATTTGAGGAGTTATTAAGTGTGCCTTGATGTGATGGACTGTGATGCTATCAAGTGAGGTCATTTATTGACTTTTGAAAGTGCTGGGGTCAAGTCCTGCTTACCTTGTTCACACTTGTAGTCCCTTTGATTTAAAAGATAACTAAGGACTCAGCATCTTTACACAGGTACAACAGAGTTGTTCAGGATTTGGTCTCTGGATTTTTAAATGTAATTAATTGATATATGCAGTGTTGTTGTGGGTGTCTTGGTCCCAGGATGTTGGAGAGCCACGGTGGGAGAGGTAATACATTTTATTTGACCAACTTCTTTGGTGAGAGAAAGAGACGAGCTTTCAAAAACTACACAGAGCTTGTCTTCAGGCTACCCCTCTGGAACTTCTTCAGGTCTGAAAAATGTACTCAGACTGTCACAGCTAAATACAAGGTGGGACTGATTGTTGAGCATAGGTAGTTAACACATATTTCCAAGGACCATTACATGGGAAGTGGCCTGTTAACGTCTCTCCCTGGATGATAGGAAGGGGGAAAAAATCTGTGGGGGGAGTTAAGTTGGTTATAGATTTGTTAACAAGCCACGAAGCCAGTGTCTCTCTTCAGTGAGTCCATGATTTTTAGTATCTATCAAAATTATGAATTTAAGTCCCCAGGCACATCTTTTGAAGATGTTGTGCAGGTTTCCTTTGAGGATGAGTACTGAGTGGTCAGACATAGAGTGATGGCTTTGTGAAAAGTGTTCACCCCAGGTGATAAGATGTTTGATCTGTCATGTAAAAATCCGTGTAACAGCTCCTAAAGCCACTTGTTGTTCAGCTGCAGCACAGGTATGGTAAAGGCACAGTTTTAATAAACTTACTTGTGATGATACTCTTTCAGGAAAGCCAGCCGTTGGGTGTACAGGAGGTGGGATTGATAGCCAGTAGGTGGCACTCTTCTCTTTGAACCTGTTCCCCACCATGTTGTCAGAGAGATGTATTGTTGAAGATGCTTTCTTTGGGTAGAGGTGTAATAATAATAATAATATCTAGCTCTTATATAGCACTTTTCATCAATAGTTTTCAAAACACTTTACAAAAGAGGACAGTAAAACTGAGTTGTGAGGTCCGAAATACACTGGTGACCATTAAAGATGCCATGGTACTTATTGCAAAAGTAGGGGTATTAACTCTGGTATCTTGGCTAAATTCCTACTTTTTGTGTTTGTATTTCCTATTGCTTGGCAAGTGG
This sequence comes from Pelusios castaneus, assembly GCA_007922175.1. Taxonomy (NCBI): domain Eukaryota; kingdom Metazoa; phylum Chordata; order Testudines; family Pelomedusidae; genus Pelusios; species Pelusios castaneus. The sequence goes on along the minus strand of ML685817.1, from coordinate 3,130,031 downwards.
GCCTTTCAGGGGCAGCAGCAAATACATACATTATACTTGCAGTCAGGAAAACAAAAATTAACAATAAATCAAAAACAACATTCTAAACCAAGTGAATGCAGACAATCGTTCATAAGAAATGTTTTTTGCAAAAATCCGTTATGCAAAAAATGTTGATGAGTTCTACTCTCAATTTACACTGAGATAGTTCAGAGGAGAATTGGATCCATTGTTTAAACAAAATATAGAAGTGAAAATAAATAGCCCACTCCACAGACAGAAACAAAACCAAATTACTGTGGGTTCAACTTATGCAGTCATGTCCTATCAGAAACTCCCATTGACTTCCGTGGGATTTGCTTGCAGTGGTCTAGCAGCTGTGTAATCAAGCTGGTGGAGTTCATTTTGTCAGGGGGCTGCAGTGGGGCAGCACTGGGGTGGGGATTCAGTAAGCACCATTAATGAATTCTCATCATTTTTAGAGCTTAGGGTCTGAGTAGAGGAAATGCAAAGTATCCCTCCTCCCAACACTCTAATGATTTTCCATAAGGGGGAGATGAAAAGAGTTAGGCTGTAAGGGAACCAGGTTGACACCTGTATCTGTGACAGCTCAAGCAAGGGAAATAGAGGGAAGATCTCCTGGCAGCCATTTGAAACTATACCCCTTCCTGACTTGGAAGCTTTGACTGATGATTTAGCTTTGTGCAGCCATATGGTCGAACATCTTGAAGGAGCAGCAAAGAGGTGCTGGTGCCAGAGCTGGGAATGGAAATCAAGTCATTATTGCAAACCAGATCACTGACAGACTGAAGCCAGGGGAAGGCTACTTTCTTCTGAATTTTTTTTCGACTTTCAGTGTCTCTCCTTTCTATATTCAGGACTCAGAGAAACACTGGGGAGAAGAACAACAGAGTCCTGTGGCACTTTTAAAGACTGTCTGACGAAGTGGGATTTTCTCCCACAAAAGCTCATGCGATAAATAAATCTGTTAGTCTTTAAAAGTGCCACAGGGCTCTGTTGTTTTTCTACAATTGACTAACACGGCTACCCCTTTGGGATTCGACTGGGGAGAAGGTTACATTCCTTCTCACAGTTAAACTGTCCTTCCTGACCAGGGATTAATCTGGTACACCGGACTGCAAGGTGTTGTCAATATGGGAAGGGCTGCTAAGTTCCATAAGGGGGGAATTAAAGGCTCCAACCCTTCTGTGGCTTTTTCTCCCCCTCCTTCTTCCATTCTCTAAAAGAGGAAATTTGGCTGTGTCATAAATCAGAACATTGTTCACTCCTCATAAAAGAGACAGTTTAATACTAGAAATATGTCAGCTTTCTCTGGAATTCAAACCCAAGAAGAGCAGACAGTTCTTTTATTTAGGCTTCTGTTGGTGTAGCCCAACGATTAACAAATGCCATAGCAGGCGCATCAAGATAAGAATTCTAATGACCACAATGGATTCCCTCTTCTCCTTTCATTACTTGGTACATTACATTTGTTTCCAGCAGGGAAGAGCTTATAAACGAATGACTACGCTAGTAGTGTTGACGTCAGCTTCCTGCGTGGCTATGTGGATGGGCTCGAGGGACAGAGCTACATTTTCCTTTAATAAGCTCCTCACACCACATTAAAGATAAAAGGGGAAAGGAAATATTTATATTCTGACAAAGGAGCTCTTCCCTTCAGCTTCTTGTTTTATTTATTAGCTTGCTCTGTCCTTTTTTGCAGTTTTTCTGTTCCCGTGTCTGTACCTTCCCTCTCTCTCTCCTTTATTCACTAATTTTGTCCCTGAGTGACAGTGAAGGTACAGAATTGTTGTGAAAGAGATCAGATTCACTGTGTAATTCCCAATACATGAAAACATCTCTTCCACCCATCTTTATTTTTAACATAAAACATTGATGCATTGTTTTTAAACAACTGAATATATCAGATTTACTCCAGTCACTTCAGATGAAGCCGTGCGAGCATAGTAAATTATTTTTTTAAAGAGAAAACTGTCCCACTGATACCTGAATATCCCCTCCACATCTGTAAAGGCAACAATAAGTAACTAACATCAATCTTCTTTGTGGAAGTCCTTGCTGAGGCATGACACAACTACTTTGAGAACTCTATAGCCTCATTCATCAAACACTTCCTTTCCTCTGAGGAACTGTCCTTGGGGATCATTCATTTCCTACAACTACTATGCCCAATTGAAAGGAATCTTGAACACATTTTTGTGTCTGGGTCCAGCTTTACTTAATGGTTAAATAAGATAAATCAGGTATAAAGAAATATATGGTACTTTCTTTTCATTCTGTTTGTTTTACCCATTCATATGTTCTTCATTTTTTATTTTGTACAGAATTGTGTGCAATTCAGCTGATTAACCATACACTAGCATGTTGATCAACATCAGTGCCATTTATCAATATTACTTTCACTGACATTTACAAAAAGTTCTAATATCGATCATTTTCTCCATCACCCATCCTTATAATAATCAGGTGCTTGACAATATTAAAAACATCGCAAAAAGAAATTAAATAGAGAGACTACTGTGAATGTAGCTCCTCTAACCTTACCAGTGCATTTCTGTTCCTCATAGCTTGCTTAAGTCGACTTAAGGAAAATAAAGTCGACTTAATTAAAATTAAGTCGACTTTATAACACCTGCTTTAAATTTGACCTAAGGCTTAAGTCGACTCCCTAGAGTCGACTTAAGCCAGTGTAGACATGGGGTAGCCCTAAGTTGACTTAGGGCTACCCCAGGACTACACCAATGCCCACCCTGCTGGGGGGGGGGCACAGGGGGAGCCTGGCATGCTCCCCCACAGGGCAGGGCAGAGCCCTGCCTACCCTGCCCCTATGCCCTGCCAGGGTCCCTGACCCCCTTTGCCCCATTGTATCTATGTACAATGGGGCAAAGGCTGAGCCCCCTGGCATTGGGCAAGGGGTGCCCTCCCTGCCCCTGTGGACCTGCCATAGGTCCTCCTAAGCTCCTAGAAGTCGACCTAGGCATCCAGTGTGGAAGCTCTAGGTTGACTTTCTAAGTTCCCCTTTAAGTCGACTTTAATTTTAAGTGTAGACACACTGTCGACTTAAATTAACAAGTGTAGACATAACCTAGGAGCTGTGCTCCTCTTGACCTGCTGCTCACAAACAGGTAAGAATTGGTAGGGAAAATACAAGTGGGTGGTAACTTGGGCAGCAGTGACCATGAAATGGTCGAGTTCAGGACCCTGACAAAAGGAAGAGAGGAGAGCAGCAGAATACGGGCCTTGGATTCAGAAAAGCAGACTTTGACTCTTTCAGGGAACTCCCAGGATCCCCTGGGAGGCTAATATGAGGAGGAAAGGAGTCCAGTAGAGCTGGCTGTATTTTAAAGAAACATTATTGAGGGCACAGGAAGAAACCATACAATTGTGCAGAAAGAATTGTTAAGATGGCAGGTGACCAGCTTGGCATAATAGAGAAATCTTTGGTGAGTTTAAATACAGAAAGGAAGCTTACAAGTAGTGGAAGCCTGGACAGGGGAGGACTTGGGAGCATAAAAATATTGCTTGAGCATCCAGGGTTGAAATCAGGAAGCACAATTGGAGTTGCAGATAGCAAGGGCCATGAGGGGTACAAGCAGAGTTTTTACAGGTATATTAGCAACAAGAAGAAATTAAGGAAAAGTGTGTGTCCCTCACTGAATGGGGGAGGCAACCTAGTGACAAATGATATGGAAAAAAGCTAAAGTGCTCAATACATTTTTGCCTCCATGTTCACAGACAAGGTCAGCTTCCAGGCTGCTGCACTGGGCAGCACAGTATGGGGCAGAGTTGAGCAGCCCTCAGTTCTAAAAGAATAGGTTAAAACTGTTTAGAAAGGCTGGACATGCACAAGTCCAGGGGGCTGGATGCAGTGCAACTGAGCATGCTGATGGAGTTCGCTGATGTGATTGCAGAGCTCCTAGCCACTATCATTGAAAACTCGTGGTGATCGAAGGAGGTCCCGGAAGATTAGAAAAAGGCAAATATAGTGTCTAACTTTCAAAAAGGGAAGAAGGAGGATCTGGGGAACTACAGACCAGTCAGCTTCACCTCAGCCCCTGGAAAAATCATGGAGCAGGTCCTCAAAGAATCTCTTTTTTGAAGCACTTGGAGGAGAGAAAGGTGATCAGAAACAGTTAGCATGAATCCACCAAGGACAAGTCATGCCTGACCAACCTGATTGAGTTTTATGATTAAATGACTGGTTCTGTGGATGTGGGGAAAGCAGTGGATATGATGTATTTTGACTTCAGCAAAGTTTTGATATGATTTCCCACAGTATTTTTGCCAGCAAGTTAAAGAAATATAGGTTGGATGAATGGATACAAGGTGGATAGAAAGGCGGCTAGATGTTGAACTCAACAGGTAGTGATCAATGGCTCAGTGTGTAGTTGGCAGCTGGTATCACGCAGAGTGCCCAGGGGTCAGTCCGGGGACAGATTCTGTTCAATATCTTCATTCATGATCTGGATGATGGAGTGGATTGTGCCCTCAGCAAGTTCATGGATTACACTAAGCTATGGGGAGTGGTAGATACCCTGGAGTGTAAGGATAGTATACAAAGTGATTTAGACAAATTAGTGGATTGGGCCAAAAGAAATCCAATGAGATTCAACAAGGACAAGTGCAGAGTCCTGTACTTAGGGCTAAAGAATCCCAGGCACTGCTACAGGTTGGGTTCTGATTAGCTAGGCTGCAGTTCTGCTGAAAAGGATCTAGGGATTACAGTGGACAAGAAACTGGATATGAGTCAACAGAAGGCCCTTGTTGCCAAAGAAGGCTAACAGCATATTGGGCTGCATTAGTAGGAACGTTGCCATCAGACTGAGGGACGTCATTATTCCCCTCCATTTGGTGCTGGTGTACTGTGTCCACTTTTGGACCCACACTACAAAAGGCGAGTCTGAGGAGGGAAATGGAAATTATTAGGGGCTGGGGCACATGATTTATGAGGAGAGGCTGAGGGAACTGGGCTTATTTAGTCTGCAGAAGAGAAAAGTGAGGGGGATTTGATAGGAGCCTTCAACTATCTGAAGGGAGGTTTCAAAGAGGAAGGAGGGAGACTGTTCTCAGTGGTGGCAGATGACAGAACTAGGAACAATGGTCTCAAATTGCAATGGGGGAGGTCTGAGTTGGATATTAGGAAAACTTTTTAACTAAGAGATGGTGAAGCACTGGAATGGGTGACCTAGCGTGGAGGTAGAATCTCCATCCTTAGAGTTTTTTAAGGTGTGGCTTGACAAAGCCCTGGCTGGGATGATTTAGTTGGGGTTGGTCCTGCTCTGAGCAGGGGATTGCACTAGAAGATGACCTCTTTTGTGAGTCTATGACATCAGTAGCAGCTTGGGTGGCACTGCCCCCTTATAGCTGTGGACAGATCTTCTGCCTGAAAATCAGGGGGCCTGTGTTGATAGTTTTTACAGATCTAGGTTTATGAGAAAGAGCCACACATTCAGCAGAGCAGCTTTTACTGTATATTATGGTGAGGAAAGCGTCTCCGCAAAGTATTTGAAATGTCAGTGAGAAGAATCAAACTACATATGAAATGTCCAGGGAGACAGGAAGTGTCCAGGAATCTGCAGGTTAGTGTGTTCTGAATAAATGCAGATCACAGTGCAAAGTGTAAAAACAATGAGAGTCCTGTGGCACCTTAAAGACTAACACATTTCTTTGGGCATAAGCTTTTGTGATCAACAGCCTGCCTTGTCAGATGCATCTGATGAAGTGGGTTGCAGCCCACGAAAGCTTATGGCCAAAGAAATTTGTTAGTCTTTAAGGTGCCACAGGACTCTCGTTTTTTGCTGGGTAAGGCTATGTCTACACTTACCAAAGTTAGTTCGAATGAGTTAATTCGAACTAATAATTCAAACTAATTTTAGTTAGTTCGAATTAACTTAATTCGAACTAGCATGGTCCCACTGGAATTTTAGTTGGAACTAAGCAAGTGCCATGCTTGAATTAGTCAGTTGCATTAAACTCAATGTGCCAGTTAGTTCGAATTAAGGGTTAGTTCAAAAGGTATAATCGAATTTATTAGTTCGAATTAAGGAAGCCCTTAATTCGAACTAATGAAAGCCTAGTGTGGCCAAGGCTTAAGTTAGTTCTAATTAAGCTTCCTTAATTTGAACTAACTTGCCAGTGTAGACATAGCCTAAGAGACTAACACGGCTACCCCTCTGGAAATTGCAAAGTGTGTCTTCTACTCTTGCCAATGAGCATTCATATAGATTATCTTCCCCAAAGTGGTAAAGTTTCCCTCACCCATTCTTTGGGGCTGCTAAAGAACCTGGCTGATAATGTCTTCTTGGACTAGCCAGAGAGAGCTGAAAAAAAAAAAAATGGTCTGTGGTATTACAGCACTAATTGCTTTGACAGACAAAGTCCTGATAGTCCTAGAAAGGGCTCCACAAGAATAGTCTTTTGAGACATTTCATATAAGAATTTTAACTACATAGGCACAGAATGTTTTCAGTTTAGGTCAATCATTCTTTCATTTTTACAAACTGCCTTTGTGTTCTCTATCCTTTCCTTTTTCTTTTGCCTGTTCATTTGCTCTCTTCCTGCTACTGCCCCACCTCCATTTTTAAATGTAAACCTGTGTGTGTTTACGTAGTGACAGAGAAGGAACATATATGTTCAGTGTGACATCTATATACTATGACAGCTATATACTAGATCCCTAGCTGTACTTGAGGAAAGATGACGTGATTCATCTTGAGGGCTGGAATGGCGACCTTCAGCCTCTGCCTGGATTTTTTACAATCTTTCCTTCCTCTTTTGTTTCTTGGGAGGTTAAAGCACTATTGATGATGATTAAAAGAGTTGCAGTTTCTTTTCTTTTTAAAGAGGTTTTTGAGTTATTTTTGAAGGGAGGGATGATAGAAAAGGTTAGTTATGTCTTTAAACATTTCTTTCACCTCGACAATCGTATGTCTACCAAAAATCAGCTGCAGTAGTGTTACTTTTCAATACTATGTGAAAACTTAAACAAAAATTATTTGTGTTCATAACCAACAAATGAAAAACATTCTGAAACAGATTTTACAGGAAAGAAATGTCTTCCCCCTTCATACTGGTAATTCACTTTACAGAGTGTCATGACTGAAAGTGAGTATTGTGCTCATGAGAGGTAAGAGATTTGCAACACTACAGAGTAAACCCTCTGTTCATAAGCGCAGTATGGCAGCAGTGCCTGAAGCATGTTGCCCCAAGGATGTACCTCAGTCTTGACTTCAAGGGACTACCTTTGGGGTTTAGGGGATAGTTTCATATCCATGACCATTCACTCCTTGGCCTCTCAGCTGAGGTTGACAGGAGTGCCAGTGAAGGTTAAGGCTGTTGTGATTTGGTCACCTGTTCACTGTGAACTTGACTAGGTCACCTGGCATTGAAAGGTAGTAACTTTTGCTCAACACTGACTTGGTCTAAATAAACAGTTCTTTGCCAGAGTTTTAGGCACACAACATGCCCCTCATGCGTCGATGATTGGCGCTTGTGCCTTCCTCACTGGGGCTCTAGTCTGATAGAGCAACAAGTAGAATCTTTTGCTCAAATTCCAAGTTTTTGTTTTAGTGATGGAGGGAAACGGGTGAAGGGCAGGGATGGACTGAGATTGAAATGCTTATGCTCACATCAGTATGTGAAGACTCCCACACAAGATTAAATGTAATGAGACAATGCAGACAGCAGTCTTACAGAGTTGTGTCATTCTCCCAAACCCTATACACAACATCAGCTGTATACTGGGGCTATAAATAGCTTTCCCAGGGCTGGGGAAGAATTTCCTCAGAGCATGGGGCAGAGCTTTAGTACATGTTGCTATGACCATTCTGTCTTGCTCTTCAAGCCATAGGCAGCCCTCAGGAAATTGCTGTCACTTACAGTTGTGACTCAGGCTTGCTAAGTTACATTGGGAGGCCACACTGGTCCATAGAGCATCCCAGAATCAGGAAGTGTGCAACGGTAGTTATGTGAGCTGTGCAGTGGGACAGAATCTCAGCCACTTAGCATAGAAATGAGGAGAGGCAGGAGGAGACTTTATCCTGGTATCAAGGGCCTGCTGAAAATTGCACTGAGAATTTGGGGATATTCAATAGAATTAAAAATCACTGGGCCTGATTCACCTGAATGGCAGAACCCAGGCTGCTAGTGGCAAGTCTGCTTGGAGTTGGGGTGCAATGATGTAAGCTCCCTGGAAGGTCCACTTTGCTGTCTCCTGGAGGGAATGCATTGACTGGCTTAGTTGCCCCACTGGCTTGGGTGAGTGTGCACAGATTGCACCCCCTTAGACTAGCAGATTTGATTCAAGCCCAAAATATGTAGAGCTAGATAAAAGAAAATATGCAAAAGAAGAATTTCCTGTTATTCTAAATGATTATGTAGCATATGGACAGTTTGTGGAATTCACTATTGCAGGAAGTTAAAGGCAAATGCCACAGCTGGATTCTTTAAAAGGCTAGATAATTCTGTGGTATTAATAGATGTGTATTTGCTGTCTGAGACAAGGAAGGAAGATTGATCTTGTGGCTAAAGCCCAGAACTGTAAGTAAAGACAACTGGCTTCTATTCACAGCTCCTAACCTGTGTGACTACCAGACCTCATTGTTATCTTGTATTGAAGGCTCTTATTTGTTATCTTGTACTGCAAGTTTTCAGCTTGGGGTGGGATGAAATGGAGTTCCCTGGTCCTACTTACAGGCTAAAGTTCTCTGTAACAAAGCATGATAGCAGAGTCATTTTGTTAGGAGCCAGCTTAAAGCAAGATGAGTTGTGGTTCACAGTTTTTGGGAGCAGCCTGTTTTCTCTCTCTGTGTCACTGGCTTCTTGTGTGCAGTTTTTCTGAATTTTCAAATCAAACATTTTATTGGGACCAAAACAAGGGGCCTGGGTAATTGATATCCAAGAATATTAAGGGAACTGGCATATGAAATTGCATGCCCAATAGCAAGGATTTTAATGAATCCGTACACTCAGAGGACATGCACTATGACTGCAGAACTGCTAATATAGTACCTATTTTTAAGAAGGGAAAAATAATGATCCGGGAAACTACACACTTATTAATTTTATCTCAGTTGTATGCAAGGTCTTGAGCAAATTTTGAAAAAGAAAGTAGTTAGAGACATAGAGGTGAATGGTGATTGGGATATAATACTACATGGTCTTAGAAAAGGTAGATCTTTCCAGACCAGCCTGATAACAGATTATTTAAACAAAGGAAATACAGTAGATCTCATCTACCTGGATTTCAATAAGGCATTTTGTACAGTTCCATGTGAGAAATTATTAGTTAAATTGGAGAAGATGGGGATTACTAAGAGAAATTGAAAGATGAATAAGGAACTAGTTAAAGGGGAGACTACAGTAGGTCATAGTGAAAGATGAACTGTCAGGCTAGAGGAAGGTTACTAGTGGAGTTCCCAGGGGATTAGTCTTGTTTAACAATTTCATTCATAACCTTGGCCAAAAAAAAAATGGAAGTTTGGGCTAATAAAATTTGTAGAAGACACAAATTTAGGAGGTATTGCCGATATGGTGGAGGTCCAGAATATCATTTAAAAAGATCAGGTGGACCTTGAAAACTGGAGTAATAGAAATGGCATGAAATGTAATAGTGCAAAGTGCAGAGTCATATTTTTAGGGATTAGAAATAAGAATTTTTGATATAAACTGGGAATTGACAGAAGAGGAGAAAGACGGAGGTATATTGGTTGATTACAGGATGACTATGAACTACCAGTGTGAGGTAGCCATGCAAAAAGACTAATGCTGTCTGAGAATATGTCAGATGAGGTCAGGGCCGGGCCAAGGGTTTTTGGTGCCCTAGGCGAACTATGATTTTGGTGCCTCCCACCTCCATATGTTATAAGAGATAAAATATTAATATATTTTTTAAATAGAGAAAAAAATTAACTTCTGTCTAATTTGGTGCCCCTTAAAGCCTGGTACCGTAAGCGACTGCCTAGTTCGCTTATATGGTTGAGACGGCCCTGGATGAGGTCTTTAGTAGAGATAAAAAAGTGTTATTGCCATCATAGAAGACCCTTGTGAGGTGTAATCTGGAATAGTGTGTGCAATTATGATCTCTCATTTTTAAGAGAGATAAATTCAAACTGGACAGGTGCAAAGAAGGTCTACTAGAATGATCAGAGGAATGGAAAACTTCAAAGCATCTGACAAAGTGGGATTTTCTCCCACGAAAGCTCATGTGATAAATAAATTTGTTAGTCTTTAAAAGTGCCACAGGACTCTGTTGTTTTTCTGCAACAGACTAACATGGCTACCCCTTTGGAACTTACCCTACAAGAGGACAACACCCAAGGAGTTTGGCTTAGGTAGGCTAACAAAATGACGGTTTAACGGAGATATGAGAAGTCTCTATAAATACAAAAAGGGATAAATACCAGTAAGGGAAAAGAATTATAGACTCATAGACTCATAGACTTTAAGGTCAGAAGGGACCAGTACGATCATCTAGTCTGACCTCCTGCAAAATGCAGGCCTCAAGACCTCACCCACCCACTCCTGCAATAGGCCACCAACCTATGACTGAGTTATTTACCTCCTTAAATCATGATTTAAGGACTTTCAGATACAGAGAATTCACCGGTAGGTGAACCATGCCCTGTGCTACAGAGGAAGGCGAAAAACCCCCAGAGCCCAGGCCAATCAGCCCGGGGGAAAATTCCTTCCCGACCCCAAATATGGCGATCAGTTAAACCCTGAGCACGTGGGCAAGTCTCAACAGCCAGTTATCCAAGAAACAATTCTCTGTAATAACTCAGAACTCAGAATTATTTAAGTTAAGTGCAAATGTGGACATGAGAACAAATGGCTTGTGCCAGAGCCAGGCCTGATGGCTACAGGAGGATGATCCTATTTGGAAAATACCAGGGAGGTGGGTGGGCGCAAGCCCGCCCACTACTAAAACTCCTCCCCCAGCCTAAGGGGATGGAGCACTAGACCCAGTTTCCAATTGAGTACTTGGGACAACAAATGACAAAAGGGAAACGGGTGTAAGGGTCAAAGGGTCAAAGTAAGGAATTCGGAAGGGGACACCGAGCAGAGAACCCCGGACAGCGCCCACTGCTCCCGGAAGGTGTCATGGGAGCTAGCGGACGCTGCCCAAAGGAACTCTGCTCGGATGCGTGAACGGACGAGGGACCGGAAGTAGGCCCCACAGTTGCAGGAACCTCCTTCAGCCAACCTCCTCTCTCTGGTTTTGTAAATGGCCACTTTGGCGTAGGCCAAGAGGAGGTTGGCGAGGAGGTCCCACGACTTTGTGGGGCCACGGATGGAGAGTGCATATAAAAGAAGGTGTGGGGAAAAGTGCAGCCAGAACCTCAATAAGAGGTTCTGGAGGAGCCGGAAAAGGGGCTGCAATCTGGCGCATTCAAGATAGATGTGCGCCAGGGTCTCCCTCACGCTGCAAAAGGGGCAGGTGTCGGGACGGGATGTGAACCGCGCCAAGTACACGCCCGTGCTCACGGCTCCGTGAAGGAGCCGCCAATTTATATCCCCGGCGGGCCTTGGAGTCAAGGTGGCATACAGGCTGGCCCACCGGGGGTCCTCGCCCTCCACAGATGGGATCAGGTCCCGCCACTTTGTATCGGGGCGGGACATGAGGGCGAGGAAGTGGATGGTGTGGAGCACGAGCGTGTACAGATGTTTGCCGGGCGCGGTTCGGAAGGAGACCGGCTGCAAGTCCAGCAGCCGGCTCGGGGCGTGGGGCGGCCGGGGGGGCTCGCGGGGCCGGGGCCCGATTAAAAGCTCCGGAGGGCCAGGACTGAGGGGGGGGCGGGGAGCACCCTCTCGCAGGACCTGTTCGAGGTAATCCCGAGAAGCAGGGGGCAAGGCTGCCTTCACCTCCTGGAGTAGGCGCCGGGGGGTTCGAAGGGTGGAGAGCCCCATGCACTCAGCCAGCACGAGGGGACTCACCCAATCCCCCCGGGCATAGTCCAGGAGGTCTCCGACCTTGGTGACGCCTGCCAGGTGGATGGCAGGTATATTAGCCCCAGGCTCGGCAAAGCACTATTCCCAGTAGAGCTGGAGTGGGGCTGATTTGAGCCAATCAAGGCATCTGACTCCAATTAAGGAGTCTGGAATCAATTGGAGCAGCTGATTCCAATGAAGAGTAACATTTAAAAAGACCCCCGTTGCAGCCAGGTAGTGAGGGAGTTTTATTGTGTTGTCTGGAGGTGGACCCAGGAGTAGAGGGTTGGTGTGTGGAGGAGAACAGAGTGAAGAAGAGTGGAGGAGATCTGACCAATAGTTGTTACTGACAGCACCTAGGAGATACAGGCAGTCAGGGCAAGTTTGCCCAGACGGGCCTTACGGCCCCAGGCCCAGGGTAGGAGGGACTGAGGATCCATAGCACTGGGGGTTTGGAGATAGGAGAACTGTGCCTCAGCTGGCTGCCACTACGTGAAGCGCAGGACCCATGGGGACTGAGAGTGCTTGGTCTGCCACAGCTATAAATTGGCCAGCAGCAAATTTAGGCTTGAAATTAGATAAAGGTTTCTAACCATCAGCAGGGTCAAATTCTTGAACAGCCTCCCAAGAGGAGCAGTGAGGGCAGAAAACTTAACTGGCTTGAAGACTGAACTTGGAGAGATTAGGAAGGATATAATATGATGAGATTGCCTACAATGGCATGTGGCCCATCCATGATTGCTAGTAGCAAATATCCCCACTGGCCAGAGATGGGATACTAGATGGGGAAGACTCTTGAGTTACTACGGAGAATTCTTTCCCAGAATTCTGGACAATGGGTCTTGTCTGCATTCTCAGGGTATAACTCAGTGGTACCCAAACTTTTTGGTTTGACGGCCACAGATACCATTGTTACAACCCTGAAGGACCATCAGTTTCCACATTGCAGCCAGAGAGATGCAGTTCATCGAGGAGCTGCCTCCTTCCTCACTGATCTCCCATCCCCTTGGCTTCAGCAGGGAAACTGTATGCATCCTGTAGCCCTGTGCCCACCACCTGGATCCATAGGCAGTGGCTCCCTTCTGCAGCCAGGGGGATGGGTGATCACTGCTTCCCTCTCTCTGGCTCCAGCAGAGACACCAGTGCCTAGGGACCCAGGCGGAGTGCTTTGCAATGCTCCCTTCTGGAGCCAGGAGGAGGGGAGCGCTGATCTCCCATTCCCTTCCCTAACCTTCACCAGTCTTATAGCCCCATAGCAACACACTCTCCCTGGGTCCTTAAGAAGTGACTCTCTTCTGCAGCCAGTGCAAAGGGAGTGATTGGCTACTCTGAAAGGCTCCCTGGGCCACTTTTGAATTACAGACTTCAGGTTGAGAACCACTGCTCTAACTGATTACCATATTTAGGGTTGGGAAGGAATTTTCCCCCTAGTCATATTGGGAGGGTTTCGCCTTCCTCTGGAGCATGGGGTTCAGATCACTTGTGGGTTTAAACTAGTGTAAAGGGTGGATTCTCTGTAACTTGAAGTCTTTAAATCATGATTTCAGGACTTTGGTCTCTCAGCCAGAAGTTATGGGTCTATTACAGGAGTGGGTGGGTGAGGTTCTGTGGCCTGAGATGTGCAGGAGGTCAGACTAGATCAGGGGTCTGCAACCCAAAAGATAAGAAGAGCCATTTTTGAAAATTCCTTCAATAACAAAGTGTTTTGAGAGGCACAATGGGTGTAGCCTCCTGGTGGGAGGTGCAGGGAGGTGAGCCAGGATTTCTGCTGCAGGGTCCCCTTATGCAGGGGGGGGAAGCCTGGAGCTTGGCATGGGCTGCCTGTGGGGTCCCTGGTGGCTGGGGGAAGCCCAGAGCCAGGCATGGGCCTCCTGCAGGGTACCCCGGTGGTTGGGGGAGCCCAGAGCCGCAAGCGGGCAGCCAAAGAGCCGCATGTGGCTCCAGAGCCACAGGTTGCAGACCCCTGGACTAGATGATCACTATAGTCCCTTCAGACCTGAAAGTCACTTAGGAACATAAAGTAGCGTTTCACTGAAACCTTCCTGGAAGAGCATTTATGCCAGTTTATCCATCTGTATGCTGTGAAACATAAGAACTGTGAAATGTCTCCACTAATACCCGCCTACGGCACTTTGTGCTCCTTGCATGGAACATAGTATACAAGTGCAGCGTATTAATATCATTACCACGATAAAGGTAATCAAATATGTCTCAGGGCATAAACTACTCTAGTCAGGGCTGGATTTACACCTTATGCATCTCTAGGTACAGCATCCAAAGGGGTAGCCGTGTTAGTCTATTGTAGAAAGACAACAGAGTCCTGTGGCACTTTTAAAGACTAACAGATTTATTAATCGCATGAGCAAGTGGGATTTTCTCCCACGAAAGCTCATGCGATTAATAAATCTGTTAGTCTTTAAAAGTGCCACAGGACTCTGTTGTCTAGGTACAGCATCGTCAGCACCCCCCTCCTAAAGCTGTGTTTTCCATGTGGGGTGGGTGATGCGGTGGCAGTGACGACAGAGAGTGGGGTTGGCTGGGCCAGTACTGCATGGGGAGGTTGGGTAAAGAGAGGGGCTGAGACAACTGGCTCTGCCAGATTCAGGCAGGGGAGAATATGTTCATCCCTGGTCTCTGGCTTCTGCAGCCTCGGGGAAGAGGAGGAGTGGGGGGTGGGGCCTCCCCAAAGCAAGAAGCACACACTGCCTATGATCTACAGAGGTCTATTTTTATAGTCTTGCTAATAATTGGGTGGCCTTGTTATATTCTAAGCACACACAATGCTGGTTAAAGTCAACTGGACTTGTGGGGCATTGGTACCTTTAAGAATCAGGCCCTATGTTATCAAGAAATACTGAAATACTTCACTGGATTTCAGTAGCTGTATAAAGTTTAGGGCTTGTCTACATTTGCAGTTATGTTGGCAAAACTTGTTGCTCAGGGGTGTGAAAAAACACCCCACTGAGCAACAAAAGTTGTTAGCATAAGTGTGAGTGTAGACATGCCCTTAATAAGATAAGACCTCTCCCAGAAACCACAGGGAAAAGGGGAATATTTTTCTTCTCAGGTAAATAATTTTTAACAAGAATTTCATTGAGCTGTCACTCTAATAATTTCTGTCACTGAAATAAAGCTATTAAAGTCCATAATATAAACCCATAGCATAATACCCATCTATAATATGCAACATCCTTGTCTTGTCTCTTGAGACCAATTTGCCAGAGTATGTACTCTATCTTCAAGGCATCTGACGAAGTGAGATTTTCTCCCACGAAAGCTCATGCGATAAATAACTTTGTTAGTCTTTGAAAGTACCAAAGGACTCCTTGTTTGTTTGGCTGACCTAGACTAACACGGCTACCCCTTTGGAAGTTGTAAATATAGGTCATCTTGAGCAGAATTTAGCTCTTAGCACTTGGGATGTTCCTATAAAAAGCAAAGGAAAGAAAATGCCTGGTTTAGGGACTAGTAGACATATAGAGGATGTATATGGAAGGATCACATTTTGCATAAAAAAAATTGGGGGAGTACATTTGAAGTGGTTTTTTTTATTTAAGATCATCAAATCTTCACTCTGATTCTTTGTAAATCCCCCTAATATGCCATATATAAAATAGAAATTTAAAAAGTTTTCTTGTCTGCCAGCCAGCCAGCCCGTCATGTGTCACACTTTGATGTCAGAAAACATTTATGATTTTCAATTGTAAAGTCATAATCTCATAACTGGGGCAGATAGTCAAGAGCTCAGCTCCCGTTCAGCACATAGTTAAGGACTAGATTTCCAAGAAGTGCTCTGTACCCTACACGTTGAACTCCTTTGAAGATCTGCTTCATGGTCCATGTCCACATATAGCACCCAGGAATAATGTCCAAATGTGACTTGATAAAAACCAGCGTGCTTGCAGAAAGCTTGTACTGTATGTGCACATGTGCACCGATACACTTGCATAACTTACTAAAAATCAAGTCCCAGATCTGTCATCCCAAAACAAGACTTGTTTTCTCTTCCTTCCGTTGGTTTGCAAAGTCCATGTAATTCTTTATATGAGAGATTTCTTTTCTAATGTCAATGCTTTTTTCATCTAAACAAAAAAAATCCCCCAAATGCCAGAATCCCAATCTCCATGAGCAATCCTGCAATAATCATGCACTCTGGGTCCATGATGGATGAGAGAAAATTTTGCCGAGGAATCAGATTTCTGTATACGGTTTACAAAGGGTTATTCTGAGAAAGCAAGAGAAATTAAAGTATCTGATGGATTTCTTGGGTAAGTGCTCACCAACGTGAGAAAAGGTTGCACAGTCAATCCCTGTGCATCTGTGAATAAAATCATCCTCTCCCATCTATCTACATAGGGAGAGCATTGTGTACATCAAGGGTCAAACCCTGTAGCCCTTATTCAACCCTTTCTTAGGCAAAGCTCCTATAGAAGTCAGCTCCCCAAAGTTCAGACCCAGTAGTATGGTTTGGCTCATCTCTATCTCATTTTTGCGTAATGCATACTCTCTCCCCCCCTGTGTTCAGTTTGTATGCTACATATTTCTTAAGATGTTCACCAAATTCTGTGGACAGCAGCTTCAGAGGTCTACTGCTGAAATTTTTGTTCTTGAGATTTTCACTGTCGTTTTTGTACAGGGCTGCCGTGAATGTGGTGTGATCCTCCTTTCTTCTGGAAGGCGTGAAAGATCTTTTTAGTTGTTTACTGAAAAACAAATCAGGCTCTTTACAATTCTACAGGCATTTGTAACAGATGCCTGAATGTGGACTCTGTAGCAACTTCTTTTGTTCATCCCAACAGCCGGGTTGCCGTTACACCTGAAGAGGTAATTAGAAAGATAAGTCAGAACGCTAATTTGCAACATTCAAGCTGTCCATGGGAAGGTATCACCATTACAAAGGGAAATAATGGGACTCATCATCCAAACTTAGAGGCAGTATCCACCATTTTTCACTCTTACTGGCAGCTCGATGTGACCTTTAACCTCTTCCCACCAGCCTCCTCAAAGAAGCTACAAGCATCAGAAGAGGAAAGGAAAAGAGCCTAATCTCAGCATACAAAATGTCCAACATAGTTATAATTACAAGTATCCTTTATTCTGATTCCCAAATCCTATATTTCACAGTCAGGCATCCCAAGAGTAAAAAACCCAGCACGTTGGTTTGCTGTATGCTTCAGTTAATTGAATATACTTGTTTGCAGCAAGAAGTCTCCAAAATTCCTAGCTGTTTTTTGGTTTTATTATTGTGGTCTGATAATCCTGGGCTTTTCTATAGCAAGGATTTTAATGTTATTTAGCGTCCCATAGTGTACTCACTGACGCTATTTGTGAATGAAAATATAGTTTGTATGTGGAGCTTCCAAGTTAATTACATATGCATGAGCATAGATGTGAGAAATTGTCAGTGAAAGTTTAGTGGCTGCTTTTGAAGTCTTCTGTTATAAAATGGGAGTTTTCTATCCATCATGTAATGTCAGCAGTCACAGTAAGTTTAGCTGTGTATTCCCCTAAGGCCCAACACTGCTTCCTCTGAAGTCAGTTATTTCCATGGGAGGAAGAGCAGGACCACAGGAAGGGCAACTTCATTGATAACCTTGTATCAACTGGTATAAAATATCTTCTTAACTGGAGCTCCGTTTTTGGGAAAAATGTTAACGGCCGTTATGTGCAAATTGGCAGGAAATTTGCTTGATTAGGACTCCTGTTACAGAGGGCCTTCTCCCCCTTTCACTGAACTACACATTTTCTAACTGTACCACAGTCGACATTTGAAAGCATTGAGGGGACAGATGAATTCTATCAACAGTAAAAACACAACTTTCCATTCCGTCCCAAGGAGCTAGATTAGAAGATGGAAATCGTTTTCAAAAGATTTTTTGTCCATAAGATGGTTTTTGAATTAAAAATGTATTTAGCCAGATTCTCTTGTTACAATTTACTGATTCATTTGGTGGGGAATAGAGGGGAAAATAGAGACAGACATTTTCAATGAATGGTTTTAAAAAATGATTCAGGCGCAAATGCATCTTGACTCAGTGTATTCAGTGTCAGAGAGGAGAAAGAACTGCAATTTAACCCACTCATGTGCATTTGAACAATGTGTTGAGGGAAAAAGAAGCTCTTCTATGAACAGTGTTTACATGGGAAAGCTGCATATCTCTCAAAAATGAAATATGCTAAAGACAGTGCTGGAATTGGTGGTGGTGGTGGGTGTGGGAGAGTATTAGTGAAATGCCATATCCCTAGCTTTCAATGTCACTTGCAAAACAGTAGAAAAAAAAAATTCAAAGTCCCCTCTACCCCAATTAGAGCACAGGCTTCAGTTATTTTAACTTTAAGTACAGAAAATAGTGACATGCAAACAGAAACATTCATTACGTGATATCATACCAACAGGAACAGCATCCCACTGTGATCTCACACCTGTTGTACACAGATAAAACTCCACTGACTTCAGTTACTTCTGATTTACATTGGAATAAGACCAGTATTGGGCCAAGAAAGAATGCTGTTTATCTCTTCCCTTGCACTCTTCAGACTCTAATCATGATGACTCTAGCAGATTTATTACTTAGGCCCTGTTTATACCAGGAGAACAACCTGTGACTGAAAATGGGTGTCAACCCAGATTTCCTCTCTATGGCTGTGTCTACACTTGTAAATTAAGTCGACTTAAGCTTGCTTAAGTGGACTTAATTTACCCTGCATCTACACTACAGTTTCCTAAGTCAACTTAAGCAAGTTGCTTAAGTTGACTTAAGGAAAATAAAGTTGACTTAATGAAAATTAAGTCAACTTTATTAAACCTCATTTTAATTTGACCTAAGGCTTAAGTCGACTTTTTCAAGTCGACTTAAGCCAGTGTAGACCTGGAGTAGCCCTAAGTCGACTTAAGACTACTCCAGGACACCACCACTGGCCTCCCTGCCGGGGGGGGGGGCACAGGGGGAGCCTGGCATGCCTCCCCACAGGGCAAGGTAGAGCCCTGCCCACCCTGCCCCTATGCCCTGCCAGGATCCCTGTCCCCCTTTGCCCCATTGTACCTATGTACAATGGGGCAAAGGCTGAGCCACCTGGCACTGGGCAAGGGGTGCCCCCCCTGCCCCCGTGGACCTGCCCTAGGTCCCCCTAGCCCCTAGAAGTCGACCTAGGCATCCAGTGTGGACGCTCTAGGTCGACTTTGTAAGTTCCCCCCAAAGTCGACTTTAAATTTAGGTGTAGACACACTAAGTCGACTTAACTAAGTCAACTTAAAGTCGACTTAGTTAAGTCAACTTAGCTAAAGTCGACCTAAATTAACAAGTGTAGACATAGCCTCCTTTTCAAAACAGTTAACAGCCTGACAACTGTAAGGTCCTGTGCACCTTCTCTGAGATGCTGACCACCTTTTATTCTTACAATTTTCATTTTAATTTTATAAAATTTCCTTAAAATCTGTTTTGCTTAACTGGTGTCTTAACATAGGAGTTAGGAAGGATAAAAGGTCCTGCCTGGTCATCATGTGATCTTGGGCATTAATGTGTCTGTCATTAATTGTGGGCATAGGTTACAAAGAACATAATTCTCAATTCTGGGGGATCACAGAACGAGGCTGGTGGTATAATCTCCCCCCACCTTTGCTTAACAAAAGAAAAGTCCCTTGATAGCCTCATTTTTATTCTTGTCATGTTTTTATATGTTTTTGTGCTTTGTCATTAGAAATATCACACGCACACACACAAATCCAATTTTTTCCAGAACTTAAATTGCTGGAAATACTATCCCCCTAAAGAATGTATGAGTGATAGAAATAATACATATATTTTTATGGAGTCCATTTTCACATCACAGGTTTCTTTAGATAAATGTTTCAACTTTCAGAATAGCTATCTCAATGTGGAGAGGGAAGCTTCTGAATGAACTTAAGTCAATTTAATAAAACTAGAACAAATCAATAACCATCCAAGCAGCTAATGCTCTCTGTACTCCCACTGATGGTTCCACAACATCAAACAGTATGGAAAACATTTTCAAGGTAAGTCTTCTGTATTTTGAACAGGTCCCTAAAGGCAGAAAGATACAGGTTTTCTTGGCCTACCTGCTTAATACGGGTCATGCTCTTCATTTGCAATCGGATCAGAATCAGGGAGAGTTCTTCAAAGCAGAAGAGCTGCTGAAGTAGTACATGAGGTTGGGGTAAGACTGGAAATGCTTGGTATCACTAACTGGCAGGGGTTAAGGGATTTGGAGGTGGGGCGTGGTCATGGATCTCTTACCTCTGTTGGGAGAGCAGTGCACCCCCTCAGCAATTCCTCCACCTTGGCTGGTGCATTGAGACCTTCTGCTCCTGTTCTCAATTACTTTAATCACTGGTCAACGTTTACCTGGTCCAGCAGTCAAATTCTGACCCTGCTGATCCACAGGTGAGCAATCATAGGTCTGAGGGCCGGTTGGGCCAAGTCATCATGGCAAGCAAATTCCAGGTGGTAGGCCCAACATAACAGTGTCAGCAGAGATGCTCTGTGGCTGCCCAGCCATGACTGTTCGCCCAGGAAGTAGAGGCCCTGACTCCCCCACACCACACTGCCATAGGGGGCAGCAGGAGTTGTTGGAGAGTCTGATCACTCTATGGGGTGGTGTTTGGGGCTCCCTGGAGGAATGATAGCTGAAGAGACAATAAAGGAGTTGAGTAACATGGCACCAGAGCTGGCTGGCTCAGTCCGCTGGCATAGGGGTGCATCAGGTCTGAAGACGCCCGCCACCCAGCCCGGAGAAAAGGAAGTGTTAAGGGTATACAAGGCATGGACTATTCTTTCAATCGCTTGCATTCCTGTTCCTTTTGGGCTATACCTAAGTGCCAGATCCCTGGAGTCCCAGTCCATGTCTCACACAAGCTGCTCCAGAGGTTTCCAGTAACAGTAGCCTCCACGTTGCTGTGGTGGCTGATGTCCACAACACTCTCCTTTTATTGATGAGGCGTGTCCTCTCTAGGAGCACTTCCACCAATGGAAGAAGGGCAGGGTGAGGCTGCACAGTTCCCAGATGGGAGCTCGGCTGCCCCTTGGACTCTTACTGCCCCCAGCCACCTGGGCTCATCATGACTTCACTTCCAGCTGGGAGCAGGATCCCAGCTTCCAGGGCTCATCCCCCCCCTTCCCACCCCCTCAGTTGGGAGCAAGGTCACAGGGTGAAGCTGATGGTACAATCTTTTCCCCGCTCTTTGCTTGAGTCTTTGAAATGAAATGAGTCTTTCTTTGTGAACTCAGGACATACACACATGGCTCAGTGCTAACATTGAAATGCTGTGGATATAGGTAGGAGTATTTGCACCTTCCAATTAATGCTCAGGAAGCAAGCACGGCCGGGTTAATTCAAGGTGACAAGTAAACATTGGTGGGCCCAATGCATCACATAAAGACCCATTACTGGGAATCAGTTGACAAAGTGTTCCATCAAAGCCTCCCTGATTTGAATAGCCTCTCACTGCACCCATCTAATTACCTTGTATCTCTTTTCTCAAAATCATCAGCCAGCTGAGCAGCGTCAGTGGTCCATACCTGGGGATCTTTTCCCCCCTTCAACTCACCAATATTATGGACAGTGCAGCATGTCCCAATGAACATGGAACATGGGAGTATTTTCCTCACCGAGATCTAACCGGCCTAAAAGATAGCACCAGCGCCCTTTCAGTTGCCCAAAGGCACATTCAATGGTCATTTGGTACCTGCTGTTGAAGCTCTCCTTGCTGCCATCCAAGTTCTTGTTCTATGGTTCATGAGTCCTGGGGGCAAGGGATAGAAAGGGTCTCCCAGGATCACTATGGACATTTCCACATCCCCCACTGAAATTTTCTGGTCTGGAAAGAAAGTCCCAGCATGCAGCTTTCTACACAGTGCAGAGTTCTAGATCATGTGTGCATCATGCACCTTTCCTGACCACCCTGCACTGATGTCAGTGAAATGGCCCCAGTGATCCATCAGCGCCTGCAAGACCAGGGAGAAATAGCCCTTTCTGTTGATGTACTCCATAGCAAGATGGTCGGAGGTCAAAATTGTGATATGTGTTCCATCTACTGCCCCACCACAGACAGGGGAAGTCCATTGCTTCAAAGCCATTAGTTATTTCTTGCACATTACAGAGAGTAACAGTCTTTCACAGCAGGGGGCAATTAATGGCTTGCACGTTTGCATCATGGTAACACTCACGGTGGACTTTCCAACTCATGACTGACCAGTCACAATCTAGAGTTGCAGCCTTCCCACAACGATTGCCGCTTGCTTTTCCACACTGAAGGCAGCTCTCATTCTGGTGTCCTTGTGCTGCAATGCTGTGGTGAGTTCCCCAAACAATTCCAAGAAGGTGGCTTTGTGCAACAGAAAGTTCCGCAGCCACTGCTCATCATCCCAGGATTCACTCAGTGCTTGTTTCCTGAGACCAGTACTGATGGTCCACTGTGACAAGCTGTTGGGTGAATGCCAACAGCAATCTTGACTTGTTTGTCTCCGTGGCAGATAGCAGTGCAGGCATCATCAACTCACTCCTTTGTTTCACAGCACCTGAAATATTGCAGAACCATCCACATTGTGTTCATAATTCTCATCAGCACAATGCTCAGCAGCTTAAGATCCATGTTGTCAGGCAGAGATGGGGCACACTTTACAGGGGCCATTCAAAAACTATAAAAAATGAAGTCAGCTGCCCATGCAAAATGGGACGGAAAGAACTGCAACACAGGGTGCGAGCTCTTCCTCCTGATGCACTGTGACAGGGCAGCAAAATTAACAGTGTGATAGTTACCCATGATGCAACAGTTTCTCTGTCAATGCAAGAGCAATGACTGGACATGCTCAGCTGACAAAAGGAGCAATGTGTGGATGTGCTCAACTGATTTTATTAAAGTGACTTATGATTGTCAACTTAGTGTAAAAATGGCCCCACTGTAGTCTGAAAGGCTTTGCATCTTTGGGTAAAATTTTCAGAAGTAATCATTGATTTTTTGGGTGCACACATGCAATCCATATTTCCCAAAGTAAGGCGTGCCATTAGTAAAGTCAAAGGAGGTGCTCGCCACCTCTAAAAATCAGACGCCGGATTTTTCAAGTTGGGTGTCTGAAAATCAAGACACCCCAGATCAGAGGCTACTTATGAAAATTGTTGCTTTACTTATTCTTTTCACTCCAGCTTTACACTGGTATAAATCTATTGACTTCAGTGGAGTTTCTCCTGATGCACTTTTGTGTCAGTGAATGGAGACTCAGTTCCTGTAACTGTTGCCTCAACAAACAGAAGTAACAGATTTCCCAGCTACAAAGTGAATGTTCAGTAGTGACTTTAAAAACCAAGCAAACAAAGGAATACAATCAATTGCGCAAGTGGTGGAGGGGATTTATAGGCATGTGTGTGAACTATCCGCTTTGGCCCAGAACTTCAATGGGGGTGGAGACTTGGGGGAAACACATATCCCCTTGTTAAAATGAAATAATGAGTTTAATATATACAGGGAAAGAGAGGACAGAAGGGGAGGCTAGTTGTTTCCCTGTTAAATATTTACCATTTGAGCTTTGCTTAGGATCTTGCCTTCCTGTATCTCTAGAGGTGGTGGTAGTTGTGATGGTCGGATATGTTTCTTAATGTATTCCTCCCTTTAAACGCACCTTGCATGGGAAATGGCAACGCTAACAAAAAGCAGACTGTTCCATCCTCATGAATATTAATCAGTAAACTCCCCCTGCTATTTTAAATCTGAGGCTGGTGCTAAAACCCTTCCAGCCCACCCCCACCCCCACTCAAACAGCCCCCAAGGAAAACCTTGAAAGTCCTGGGAAAGCCATACACAGAGGTTGCTGTGACTGGAGGCCTTCTAGGCAGTGACATATAAAACTATGAGGTCAAGGGGCACAGCAAGAGGAGGAATCAGCTTTGTTTCCACTATGTGTTGCTGAAAGCTAAACCTTTATGGAACTTTACTGGCTGCATTTTTGGCTATTTAGCTTTGAAAACAAAAGATTTATTTATTTTTTCCCATTCATCTCAGTTTTTGTTCTATGTTGACTGCAGTGACATATGAAGAGCCCTCCTTGTTCAGTCTCAGAGCTGTGTATGCTGCATCAACCCTTATTGCTTTAGAACAAATATTATATGATCTTTAAGGAAAGGGGAGAAAGTATTGCACAGAGCCAATGTAAACACACATGAAATCAATGCTTCCTCCATCCTTTATAAATAAGAAAATTAAACCCCTCCCATGGGTAAGTGCATGTGTGAAACAATACTATGTCCAGAAATCAAGCTGTGTAACTTCTCACATCTTGTGTACAGTTTCAGACCAAACCACATGAGTATTTCCAAGGACATTGGGTGATGCAATCTTATGTTCGTGTGCCTTCTAGATACAAGCGAACAAGGCAAAATAATTCTTTGAACTATAGGTAATTTCTGATTGACGTTTCTGAGCACAAGCTTTGTCAGCTATACAGCAGTATATCAGGAACAGAAGTATATTTTTCTAGTGTATAGAATAATAAGTTAATACATATTATTGTTACTCGCTCATTAGGTTTTGGCAGCTCTTGTAGTATGGTACATGATTTCCAAGCACCAAAGATATGATCCCTCCCCTAAAGAGTGTGCAATCTATAGAAATAATGCTTGCATTCCATCCATAGGTCTCAGTGGATGTTACAAATTATAATTATCCTTATTTTACAGTTGGGGAAACTGAGGCACAGAACAATGATGTGACTTGCCCAAGGCCACCCAGGAAATCAGTGGCAGAATCAAGAAGGAGAGTCCAGTGACCATGGTGATGCCATATCCGCTTGACCATCACTGAGAAGGTAATACCTGGTGCTGTTCGGTCATGTTAAGGTTAATATTTTAAAAATAAAATGTATGAGAGAGGCTGGATAACAGAGGGGGTTGTTGATAGAATATGGAGACTTTCAAGGTTGTTGATTCAAACCTGGCCCAGTCTGATAATGACTTCATTCTGAAGGCTACTGGTAACCTATAATGCAATTCTGAGATGCAAGATGGTTCAGTGCAGATCACAAAACCCATCTCAGAATGGGACTTGTGTGCAGTCTCAGGCTGGAGGGTAAGTCCTGAATGGACATGGAGAATGAATTACCCTTTCAGCCTCAGGGTAGCTGCTTCCAGGTCAGTATTAAAGCATGCTGATGGGGCAGCGCTGGGAAGCTTGTATTGAGCAGCCTATGTGAGTATAAAGAGAGGAATCCATTCTTAGGGCTGTCAAGGCAGCACCTTTCCCTAGCAGTAAATTCCAGTTCTCTAAAAATGAAGCCATTTTGGTCTCCATGAACCCAAAGTGTGGGGTGTATGATCCAGAGATCGGGCTGTCTGTGGGGTTTGGGGAAATGTTCTTAGAATCTGGGAGTAGTTACCAGATGGACAAGCTTACTGCAGGTGTACAGAGATCAGGCAATATCCTATCTTTTACACTCCCCACTGCTGTAAGTAACAGTCTGTGCAACTAACAGGTATAAATCCTGAAGTGGTGATAAAATTAGAGCAATGATTAGCCATGCAGGAAACTGCTCTTATGACAAAATACTGTACTAAAAAGCCAGCAGAAAGTTATTTGTCAAACAGGAAGCCTAAATGCAAACCTAGTACGGATTCTGAGATGTGCGGAACTTTGTGGGAGTTGAGATCTCAGCCACCCTTCTCAGGATCAGGTTCTTCCATCCCAGGTGAACAGTGGACGCACATTTCAATAATCCTGTTAACTGTAGACGAAGAGGCCATTAAAAAGAGCAGACCCCTCACTATAAATTGCCAGTGGCTTATTGAAGAATGTGATACAGAGCAGATATATTCAAGACTCTGAGGATGGTGTTTCTCACAATCCTTCTGGAGTTAAACCTTAGGTTTACGCTGACTAATTATCTCACTCAGTTCAGCTAGCCCGAGGTGTGCTTTGTTATCACATCACATGTAACTTCACAAACATTTCTGAAAAGTGGATGGCCTGGAATGCCAGCCACCAAGGACTGGTGTGAGTCATTGATACAATAACTTTCTTCCTCTTACATTCAATGAGATCTGGATGCTGGATGTCAAAGCCAGGGTCTGGCTGTGTTCTAGAGAGACTCCTGCTGCCACTGGAGGTCCATATTTAACCCTGAACCTCCACTGATTATTCTGTCACAGTATAACTTGGCTGACCTTGGCCCAGAATCCTTTCTTCTTTTTCTGTCTTCTTTCTGTCCCCCATGTCCTCTTTTGTCTGCCTAATGCAGATGCCCAGTCATGTGACATTTTTTCATTGTGTAGCATTCTCATATTACGTGTCACAAGATCTGAACATTTCCATGTGGCTGAGTGACAACACCTATTGAGTGCTGGGATGTAGGCAGGGGCAAGCCTACCCATAGCTGAAGGCCCCTGCTCCTGCCTTAGGTGAGGAACTACTGAACTACTACCCGGGGATCAAATAATTATGTGGCACAACAAATGAAGAAAACAGGAGCTAGCGTAAGGGTCACAAGCTCATAATTAGGGAACTGGAAGGGGACACCAAGCAGAGAACCTCAGATAGTGGGTATCTGGGGAGCCAGCGGGCACTGCCCAGAGGAACTCTGCCTGGATGTGTGATCAAATGGAGGAATGGAAATCAGCCCCACAGTCACAGAGCACACAGTGTGCAGCATCCTCCTCCTGGAATTATAGATGAGCACCCTGGCCTTTTGTAGCTTCACCAAAGTAAAGCCTCAATTAGTTAGGTATCAGCTCATACATGTTCTTCTCCATGGAAATCTTTAGTAAAAGACAAAAGATTTCTGTGATCTGGAGAGAAACCAGTTGTACCAGCACTCTGATCCCTGGCTAACCAGTTATATTGCCCTGGAGTAAACCTGAGAGGCAAAGCTGTGCCAAATTAATGGCTTGGGATGGGCTGAAGTGAGCTCAAAAGCCTAATTAGTCAAGGAAGTAGAAAAGGCACAGGAAGGACGTGCTCAATGGGAAGACAGGTTTTGAGAGTCAAAAGCAGGTGAGACCTAGGTGGGGGAGGTTGCACGAACGTGCACGTACATACGTGTTTTACTTTGGCTGAGTGAGCTATGAATTGTGTACTTGTAAATACAGAGGTGTTCAAGTTTGCAAAGGTGGTGGGATAAGTGCTATAAAGAAATCACATGAGGTATTTGACCAAAAGAAGGTCTCTGAGCAGTTTATGTCTCAAAAACAGACAGAAGCATACTGTCTAAATACTGTCATACTGTCTAAATGTCCTGTCATACTACTAAATAACAATTTGTTGCCGAACAATGTGTGCCATTGATAGTCCATGTATAGTATGTGTCTAGCCTGTCTTTCACTTTCCCATTTGACCTTTTTAACTTTTAGTTTGAAAATATTCAGTCTGGAAATATTACAGACTTAGATCCTTTGAAAAGAAATTCCTCCACTGGTGTAGCTATCTAAACAAATTAGCCTAGGCTTGAAGAATATCCTTCCCCTTGACAGTACGTCCTTACAGAGCATAAGATTTATCTTTCCGGATGATGATATGGTGAATTATGTGCAGCAAAGTGGCCCTTATACCACTGGAATGGAGTCTGCCATTGCATTATAGATTAAAATCCACATACTGTTGGAGTATCAATAACAGGATATGTGTAGCTACCTATATATATGCCTGATAAGAATGAATTTCATTATAAATAAGCAGTTCTTTCTTCTCTTTGTGTGATCTACAATGTATATGTAGTTAAATATTTGTTTTATTCCTTTAAGTTCTCTGAAAATAATTCCATGTGTTAAAATATACATTTAAAATAGTTCTGCATATAACATGAATTTAGATGTGTATTGCAAATTATTTTTACATTTATTTAGTGCTGTTCAGTCTGATGCTTTCCAAAGTGATTAGTTCTCTGTGTATGTAATTACTTCCATTGAAATATAGCTAACCTGTGGGATGAAGTGCCACAGTTATTTACTGGGGCACAGTGACCGTGTACAATAATTTAGGGAGTACTGAAGAAGAATAAGGCAGCCATTTTAAAGTTGAGAGGAATTTCAGAGAGAGAGAATGTAACTACTCACATTGAAATTAGGCAAGGACTTTGTGGCTAGCCCTACTATAGGATAATATCTTTAGACTATAAATGCTCATTTTCAGAGTCCATTTACATTATAGTGGCACAGCACCCCTCCACCCCCTGCGGGGATTACTCTGACACTGATGTGGGGGGAGGAGTACTACCTATTGAATCATCAACACCATTCCCCACAGTGCCTTTTAGTAACATTTATTTTTAAACGCAACCTATTTTAGCAGATTATTTTAAGAACCTAAAGGGGAATGGAGTGGAAAGTGAGCAGTTCCATGTTTCACTTTTGTTTGGGAAGCCACGAGATTGTAGTTTCCTGAGCTGCAGAGATTAGGTATGTTATGGAGATGCAAAGGATGATGTTTGGAGCTCGGGGAAGGAAGTGGGAAAGGTTGTGAATGCATCACTCATCATCCCCTCTAACTGGGCAACTCTTGGACAGCTATGAATGGAGGTCTTGAAGACTGTATAACTCTCCCACTCTTCTTCCTTCTTGCATGTTAGTGTTTGGTCTCAGGGAGTGCAGGAATGTGTGGATTGAATTGGAATGATCGCAATAAAGCCACCAAAGGATAAAGTCTGTTCTGCTTTCATGATCTAAGGCCATGACTACACATACAGCACTGCAGCTGTACCAATATGGCTGTCATGCTGCAGTGTGCCCGGGGAAGATGCTCTATGCTGTTAGAACAGAGCTTTCCTGTCAACATGACCCTCTCCCCACGAGTGGCATAAGGCACAGGTCGTAGGGTAGACATAACCTAAGTAACGTGATCCCACTTCTCTTCTGTTATCTGGTATAGTTAGTATTAATACATAACTTCGAGTTATATCTCTGTGTGTAAAGCCGCTGTCCTCACTTCAGACAGATCCTTCAAGATCCACACTGCTGTGATGCGTACAGGAAGTAAGACAACTAGCCTGGCCCTTGATAGAAGGCGCTGTGGTCCAAATTGTGACAGTTCTTAGATGGATGTATTGGGTGGGCAGGACAAAGGGCTCTTGCTCTTGCACATTCCCATGGGAGACGATTAAAATGTTGGTGCTTCCAGTCCATGAGCTCTTCAGCACCACTGGTGGTACGACACTGGAAACATTAGATGCTGCACATAAGCCCAAGCTGTCAGTCTGGGGTTGTTGCTGGGGGAGCCCAGGCTGTGTCTTTTTAAAGGCTGTAGTTCTTGCTATTCCTGTGTCCCTTTTGGACCGTGCCATGCCAGGGCTCCATGAGAAGCAGAAATGAGAGAAGGTCAGAAGATGAGAAGATTCTTAGACTCAAACCCTTTGCTCACATGAAGGCAAAATTACTTTGTCACTAACAAAACGTGTCTGAGGTGTTACTGCAGCATCTGTAAGTGGAGCACAGTGGAGGCGGTGCACAGCAGAAGGAAATGAAGGGAAGAGGTTTGCTCAGCTCAGCAGTCTGCACAGTAGCTGATTCCTGCAAACTCGCGCACAGCCTGCTGCATGTCTGTTGGTGACCAGCTTCTTATTTTGATGTGATGTAAGTCTTCACAGGTATAAGCCCCAAGAAAGCAGTGACCAGCATGCAGTTCTTTATACAAAAACCAGGGTTTCAAACTGTGCCTACAGATAACTAAACTTTTTCTCCCACGAAGGCTCATGTGATAATTAAATCTGTTAGTCTTGAAAAGTGCCATAGGACTCTGTTGATAAACTAGCATAGAAATGGCTTCTAAAATATATTAGCCAAAGTGCTTTCAAAACCCAAGATAAAGCAGCACTAAATTTCCAAAGCCATTTTTGATATACTGCCCAAACTGGGTAAGTTGGCTTAGAGCCCTATCCAGCTCTCATTGCAGTTCAAAGGAGATCTTCCGTGGAGCTCAGGGAGCACTCGCTCAAGCCCTTAGTGAGCTGTGTAAATTAGAACTATGTCTGAGATGGAGACCAGCTCCTGCTGAAGTTCAAACACCACCATAGCTGTGTCATATGGATACAATTAGATAATGAACATTATTTAAAGGCTGTAATGTGCGCAGACTGCCCAGTTCTCCTGCTAGCTGAAATATGCCCAGGGTATCTGCTAATTCTTCTGCATCATTTTGAAACATATGCACGTTCATCCCATTGTTGTAGGAACTTATAACTTTGAATTTTGCAGTAACTTTTTTCGTGTTTTCACTTCAGAAATATACATTGGTTGAGATATTCAAAGCAGTCTAGGGGATCTAGCAACATGTATGCCACCAGTTTTAATGTCAGTTGTGTCTAAACAGACTGCTTTGAAAATCTCAACTTAAAATTTTATTTTGCATTCCATGTCTTTGGTGTCAAAACTTTATCATTGTCCTAAAAGGAGACCAAATAGATTTCACAGGCAAAATATTTCTTTGTAATATTCCTCTGCACTCTTGGGTCCTAATTCCTTGGTGCCTCAGGGCTGCTCTGAGTTATGTCTGGCTGCCCATAGCCCAGAAGGGCTATTTGGCAGGCAAGGATTACTGAGTTCCAAGGAGACTTAACCATGACCCTTTTTTTCCACAGAAAGGAGGTTGGTAGATTGCATCGCCTGGTATTTACAGCCGTTTCTAGGTATTTCTATATTAAATATGGCTTGATATAAGGAATTCTGCACTGGCTGAAGTAATATCATCCATGACAGCTGGCAGGTTTTTAGGCATGACCACTATGAATGAGCCTGAAATATTAGCATCAAATACTCCTTGTGGATATTGGACCTTTAAAAAAAAAATTCTTGATTGATTTGCTTCCTATATAGGTAAGTTACCAGATATTTATAATAAATTTTGGCAATGACGTCAATTCCTTTGTGCTGCAAAAAGTAGGCAGGCACCAGTATAAATATATAAGAAAAATAACAACAAATGCTCTCCGAAAGGGATAAAGTTGGTAACAAGTTATGGTTTGCACTCCAGAGGTCAGGCACAGCTCTCACTGAAGTCAGTGGAAAAGCTGCCACTGATTTCAGTGGATTTGCTTCAAACACCATACTTGGATGGCATTTCACATTGTAGAATGATGCTCTTCTTTGTAACATGCAAACCTGCCACTGTCTTTTGTGTTTAAAAATAGAAAAAGAACAAAGACTGCCATGCCAGTTCTGCTAGGGTTTCTTTGTCCGTAAGGTAGCGTTCTTGTTTACCAAGCCTCCTGTAGCAAAAAATTCCACATTACTGGTTGCAGAGTCACCAAACTAGAACAGGCTCAGACATCTTTTCTGCTTTGAAACTTCCAACAAACATCCTCCCTGGAATTCTCATCAAGAAGGTCCACAGCTGGCCTGAATACACTCAGTGGGGGCCAAAAAAGACTTCTCTCAGTGGTGTCTTGTTAAAAATACCTCCGATTGGCCTGCATTGTGCCTAATCTTTAGTCCCATGTGAATGAGAATGGCCCACTTGCAGGTGGCCTGAGGGTTAGGTATGCATAGCTGCAATTGTCCTGATGTCAAAAGGATGAGGCAAGAAACAGGAACAGGAATTAAAAGGGGAAAGATAGTAGGTGAGAAGAGGGGAAAATTCGCCTCACTGAATCAGGCCTTGTACACACGATCACTTTATCGCGCATTAACAATCATTACCGTGCGATACCAACAACGGCGTACACACGTGCAATAGGGCTGTTCCGCGTTAACTGCTTTGTTGTAGCGCA